>QEPC01013994.1:1639255-1661110 GCA_003113815.1 Sphenodon punctatus
TATTTCATTGGTTTCAATGGGGACACAGCGCCCCATTGAAACCAATGAAATAAATCCGGTACCGGCATACCGGATTTAATCCGGGAATCCGGTTTTTGTAGAACCGGTAACCGGTAAATCCGGTAGCCGGTAATGGGTCCGGGGTCCCACCACTAGTAATTACTATAACCTCCTTCTCACTGGCCTCCCCCCGCTCTCCCCTTATCTCCGTCCAAAACTCTGCTGTCAGGGTCATCCACCTTGCACGTTTCTTCAACCACATGCAGCCCCTCTTCTCCTCTCTTCACTAGCTTCCCCTTCCTTAACGAATCCTGTACAAGCTCCTAGTCTTCACCTATAAAGCTCTTCACAACCTTGATCCCCCCACCTTTCTATGCTAATTTCTCTCCGTATTTGAGTCTGTGAACTCCACTCCTCCTCTGTCCTCTCTCTCGCCCTCCCACACCTCCCCTGCTCCTCTAACCACCTTCGTCCCTTCTCCCTATCTGCCCCCTATGCCTGTAACTCCCTCCCTGCCCACATCCACCTCGCCTTCTCCCTTCGTACCTTCAAATCCCTCCTCAAGACCCACCTCTTCCTCGCTCCCCTCACCTAACTCCTGCTGATACCTACCATCTAGTACACTCTGTTACATGAGGTCTGTGTACTCATATCCTCACCACATGAACCAGCCAGCCATCATTCTCAATGTAACCAAGCCAAGTATGCACACCTGAGACCTCACATCTTCATTAATGTTACACCCCTTGTCTCTCCCTCTGTTCCCCTTCCTTCGTCTCCCCCCCCAATCCCCATCTCTCAGATTGTAAGTCCTAGGGCAGAGACCATGTCTGCCAGGTACATAAAAGTGCTGGTGCTATATAAATGCTTGATAATAATAATAATAATTATTATTATTAATAAATAAATAATTAATAATCGTTACTGCTTACATGGTGCATAACTTAAGGCTGTGGCCTTAAATTGGAATTTCCACTGTTTTTGGAGTTCAAGTTTGTTAGTGCATGTCTTAAGTAGCTCCTTAAATGGAAGGATTTGTGGTATTAGAATTTCTTGGATTTTTTTTAAAAAAGAGAATGTATTAAGTTCCTTATCTGCTGCGATAACAACCTACTGGTTGCAGCTTGTCCACTGTATCCTACTGGGGCCGAACTGCAGCAGCAACTAGTGCCTTTCTAGCTCCTAACCCAGGGATTGCAGGTGGTGATTGTTTGCCATTTCTTGCCCCCTCAGCCTCTGTAATCCTTTGGTACCTTCAAGAGGTGTTGGTACCTTTTGTGACATGTTGGTACTTTCTGTGTCTTGTCAATACTCAGTGAGTGCTTTCCGATGTTACAAAACCTGCACCGTTTGCCTCTGCAAGGAACTCTAGGTGGCAAATGCTGTGCGGCTTTTGTCACATGGGAAAACAAAACTGCACAGCTTTGGCACTGATCATGTGGAGGATGCAGAACAGGAAAATACAGGTGCATATCAAAGGCTAGGGGAAACACGCATTATACCTAAAACTTCCACTTCTGGGGTCTAAATGAAATAAAGTGTCTAAAAGGACCTGGCCAGGTACCGCAATAGCCTGCACCCCAAGTCTCAATCAGTAGTGTTCCCTGCACTGGCAATGTGATTTCACAAAAGGTTAGCAAAGAAAAAAGCTAAGTCCCTCCTGAAATTTTGATCCCATGCATCTCCAGCAGCTCTTACCCAAACTTTAAAAATACAGCTATCATCTCCAGGGCAATATCTAATTTCATATTGATACCTACATGGTTTTTATTTTAGGAGTAAAATGTTTGTGACTGATTATAATGGGAGAGTGCTCCCACTCAATAAAGTAAGAATTAGAAAATAATGCAGTGAAAACCTGTCTTGTCTATTAGAACTCCATTTCACCTAATTGGGGCAAAGGTACCAGTGATTCATGTCTAAATGTAGCTATAGAGGGAAAATTTCACTATTTAAACCTAGGATCTGGATATTGAAAAGGGTTTGAAGATATTTCTTTAAAATTAGTCCCAACGATGCATCATAAGAGCTACAAAATCTATAGGTGAAAACAGACATGCACCTTAACACCACTTTAGCATTCCTTATGCATGTTGCAGGGCTGTATAGGGCGCCAATACAGTCAGCCCTGCAACATGCATAAGAAAAGTTAAAGAGGTGTTAAAGTGGTGTTATGTGCATGTATGTTTTCATCCCATGTTTGAGTTTGGAAATGGGTAGTTAATTATACTTTTGGAAAGAGGATTAAATGTTTTTTTGCAAACTGCATAATTGATGAGGTACACACACATTTCCTGGTAGATTAACATACAAACAATTGTTTAATTTTTCTATATCAATATATCCTGACATGACTGTCATCTTATTTCTTCTATTGTTACAGTTCTAAGAACACGTATTACAGGTCTAATCATTTCAATCTGGTTGTTATACATCTTGGTTGTACTTTGCACTTGGAAAATACCAAAATGATCTTATTTCATCTACACTTAATTGTACTTAGAATTCTTCCTAGATTTAGAGAAAAATAGGAGCAAGATGGCACAACAGGGTTAGTATTTTTTTTTTAAAAAAAAGAATTTGTTAAAATATTTTCTTTATTTTTCAAAAAAGTTTGACAAGATTACAACTAGCTAGACAACGAATTGAAAGGGATTTGAAGGGTCATCTAGTCCATCCAGGGGTGGCTAGTGGGGCCACCCCTGCCTTTCCCTCATTCCTATTTATTTATTTATTTATTTGTTTATTTATTTTTTACTTTCATCATTTAATACCCTGCTCCATCCTGCCATTGGCAGTTTACACCGGCTTACAGAATTAAAAAATAAAACCACACAAATTCATACTAAAATCCATCATTAGAATATAAAACATCCAGCAGTCTCAAGGATAACGCCCCCATCTCCCACCACCCTGCCAGCATCCCACCCACTACCCTTCTCCCTCACCAAACACCTGGCAGAACAGCCAGGTCTTACACAGTCTCAGAAAAGAGAGAAGTTTTGAGGACAAGCGCACCTCTGCCTGGAGAGAATTGCACAACCTTGCGGCAGCCACTGAGAATGCCCTCCCCATCTAATGTACTTGGGCGTTCTCAAGGAGAGCGCTCCCAGATGACCACAGGGGCCGGTCCAGGACCTGGAGGATGAGGCAGTCCTGCAGGTGAGGCCCAGACCATATAGGGTCCTTCCATCTGCCCGATTCGCAGCTGAGCTAAGTGCATGTGCAAAGCCATGTCAGCTATGAGTCAGAGAGGGAAGGGGATGGGCCAGTTAGAAGTGGCCAGGGTAGCTGGCTCAGCTGCCCTGGGAGTTGGAGGTAGGAACTGGTGGGCTCCTTACAACTCTGAATGCAGGAAGCCACCACAATCAGCAAGGTGATCTAGACCGCCCCAAGCTAATAGCAGCCCAAGCAGAGAGGGGAGGAGGGCATGGTGTCTTCCTGACTGCTGCTGGGAGCCACCTCTCCCTCCTCAAAGAACCAACATGGCTGCCAGACTCTGCAGCTGGTCAATAACCTTCTCCTCCTTGCCTTCCTGTCCCCCTGCCCTCCCCCACATAGTTTATTCCCCCACCTCTGTTTCTGCAGCTACTGGGCAGCTGTGTTTCTGGGCACTCCCCTCCTCCCTGCCTCTCCCCGCACATTCACCTTCCCATGTCTGCCCTTCCCCTCCTCCCTGCCTTCCAACCAACCTCTGTTTATGCGTCCTTGCCTTCCTCTACTCCTCTCTCTCACTCCCTGCCTTCCTCCAATCAACCCAGCCCATTTCTATTCCTTCCTCCCATGTTTTCTTCCCTTCCCTCCTTCTTCCTCTCCCTGCCCTCCCTTTCCCAGCCTTCCTGTTACCCCCATTACTACCTGTGCCTCCCTGCCTTCCCCCCCATTCACCCTCTCCCCATTTCTACCTTCCCTGCCTTCCCCCCATCCACCCACTCGCTATTTCTACCCTTCCTCCCCCTCCCTGCCTTCCCCAACCCATCCACCCAATTTTACTCCTCTCCTCCTCCCTCCCTCACCATCCACCCAACCCCTGCCTCTGCACCAGTGCAGGATTCACCACACCTAAACCTAATCCAAACCATCTGCACAGAAAAATTGATCAACATGAAACAGAGACTATTAAAGAATCTGCCACAAGTAGAGACAGGAACCGACCAGAGCACACTGATGCTTGAAATAACAGGGAATAGTTTTATAAAAAGAAAGATTGAGAGAGACGTTTCAGACAGATGTCTCCTGATACTTTCTCCTCCCTCTCCCTGGTTCTCTGACTCTCCCTCCATCCCTCCCTCCCTCGGCACCCCATTATTTTGTGATAAGTCAGACCCAACTTCAAGGCAGGCGAAAATGTGATGTTGATGTACAAAGGGATGGATACACTGGTGCTGAAGAGGTTGGGTCTGACTTCTCACAAGAAATGTAGAAATGCCACATACATCTAGATGACGAGGGTCATTTCAAGAAAGACAAAGAATCAAAGGCCTCCTCTTCTCCCAGGTTGTGGGAACTGACATCTGCCCAATCGATATCTGTGGTCAATCTTTTGGGTACTCTGATGCAACAACTCAGAATCCTGGAGTTTTCTTTGCTGTCAAGGTTCCTTGACTCCTAAAGTATTGATTTTGAAATGGAGCTCACTGGAGCTTTTGTCGGAGTTTGCTGACAAGCAAGAACACTTGCTTGTCAGATGAATTGCCATTTCTCCCTGATAATATGAAAGATATCCTTGAGTCTCTACAGCAATCACTAGTACTGATGATTAAAGAGATTTGATACAATGTTTGATGTACCAGAACCTGCCTCTCCTAGGTTTGGTGCTGAACCTGGCACCATAAGGTGGTGCTGGCTACTATATGCTACATTTCCCTACAGTGCTGATGCAGCCAAACCTTTGATTCTGCCACTGGACTTGACACCTATGTGGTTCCTGGCCCCAGTCCCAATTTAGTCATCGTGAAGGGCACTGAAACTGAGACTGGTGCAAGGGTTCACTTTACTGGCCATGCCAAAATACCCTTCATTTTTGGTACCTTACGAAGTGAACCATCAGTAACTGCTATCTCATTTCTTCCTTTCATCCCACTGGATTTCTTGGGAAATCATCAGCCTACCTAGCTGTTTGACATCTGGTAGATACAACCCAAAGAGAGACTCCCCATCCCCTGGGCAGAGGGATCTAACAAGAGGAGAGTTCCCCTGCTCCTGCCCAAAGAGAACTAAGCCTCTTAGAAAGACAGACACTTTGTCTGCAATTCTGAACCCGTTTGTGTCAACGACACAATCTAATGGATGAGGATTTCACCCTTCGTGGCTTTTATTTCTAATTGCCTAGGAAAGGTTGTTTATCAACAAACCCTCTGTCCGTGAATTAAAAAGTGTGCATATAATAGCTATTGTCCCAGTGCCTGAAGTATCAAGGCATTTTCTAGAACAATGTTTTAGTTTCTGGATCTTCTTCGTACCATATGCCACTACTGGAGATTTCTAAAGCAGCTACTCGGACTCCTGGGAGCAGATTCACTAAACTTTATGTCCTTGATCTGTCCAGTAGAACAGAGCAGGAGAAGCTTAGAGACAGGGGCCACTGGGGCCACCGAAATGGGCAGGGGGTACTGGGAGAGGGAGGCTGAGATTTAGCTGAGTGGATGACATGGCACAGTGAAGAGGCAGGACCCAGCAGGCCGGCCCAGGCACTCTGTCAGTAGGTGACCTTGCCCACCTACAGAGCTCTAGGACTGAGATAAAAAACTTGTTCCTGAATCAGTCGGAACACTTAGCAATGTAGTGGCTAAGCACGTAGTACCTGGACCGGGAGGTAGGGGAAGGCCCCGGTTCAAGTTGCACCTTAGCCAGAAATGTACTTGGTGACCTTGAGCCAGTCACAATATTTTCTCAGCCTAACCTACCTCAGAGGATTGTTGTGAGGATTAAAAGTTGTTTTAATTAATTAGAAATGCTCCAAGTGCCATGGCAGGGGAGCACTATCTAAAACTTTAAAAAAAGATTTATTGTAATTTACCACCCTTGTCGAATTTTCACGAGAATTTTTGTGGTCAGGATGCATTTGGCCCATTTGCTACTTTTGTGATTTCTGCTGGCAAATTTCTGTCATTTTCATTACAAAACAATATAGCACACACAAAAAGAAATCCAATAACAGAAAAGTTAACACAAAAAAGGACAAAAATGAAAATTTAATGACACCAAAAAACAAAACCACCAACAATAGCAGAAATGCCAAAGAGAACATTTCCATAAGGATCGAATGTACTGTATATGGAGAATACAGAACATGCTGCATATAACGGTACCACCAACAAATAGAAACATGATGAAAACAATGAAAGGCATATTTCTAAATGGGAACCTAAATGTATCATCACAACACGCATGTGCACCCAACTATCTCCACCTATCACTCAGTCATGGAGCAATTGGTTTAAAATGGCTATTGCTCCATGAGTGGAGATGTAGGGGGGGATCGGTGTGGGCCCGTGTACACCGTCCCCCTTCACTGTCCATGCCGCCACGCACACACCTAACCCCCTGCAGCCACAGCCTATTTAAAAAGGGCTTAAGTTTCTGCCTCGACTGCAGAATGTTGTGTCATCCATTTTTATTGAAAAAAGTATTTGCTGCAGTGAACCATTTCAGTTTTACAAAGCACTCTGGTGAGCTTGCAAGACCCCACCTTGCCATCCACTCTTGTAAGCTTCACCTCCCCATCCCAGCACACCCTGCCCTGCAGCAAAATGCTTGGAGCTGGCCCAGGCCATGATGCAATGCATAAGGACACCATCTGTAGATGGGATCATGTTGCTGACTGATGTTTTATGCACTTTGCATGTCTTTGTTGCTTCATGGGGTCCTAAGATTATATTTAATTCTCAATAAAGGGTCACACAGGCAAAAAGCTTGGGAACTATTGCTCTAGAAGATCAATTATTACAGGTAAGCAACGTTTGTATGTGTTGGTAGCATTTTTAAAGCAGATTTTTAGTCCAGTAAAATTGGTTATTTCTACTATATGAAGGGGGGGGTGTCACATCAGGAATAAACCGCCATCAGCTGTACGAGTCTTCTAAAACTATCACTGAAAGCTCTTTCCTAAACCAAGAATGTAAATCGGATGCAGTGTGATTGGAACATCTTCATGTTATTTATTTATTTATTTTATTTTTATTAAACATTTATTAGCTGCCCCCTCACACCTACGGCATCTTGGGGCATCTTACAACATAAAACACACAAATAAAATACCCTAAAAATCCATTTAAAAATACACAACCCCATTCATCAAATGTAAAATATCATAAAAATGTCTTTAAAATACCCCCCAACTACCCCACCCTCCATCCTCCCCTCCGAAGGCCTGGGCGAACAACCAGGTCTTACAGGCTTGACGAAATGCCAGCAAACCTGGGGCCAGGTGGGCTTCCTCTGGGAGGGAGTTCCAAAGCCACAGCCTGGCCACCGAGAACTCCCTCTCCATTGTGGTCCCCCGTTTTACACAGTGGACCTCCAGAAAGGCACCCCCGGTGGACTGAAGGGATTGCTCTGAGGCATGGAGGGTGAGGCGGTCCCTGAGGTATGAGGGGCCCAGACTGTGCAGGGCTTTATAGATCAACACTAACACCTTGAATCTGGCTCGGTACACTATAGGCAGCCAGTGCAGAGTACGGAGCACAGGTGTTATGTGCTCCCGCCTCCCCGTCCCCATAAGGAGACGGGCCGCCGCATTCTGCACCAGCTGCAGCCTCCAAACCAGAAAGAAGGGAAGCCCCACGTAAAGCGTACTGCAGTAGTCTCGCCTCGAGGTGATGAAGGCGTGAATGAGAGTGGCCGGGTCGGGCCTGGAGATGTATGGACACAACCTCCATACCAGATACAGCTGACAGAAGGCAGCCTTAGCCACCATCTCCACCTGCTGATCCAGACGGAGACCCGAGTCCAACACCACCCCCAGACTCCGAACCTGCTGGGCTACAGGAGGACGGACCCCCCCTACAAGGAGTGGGGGGGCTGTTATTGCTGAAAAGGTGACGTGGCAAAGTGCTCTCACCCCAGGGGAACCTATATCACGCCAGTGGAAATTGGGAGGAAAAAAGCAACAGTGATAAAACTAGATCACTGATATATAAGTAAATGAAATTTATATATGATTAAAAAAGGAAGAGGAGGAAAAATGAGAGAGGTAATGATGCACTCTCCAATCCTCCAAATCTATACACGTCCCACTGGGCAATGTGGTGCATGCAATATCAGCACCAAAGATACATAAAAAGAATTAAAATACAAATGGAAACAAAAACAAACCCATGGGGGTTATCACTGTCCAGATTAGTACACGCTGATGCAACGCCTCCACACCTCCAAACGCGTTTCAGGGGATTAGACCTCCTTCTGCAGTGGCTTGGTGTACAACCATTGATGACGAATGGAGAAAAACTCTAGATGAAACATACTGGTTATAAAGGGCCTCGAATGCCCACATCATATACATGGAATACTGAAAATACTATCCCAGAAAGACCCCTGGTGATGCATTATTTACCGTTTCAAATGTTATGCAAAATGCATAAACATCCAACCCATACGTGCCTGGGTTCCTTTATATATACAGTCCCAGGTATTGTTCCCTGGTTGTGACAAATTGTACATCAGAACCTGGAACATCAACACAAGTATTAGGGTTGAGTTTACCCTCTCATTATAAATTTTGCACTTACAACTGTGCTTTTTACCATATCATTTTGCATTGAGTATGGCATTCCCCAAGTATAGAAACACCATTTCAAAGTTATTTTTACATATTTCTAAAGCTGCAGCACACAAAAATAGCTGCCACCAACCTGATGTTTGTGGTTGTTGAAAATTTAAATTTCCTCAGGGAGCAATCTCCTATCTGATTTTCCTTCTTTTACCTCTCGCACCGGGGTTACAGTGTGCTCTGCAATCCCCGTGTAAATACCTGCAGCTGTGAAACCACATGGTTGTGACAAACCTATCAGGGTGCCCTATTTGGAAGTCACCTCCTATGGGACTAATGTGTTATACTCAAACCTTAGTGTGTATTCTGCCTCTAGAATAACTTGTTCCTCTAGGATTTGAACAATATAGTAGCCTCTCCCCAGATGCATGTTCCATCTATATATCACATAGTCTATACACCATGTGCAACATGAGGAGAAATGAACCATTGGCAACAAGCCTAGATAGGAGATTGCTCCCTGAGGAAATTTAAATTTTCAACAACCACAAACATCAGGTTGGTGACAGATATTTTTGTGTGCTGCAGCTTTAGAAATATGTAAAAATAATGATGAAGAGATTGGCAGCATCTTCACACTCTTAGGGTAATTTCAGATGTGACGGGCCGGAAGGCCCGTCACGCTGAACCCTGGACCAGGATCCATCTCGGATCCCGGTCTGTGATCAGGCCGTCTGTCTTTTAGACGTGCTGGCCTGATTGCTAACAGGGATTTGGGGTGGGGGTGGGGGGCGAGGCTGCGTGGTGCAACGTGTAGCTGCACAGCCTCACACTTCCCCGACCGACCACCCTCGGGGAGATGGGCGGGTGCAGCGGCCAATGAGGCTGCTGTGCCCGATCCCGTATCATGGTCAGGGCCACGATCCGGGATGGGCCAAGGTAACACACGTTACTTTTGGCCCATCCCAGATCGTGGCCACTCTAACCACGGTTCTTGATCTCCAGCCGGCCAGGGGTTGAGAACCGTGGTCAAGTTTGATCCTGGCTGGAGGTTCACCGTGGTGAACTTCTGGCCAGGACCAAACAGACGTTCATGAAAACATCACCATCAGAGGGAATCCACTGGGGTTCACTGTGGTGAAAGGCATTTTCATAACGTCTGAAATTACCCTTACTCTCTTAATCTTCAGTCGAAACATCAAAATATTGAAGACTGAGTGAAATGCAAGTTCATTTTTAATATCTTTAAAAATCTAAAAAATATAACTGGTACTAAAAATATAATTGAACTCAAGCATCTGTTAGATCATGCCCCTGTACAGCCTATATAATAAAACAATTTCAGTACCTGAAGTGTATAAAAAGATCCTGCATTATTTTTTGTATTAAGCAGCAATGCAATGACAGGTTTGGCTACTGCTAGTTGTAGTTCCTGTCTATCTCCTTTTCGATGTCAAAACCACATTTGACAGGATTTTGTACTTGATACAGAGAAAATTACACAGACCTCTCTCTAAACAAAGGACCAAAATATGTTTCAGAATGTCTGGTTACATTCAAGAATAAGGGTTATAAAACACAGGGTAAAAACAGACGTGGCGGTAGTCTGTGTTGGCCTGTATGAGCCTGGGACTCACCTGTTCATCCTGTGCTGTCAGATGTTGGGCCAGGACTGCCCTGGGACGGGTAGGCTGCTGGCCTGTCATGATGATGATGATGATTTATTTATTTATATAGCGCAAGCAATGTACCTGTACACAGTCAGAAACAGATCCCTACCCCTAAGGGGCTTACAATCTGAGATACAAGGGAGGGGGATACGAGGGAGAGAAGAGTACATTCATGAGGTTGAGAAGTTGCAGGCTCGCATACTTCGCTTATTTACAGGGAATTAGGTTCTGAATGAGGGGGAAAGGATGCAGTAATCACTCATTACAAGCTAGGGAAGGCCTGACGGAAGAGGTGGATTTTCAGGAGGGATCTGAAAGTTGTGAGGGAGGGAGCAGAGCTCAGGGAGGGAGGAAGGGAATATTCAGGGAGGGAGGGAATTCCAGGCATCAGGGGCAGCAAGGGAGAAGGGGCAAAAGACATTTAGAGGAGCAAGGGGTTTGTGAGCAGGTGAGGGTGGGGGCAGAGGAGGAGCAAAAGAGATATGGGGGAGCAAGGCCATGAAGAGCCTTGAAGGTGAAGACCAGGAGCTTGTGCTGAATGCGTTCCCGCAGAGGGAGCCAGTGCAGGGCAGAGAGGAGTGGTTGTACATAGTCAAAGTGATGATCAAGGTGGATGATTTTGGCTGTGGAGCATTGAATGAGGGGGACCGGATCAGAGCAAAGGAGTCCAGTAAGGAGGAAACTGCAGTAGTCAAGGCAAGAGATGACTAGAGCATGAACTAGGGCTTTTGCAGTGGCAACAGTAAGGCAAAGCTGGATTTTAGCAATATTGTACAGAACAAA
This sequence comes from Sphenodon punctatus, assembly GCA_003113815.1. Classification (NCBI taxonomy): domain Eukaryota; kingdom Metazoa; phylum Chordata; class Lepidosauria; order Sphenodontia; family Sphenodontidae; genus Sphenodon; species Sphenodon punctatus. The sequence goes on from QEPC01013994.1 coordinate 1,650,419, forward strand.
GCAACAGGATTTAGCAACAGCCTGGATCTGAGGCTTAAAGGAAAGGGAGGAGTCAAAGATCAACCCCAGAGTATGGGCTTGAGGGACTGGCTGGATGGTGACTCCCTCGATGAAAATAGAGAGGGAAGTAGGAGGGGAGCGTTTTGTGGGAAAGATGAGGAGTTCTGTCTTGGCCATATTAAGCTTGAGTTGGTGACGAGACATACAGCAGAGCTGTCAACAAGACAGTCAGCAATATGAGTCTGGATGGACGAGGAGAGTGTGGAAGTGGAGAAATAGAGTTGTATGTCATCAGCATACAGGTGTTACTGGAAGCTGTGGGTTTCAATGGGTTTACCCAGAGAAAATGTGTAAAAAGAGAAGAGAAGAGAAGAGGGCCCAGGGCAGAGCTTTGGGGAACTCCCACAGAGAGGGGAAGCAACGTAGAGGAGGTACCAGCAATAGAAAAATTGAAGGGTCGCCGTTGTGAGTGTGTAGGGGCAATCGACGTTAGGAGGCAAGAGGGGATGGGGGCAAGTGGAGGGGCTGGATGAAGAGAGGAGGGATTTGACCTCATCAAGAGAAGCTGGGAAGAAGGAGAAGAGAAGAGAGGCAGGTGGGGGAACATCAGGGAATGAGGTGGAGGAGGGAGAGGGTTGAGAAGTGATTGCAAGGCGGAGTTTATCAACCTTGTTTTTGAAGAAGTGGAGAAGATCCTATGTGGGGTGTGAGGAAGGGGCGGGGGCGAGGACAGGGAGGCTTCAGGTGGGAAGCAAATGTGGAGAAGAGACGTTGTGGGTTGCAGGGAGTGGGATTCAATGAATGTGACGTAATAACGGTCTTTGGCAAGGGAAAGGGCATTATATATTTTTAAAAGCCCTTAGAATCTTTGTAATACAATCATCAGTACACAGTTCTTAGAAGCCAAAAGTATGAAAAGATTAATTTTCCTTTAAAATACGAATAATCATATCTGGCTGTTAATTCTGATAGAGGATACAAATTACTGTATAAAATATATTTCCAATTTGGGAAGAAATGTACACATAAAACAATATTTGTGAACCGTTTTCATTTTGCTTTTCACTTTTTTCCCCTCTAAGCATGCGGCTGTTACTCTTTTGAAGTCTTGCAGATATCTTGTATCTTTCAGTATTGGCTATTATGCATTCAGGCACCTTGGGAACAAAGAAATGACAGCGTAATAGATGGCCTGGGTTTAACTAAGTAGGTGATGGTACAGATGAGGCCTGATAAGCTTAACACTTCATCTCCATGCTGCCACTGTGGGTTGCAAAGAGATTAGAACTGTCTTACGGTGAGGAGGGCAAGCTCCACAAATTCACTCATACATGGCAGTTCTATAATGAGGTGATACTTCATTCCTTAAACTACTGAACTAGAACTGCACAAACAGATGTACGCCTCTGGCAGTCTTGTATATGCCGCAAATGCTCTGCAGTGCCTCCAAATGCAAACAGAATGTCCAGTTGCCATAATTATATTTTATTGATGTACACAATTCATTGTATATCTGCATGAACAAGGAACAAATTATATTTTGTAAAACAGAAGCCTGTAAATGAAGCCTAGGTGTTTATACTGCAGTGTAGAATCTGAGCAGAATCTAAACAAATATAATAATGATTTCCAGGTTAGAAAGTTTAAATCTGCTATTGACATTAAAAATATGTCCCTTTTGTCCTGCACAATATGTACTGTTGCCATAACAGTGACAAATACCTTACAAAAGAGATTTCACTGTAGCTTACTAATCTTTAATGCAGTGAGGCTAAAAGTCAGTGTCCACAATACTATTTTTGTTGAAGCTGACTTTTAGGGAGTCAGCAGAATCACGTAACCACATGCCTGTCTGCCAGTAATGAATGACCACTGAGGCCTTCATCTGGCAAGGTACTAAGAATGCACTTGGTGATTACTCCCATTAACCTGAAACCTGAATACAGATCACCAAGGCTGTCACTAAACTGCTTTATGCTCTGGACAGTAAAGTTAGCAATAAATTGATTGCCACTATCTAATGAGTGTGTGCCTTTGTTCCTTGATGTTTATAGCTGGTTACCTAAATGAAGGCAGAGAGCTGAAATGCTTTTTCATATACATTATTTTGCCAGAATAAAAAAAAAAAGTAAAAGTGGTGAAGTTTGTATGATGTTATGGGGAAAATATGACTAATACTTAAATGACAGTAATTTTAAAAGTTTGTGTCTGAGCACTGTTGCTGTCAAGTGCTTCTAGCTATAGCACTTTCAGGGCTAATGCTTACTGTCTGCAAGAATTTAATGGAATTGCACACACAATTGATATTTGTTGATGCTGGTTTGGGTCCTCAAAGCACTAGCATCAGTTGAGCCCCCTAGATTAAAGTTCTTAGACGAATAAGTTTTTGTTGTAGAGCCATAAAATGAGCTGACAGGTTGGGATGCCTAATCTTACACAAACAAATAGGACCCAATTTTATAAGGAAATGCTGATTATTTTCTGGAAGAGGTTAAGACCATTGGCATCTTTAGTTTCAGTGAGAACAACTCAGCAGTCTGTAGTATCAGCCCCATTATCTTTATACCCAAATCTTTTTATTTTGTATCATCATATATTTCATTAATTGTTGTAGGCTAAAAACCTAAGAGAAAGTGTTACAATTTTTTAAAAGTTCATGTTCTGTACCATACATCACTAATAATTATATACCTCTGGCATGTATTTTTTATTGTTATTATTATTATTATTATTATTATTATTTATTTATTTATTTATATAGGGCAAGCAATGTACCTGGTGCTTTACAGAGAATAGGATAGACACGGTCCATGCCTGAGAGCTTACAATCTAAAGATAGGGGGAGGAGAGACAGGGAAGGGGGAACAGAGGGAGAGACAAGGGATGCAACAATCATGAGGTTGCGAGAACTAAGGTACATGTTCTTGGCTTGGTTACAGTACATTGGGAGTTTGCAGATAACAGGTGGGGGATAATTCTGGGTGGGGATGGTTAAAAGGAGTTAGGAAGGGCAGAACAGAAGAGGTGGGTTTGAGGAGGGATTTGAAGGTACGAAGGGAGGGGGCAAGGCGCATGTGGGCAGGGAGGGAGTTCCAGGCATGCGGGGCAGTGAGGTAGAAGGGACAAAGGTGGTTGGGGGAGCAGTGGAGGCGTGGGAGGGTGAGGGAGGGGATGGAAGAGGAGCGGAGTGCTCGAGCAGGGGTTCGGAGGGAGATCAGGGCAGAGAGGTGGGGGGGGCAAGGTTGTGAAGGGCTTTGTAGGTGAAGATGAGGAGCTTGTGCAGAATACACTCAGGAAGGGAGAGCCAGTGGAGACAGGAGAAGAGTGGCTGCACATGGTCAAAGCGACGGACTAGTGGATGATCCTGGCAGCAGAGTTTGAACAGAGATGAGGGAAGAAAGGTGAGAGTGGGGAAGGCCAGAGAGGAGGAGGTTACAATAGTCTAGTCGTGAGATGACTAGGGCATGGATGAGAGTTTTGGCAGAGGAGACAGACAGAAAAGGGCAGAACTTAGCAATGTTGTGGAGGGAGAAGTGGCAGAATTTGGTTGCGGAGTCAATGTAGGGTTTGAAGGTAAGGTGCGAGTCGAAGATGAAGTCCAAGCTACGAGCTTGGGGGACAGGGAGGATGGAGACCCTGTCAATGGAGAGGAAGGATTGGGAGGAAAGATAAGGAGTTCAGTTTTAGCCATGTTAAGTTTGAGTTGGTGTTGTGACATCCAGGCGGAGATATCGGAGAGACAGTTGGTGAGACGAGTTTGAACAGAGGGGGAGAGGGATGGAGTGGAGAGATAGAGTTGAGTGTCATCAATGTATAGATGGTATTGGAACACGTGGGAGGCAATGAGTTTGCCTAGGGAATGGGTGTAGATCGAGAAGAGGAGAGGGCCAAGGACAGAGCCTTGGGGAACCCTGACTGAGAGGGGTAGGGAGGAAGAGGGGGAGTAGTTAAGAAGAGAAACATTGAAGGAGTGGTCAGAAAGGTAGGAGGAGAATCAGTCTAGGCAAGAGTCCCAGAATCCCAGGGAGTGGAGCGATTCAAGCAGGAGTGAGTGGTCAACAGTGTCGAAGGCAGCAGAGAGATCAAGGAGAACCAGAATAGAGTAAAGGTGGTTGGGTTTAGCCACAAGAAGATCGTTGATGATCTTAGCCAGAGCGGTTTCAGTGGAGTGAAGGGGGTGGAAGCCAGATTGGAGGGGGTCAAGGGAGGAGTTGGTGGAGAGGAGGTCAAGGCAACGGGAGTAGCCAACCCGTTCCAGGAGTTTGGAAGCAAAAGGGAGGAGCGATACAGGATGGTAATTAGAGGGTTCAGAGGAATCCAGAGTAGACTTTTTTAGGATGGGGGAGATAGTGGTGTGTTTAAAGGCAGAGGGGAAGGAGCCGGTAGAGAGGGAGAGGTTGATGATATTCAGGAGGGGAGGGGCGACAGTGTAAGTAATGGAGGTCACGAGGGAGGAAGGAATGGGGTCCAGGGGGCAAGTGGAAGGGTTGAAGGAGGAGAGCAGGGAGGAGATATCCTCAAGGGAGGGAGGGAAGGAGGAGAGGAGAAAGGTGGGAGGAGGAGGGAGAGGGGGGAGTGCTAGGGGGAGAGGACTTGGAAGCGTTATCCAGGTGGATCTTGTCAATTTTAGAGGTGAAAAAGAGAGCAAGATCCTGAGCAGAGAGAGAAGAGGATAGGGGGTGGGGTTGAGAAGGGAGTCAAAGGTGGAAAAGAGGCTGCGAGGGTCCTGGGAGCAGGACTCAATGCGTGAGGCATAGGACTGCTGTCTAGCGAGGGAGATAGCAGATTTGAGCGATGAGAGGCAAAATTTGAAGTGGAGGAAGTCAGCATAGTAGTGGGATTTGCGCCAGAGGCGTTCAGCAGACCGGGTGCAGGAACAGAGTTGGTGAATGGTGGGGATGAGTCAAGAGCGCAGGTTACGAGAGCGAGCTGGGCAGGAGGAGAGGGGGGAAGGGAATCGAGGGTGCAGGCGAGAGAGGAGTTGAAGGTGAAGATAGCAGAATCGAGGGAGGAGGAAGAGAGGACTGAGGGGAGAAAAGGGAAGAGGGAGGAGGCAAAGTCTTGGGGCACAATGGCCTGCAGATCGCGGAAGGGATGAAGAGATATATACCTATATATCTGTGCCTATATCTACACAGTATTAAAAGAAAAATGTTTTTTTCAAAGAAATGTAGTGCAAAAATGAGGGACAGCGTGGTAGAACCAGGACATTTTATGATAGCACAAACCACCTGGGTTTTTAACAGAATGTCCACATTGTTCATTGTCTTTCACTCTTAATGTACGGTGTGCATACTTTTGCGTGTGTGTGTATAAAAGCATCAAAAAAATAATAGAACAAAAAGTTAAAAGGAAAGGTGTGCAGTGACTGCTTCCCCAAATGTATTATATTTTGAGAAGTTTCATGTGATTAAATCAAGGTTTTTCAAGGTTCCTTTAGTGTACAGAGGAAGAAAAGGGTAAATTAATTACTGTTAGCTTGAAGGAGCACAAATTGCTTTCTTTAAGATGTTATAGTAAAGATTTAACTATTATTAGTGGCTTTTATTCTCTATTCATGCAGATTAATGCATTTTTACATTATCATTAATAGTGGTTTATTGACCAAGCACAACAAAACTATTTCCGGGTACTCGATAATGCAAAAACTGCATACAATTATCTGAGAAATATATGGGTTCATAGTTTCTATTAATGCCTGAGAGTAACATTATTAGGTTTTGGAAATCTCAAAGTAGAATACTCCACATGCTTCCCCCACTGCAATCATTTACATAAGTATGCATAAATTAGCATTCATTAGCAAATGAACTATTTGCACAGGATCACCTCCCAGTCCCCCCTTCCAAACGAACACTCAGCCTCCTCCGCACACCCACAGATCTCTCTCTCTCTCTCTCTCATCACACACACACAGTGTAGTGGTCTCTCTCCCCTCCTCCATACACACACTACTGCTTTCTCATACACACACGCCACGTGTGCACTTACATGCCCACAGTGCTATGATGTAGGCTAATCCATGCTTCATCCCCTCTGAGCATGGAAGCAAGAGGCAATCCTCAACAGAGGATTGTGGGATAGCTGGAGAGTGAATGGGTGGGTGAATTTTTGTCCACATACTGGTCAGACATAGTTACTCTCCTTTCTAACTCATGGCATAGCGAGTGGAAGTTACTATAAAGCACTGTCCCTCACATCATATCTTAATGATGTGGGGCTACAGATATGGGGTAGTAGGGATGAGCGAACGTGGTTCGGTAGTTCGCAGTTCAGACTGAACTTGAGTAGTTCGGTCAACCGAACCGAACTTCCGAACCGAACTCGATTTTCAAACCGAACCGAACCAAATTTCCGAACTCGGCTCTGTTCACCCATCCCTAAAATATAATATTCCATTTAGTTCAATGGAGTTTGAATTTCCGAACTTTGTTCAGAAGTTCAGAGTTCAGACCAAACTCGAATAGATCGGTTGACCGAACCGAATTTCCGAACTCAGTTTTGTTCGCCCATCCCAATGGGGCAGCACAGCATATTCTCTGTGAATATTCACAGCATATTCACAAGCCTATTCTCTGTGTGGACCTAGCACCAGCACCATTCTGCCACTGGAGCGCTGCCAGCAGTGCAAATCCACTCAGTGAATCAGCCGTCCAAGAAGTCAACCCAACCTGGACACCTAATGGCTGGTGCCAAGAGGGAATGCCTCACAGCTTGGACCACACTGGTGTTTTACACCGCTTTTAGACAAGGCGATGAACAAGCGCCTCCTGAACCGCACGTTAAGACAGAAGCTGCGCTGCCAGAAGTGATGTTCTCCCCGTTGCCTGCAACGGTGGCAGCTGGAGACACAGTGCTTTGCAGAGGCACGTTCTAGAGACCTCAATTTTCAGGTCTCTAGAACGCGCCTCTGCAAAGTGCCGCATCTCCGGCCGCCGCCATTGCCGGCAACGGGGAGAACGTCACTTTCGGCAGTGCAGCGCAGCTTCTCTCTTAATGCGCGGGTCAGGAGGTGCTTTCCAGCGCCTCGTCTAAAAACGGTCTTAGAGGCATCATTATGGTGATGCCAGTAACATGCTAAGCACAGCACAGAGATATGGGAAAAGGGCCTAGGATTTATTACTTGTCACCTCAATACAGACAAGTATAATCTTCTGTATTCAGAGACCTTGGATGACATGCTTTTCTGGAATAAACGGTCCAGATGTGGGAGGTTGTTTTCTGTGTGGAAAATGTGGAATCCATTTTCTGTTTCTTCTACAATAGACTATTGCAGGAAAACTTACCACAGACGACCTGGGGCAACTACCCTGGGTCCCCCTCTTTCCAGGGGCCCCACAGTTTTCATCAGAGTGTGGGGGCCTCCTTCCTGCCCAGTGTGCTCCCAAACATGACCACCTTTAGGGCCCCACAAAGGGTGCCCTTAGTTGGGAAAGGTCCAGCAAATTTTGATCAGGGAAAGACTGGTTGGAAACCTCTGGAGGCCAAATATAACCCACAAGAAGTTTTTATGTTGCCCCTTTCCACTTCCTGTATCTGGAGTTGGACCCTAGAACCAGTTCCTACCCCCAAACATTGAAAACTGAGCTCAGGGAAAGGGCGTGTGCACAAGGATAGGGGACAGAGCCACGGCACAGATAAAGTGGCTCCTGAGAGGCAAAAGGTCCCCCATCCCTAGACTACTGTAAAAGGCTTTATACATCCAGGAGCTGCCCAAGTCAAACAATTCCACCAGCCTCAGAGGCACCATTACTACCACTTACAGACTGTGGACACTAGCGCTTCCAGCACACCAGAGCTCTCACAGTCACGCAGCTAGAGGAGAAAGAACCATCTTGGTCTATCTGCCAAATTCAGCTACATGTGGAGATTAAGAGCCCAAAAAAGTCTTATTTTCCCAGAGCCCTGTAAGACTCAGCTCAGGGTAAGGGAGAAGAGATGAATGCATGCACATGCAGATAGATTACAGATCCAGGAGCTAGACCCTCCTCCTGAGTCCACCCCTATATGTGACTGCTAAGAACCCTGTGGAATTTGTACTAATTTTCAAAGTGGTTCTGGGAGGGAAAAGCTTCCCCACTCCTAGTGTAAACCCAATTCTCCACAGCCAGTTAACTTTTCACTTGATCAGAAAGTTGTGAGGATAGGTCCTGTAAAAACACTGTACTGTACAACCTCCCACCTCTTGGCCCTTTATTCCAGAAAAGCATGTCATCCAAGGTCTCGGAATACAGAAGATTATACTTGTCTGTATTGAGGTGACAAGTAATAAATCCTAGGCCCTTTTCATACAGATACTCTAACACTGATAAAATGGGGGTTACATTTTATTATACGTGTTGCAGGGCATCCATAGAGCACACCTGCAGTCCTGCAACATGTATAATAAAATGTAACTCCCATTTTATCAGTGTTGGAGTGTCTGCGTGAAAAGGGCCATAGTGTCCCTCCTCTTGTATTCCATTCGTCTCAAAACCTCGACTCTCCCTTTCCCTTAAGCTTCCTATGGCAATAAAAATATATTGCTTAAAGGGTTAAATACATTGATTCCCCCAATTTTTGTCTGTTCAAGCCTTTCTCCATAACCATATGGGAGACAAACTAAGGATTTTATCACAAGTCTCCCAATTATCACATTGAATAAACCCCTAAAAGCCAACATGTGACAACATTGTGAGACGTGAAACTCCTTGTGTAGGATATGGGGGCTAGTATAGGGGTGTCTGGATCCCAGCCGTGCAGAACATTTAGGAGTGGGGTTCACAGATACCATCCCCATTTTAAAGAACCACTGTGCCCCTTCTTTTTGATATGTTTGTCTGGTAACCTTTCGGGGTTGGGAACTGCCTTGAAAGCCTCCAATCCAGATTGCTCCCCATACAAAGTTCTCTACCTGGAGCTGATTTCCTGGGCTTGCCATCCTGCTGCCCAGCACTGGGGATAGGGTGGCCAGATATACAAATTTTAGAGGACACTTAACGAGAAATACAGGTTTCAATGCAGCCTTGCAACCTATATTTCTCATAAGTATCCTCTAAAATGTGAATATCTGGCCACGCTATTTAGGGCGTTTCCCCAGGCACACTTGTCACTGCCCAGGCACCACTTCTGAACCCAGAACGAAGGGACAGGAGATGAGCCAGTCCGCTTTCCCCTCCATTGCTCTACAGTCTCAGCTATTTCCCTGCTTGTTTGGGAAGTAGAGGAGCTATGGAACTGCTACAGTCCTTAGTGCACTATGCTGCACCCTAGTGTCGGGAGGCAGGCACTGCAAGGAAAATCAATCAAACTGAGCAGCCAGTAAACAGAACAATAGTGGTGGGATACTTCCCTAGTGCCCTCCAAAACAGGATTTCCCACCAAAAATGGAACACCTGGCAATACTGTCTGACATTAGTATCGTCAGGAATGCTATAGTTTCTTTCTGTACTCTTATCTTTTCAGTTTACCATGTCACTAAATGTGACAGTTTATCTTGGGCGTGTTGACACTGATATAATCAGTTTGGGGGCTTGAGAAACAATAGGGATGTAAACCCATACTGTTTTTTGGGTGTGGATTGGTTACAGTACTCTTTTTTGTGTTCTGTTTTTTAAAAAATATATTAATTACGGTTACGGACTTGTAATTAAATTAACCCCCCCCCAAACCTCAACCCAAACCAACTGATTTATCTCCACCCCCACAGGCTCATTTTTCCACCTACCCCCACACCCCTGGGTCCCTGGTATGGTCCTTATCAGCCTTGGAGGGCTTGATTGAAGGTCCAGGGTCGGTGTGTGCATGCGCAGCCTTTCCCAAAATGGCACCAGCAGCATCGGCGCCATTTGGGAAAAGGGCAGGTATTCTGTGCATGTGTGAACAGTACCATTTTCACATGCACAGAATAGTTGCTCTTTTCCAAAATAGCATTAATGCTGCCGGCACCATTTTTTGAAAGGGCTGCGCATGCGCAAAGGACCTCAGTGATCATTGTTCACATGCGCGCTGTGGAGCAGGGACCTCCACAGTGTGCTGCGGTGAGGGAGTCTGCCAGGGAGCTTCTCTGCACAGGAGGAGCCCCCCCAGGCCTTCAATAAAGCCCACCAGATTTTCAATCAAGCCTTCTGAGGTAATTAAGTACCATACCAGCACCCTGGAGGGTGGGGGTTGGGAAACTCAGGTCTGTAACAGTGGATCCAAAATTTGCAGACCACTGTTACGGACTGGTATGGATTACTCTGCAACTGCCTGTAATGGACACCCCTAAGAAATACCTTCCAGACCAGCAGAAGCAAAACAAAAGCTGTCAAAATGCTTCCTTACTTGGATGTAGAATTGAGCATTATAAATTTGATTAAGTTTGGAGATTGATAAAGCTAACATTTTATGCCACATTTTATTTAATGTTAACTTTAAAAAAAACCTATTTAAGGATTGCTTTCTAACACCACCCCTCCCCCCTTCAAATGAGATGAACAGAGTTTAATATGTGTTTCATGATCAGCTCTTCTGGGTTAACACCTTTTAACCATACTAATGGGTGTCTTCAGACGTTACGAGATCACGGTGAACCACGGTGAATACCCACCTGTGGTCACCGTGTCTCGAACGTCTGTTTGCGGCGCGCCAGATGTTGGCCACGGTGAATCCCCACATGGGGTCCGTTTGAACCACGCTTCCCGGGATAGCCGGGGGAAGGTCCCGGGAAGC
>QEPC01013994.1:1672564-1699994 GCA_003113815.1 Sphenodon punctatus
GGCGGGGAGAGCTGTGGCCAATATGTATCTAGAAGCTGCCACTCTAGCCCCAAGACCCGCCATCAGGGTTCTGGGGCCACGCTACAGGCAAGGAGGACTGTGACCAATATCCAGAAGCTGCCACTCTAGCCCCAGGACCCACCATCATGGGCCTGGGGCCATCATTTCTTGCAAAGAGAGCCTTTTTCCAAACGCCAGAACCGAATATGACCAAACCGAATGGCCGAACTCGAACGTGGCAACCGAACCGAACGGCCGAACCGACCCGAACGGCCGAACCCGAACCGCGATCTGTTCGCCCATCCCTAGTTATAACTCTTAAGGCTTGTGATGGGCTTTTAGAATATGCACACTGGTACACAGTTTTAAGGTTTACTGACTGGCTCGCCACTGTGATGGGATTTAAGTTCCTCTGACCCACTCCAGGCCAGCCATGACTCTGGCCCTTTTCAAATGGGCTGGTGGTCTGGGAGGCTGGGTGGAGGCCACAGTGGGGGGTGGCCCATCGCATGGAGGATGAAGTCACCCACACCCACATGTGGCAGCAGTCACACAGACGCTCCCCCCCACCTGCCCATGTGGGTGGGGGGGTGGGGGCGTCGGTAAAAAAAGGTCTTAGTTTTCTCATTTACAACCCCACTGGATCCAGCCCCCTCCATAACTGCCCCAGGATATAAAGAGGTCACTCTGCTTTTGTCACCCATACCCCAGTTTTCCAAAGCACAGAAACCTTACCTCCATATCACGCCTGGAGGAGATATTCACCTAATTAATATTAGGATAATTGAAATCACCCATTATTATTGTGTTACTGATTTTAGTAGCCTAAATTGTACCTGCAATGGATGGCACTATGCAACACCTTTTGAAACAATTAATTAAAGTGAACCGATTTTAGAAGCGATTGAATGTTGTGATTTGAAGAAAGGCTCCGTACACAGTCATGGCTACAACGTCTTTATCTTCCATCCAATTTGCATGAAACCTGGTAATATTATGTCCCTCCAAAGACTTTACTCTTCCAGCTTTACTCTTGCCAGTTGTCAGAAAGAGTGGATAAAGGGTCCTGATGGTATAAGACATTAACTTAAAAGTACATTTCCAGCTGTAACATTGTTATATTCCATCTGTTTAGAAGTCATTTGGCAGGAATACATCACATACTGTCCCTGTCATCTCTGCCAAACTACAGGAGAATTTGATAAAGGGACCCAATTCTATAGGCAATTGAAGTTATCCCATTAAAGACCATTTTACAGATAAATAGTAGCACATGCAGTGCCAGTCAGAGGCAGGCACCTGGCATGGCAGGGGGAGGGAGGCTGTGGAGCAACCAAAAGGACTGACAGACACATTCACTGGTCAGTTACTGCATGCTTCCAACTTTACAGGACCAATCGGTAGTGGCTTCGAGGCAGGCATAGGGGGCGGCCCTCAGGCGGACATAGAAGGGACATAACTAGGACTTTGGGGATAGTATCCCAGAAATCAGGAGACATAGTTTACACATCCATGCTGGCCAATTATCACAACAATCACATCCTGCAGCACTGTGACAGAGGACATAAGAGAATCTGTATTGGCTCTTTCCTAAGCAGATGCTTCTGACTTCCCAGTAACAAGTAGGGGAAGAGTTGTTGGGATGGTCACAGCACAGAATGAGGATATTTGGTTGACATTTCTGCTGTCCAGTTGGCATCACAAACTGATCTTATACTACAGTGACACATAAGAGAATCCCTGGCATAGGCTCCTTCTCTGCATATGCTGTGCTGGCATATAAAATTGGGACCCTTTATCACATCTTTCTGATATTTAGAAGAGATGATTGTGAAAGTGTGATATAGATCCCTGCCAAATTTCATTTACACTGGTTGGACTACAAGGATGCTGCAGTCAGACATACATTTATAAGTGAATTGCTTAGATCACCAGGACCATTTATCCAATCCTTCTGAAAGTTGACAGACAGTAAATATGGGAAGGAGTATAAACCTGCCAAGTTTCATCTACATTAAATGTGAGGCAAAGAGGTTACAGCTGGAGGAGGCCATTGGCAGGGTGGCTCCGAGACGCCCTCTGCCTCTGTCTCTTCACCTCAGGGCCCCTTGTTTTACTGAGTGGCTGCGGGGGATGAAGCAAGTAGGCAGGAGGCTGGAGCGATGCTGGCGTCGGACTCGATCTGACTCTGACCAACTTCTCCATAGGGCCCATTTGCGGTCCTATGTTGAGGCTGTGAGGACAGCAAGGAAGCAGTTCTTTGCTATCCTCATAGCCTCTGCGAAGTTATGCTCGGCGAAGCTGTTTTGCGTGGTGCGGGGGCTGGTCAGTCCGGCCTCCCTCTGCCTGGATGGGGACTTATCCCAGGCCTGCTGTGAGGAGTTTGTCACCTACTTCGAAGACAAGATCGCTCGGATTAGAGAGACTTGGGCTCTGGATTAGAGGCAGTAGGTAGAGAGCGCAAGGGGATGGAGGCCCCATCTGGTCCATCTTTGGGAGGGGGGGGAGTTTCAGGAAGTGACGCCGGCCGATGCGGTGGAGGTCTTGGGGTCTGTGAGAGCCACCTGTTGTGAACCTGTTCCGTGCTCTCGTTCTGGTTGGTGAAAGCCTCCAGGGAGATGCTGGGAATGGTGCTGGCGAGGGTGGTTAACGCGTCCTTGCAGCAGGGGAGGTTGTCGCCTTGCCTCAAGGAGTCTGTGGTGCGTCCCCTGCTGAAGAAACCATCACTGGACGTTGATGCACTCGCCAGGTACTAACCTGTCTCTAACCTCCCCTTTTTGGGGAAGGTTATTGAACGGGCAGTGACGATCCAGTTCCAGGTGCATTTAGACAGCATCAGTTTCCTGGACCCTTTTCAATCTGGGTTCCGCCCCGGCTATGGTACTGAGACGGTGTTGGTGGCCTTGGTTGACAATCTCCGCCGAGATATGGATGCAGGATGTTCGACATTTCTGGTCCTGCTAGATCTCTTGGTCGCTTTTGATACCATGGACCATGGGCTGTTGAGACGGCTGCATGACCTGGGGGGGCTGGACGGGACCATTCTTGAATGGTTCTGCTCATTCCTCTCAGGGGAAAGCCAGCGGGTAGTGCTGGGAGCTGGAACATCTTGCCCCCGCGCTTTATCCTGCGGCATTCCGCAGGGTTCCATTCTGTCTCCATTGTTATTTAATGTATATATGCAGCCCTTGAAGGAGATCATGAGAGGGTTTGGGGTGTGTTGTCACCAATATGCTGATGATACTCAGCTGTACCTCTCTTTTTCAGCTGACCCAGACCCTGCTGGCTTGTTCCTATCCTAGTGTTTGGAGGCCGTGGCGGAATGGATGCGGCAGAGCAGACTGAAGCTCAACCCCGATAAGACAGAGGTGATGGTGGTGGGGAGAGTGAGGGAGGTGTCGGCCCCCCTGATTGGGGGTGGGGGTTCACCCTCCTGTAGCTCAGCAGGTCCGGAGCCTGGGGGTGGTGCTGGACGTGGATCTCCGTCTGGAGCAACAGGTGGAGGGGGTGGTGAAAGCTGCCTTCCGCCAGTTGTATCTGGTGCAGAGGTTGCGTCCGTACGTCTCTGGCCCGGACCTGGCCTCCCTCGTCCTTGCCTTCGTCACCTCGAGGCTGGACTACTACAACGCGCTCTACGTGGGGCTGCCCTTGTTCCTGGTTCGGAGGCTGAAGCTAGTGCAGAATGCGGCGGCCCGCCTCCTTTCAGGGACGGGTCGTCAGGACCACATAACACCTGTGCTTCGGGCTCTGCACTGGCTGCCAATAGCGTGCCGAGCCAGGTTCAACGTATTAGTATTAATCTATAAGGCCCTTCATGGTCTCTGCCCCTCATACCTCAGGGATCGCCTCCCCCTCAGCGCTCCAGAGTGGCTTCTTCAGTCTTCCGGGGTGCCTTCTTGGAGGTCCCCCATGTTAAGTGGGGGGCCACAATGGAGAGGGCAATCTCGGTGGCCGGACCGCGTCTTTGGAATTCCCTCCCAAAGGAAGCTCGCCTGGCCCCAAGCCTTTTAACATTCCAGTGAGTTTGTAAAACCTGGCTGTTCACCCAGGCCTTTGGGCAGGGTGGGAGGATGGGTTAGTGGGTTTTTTCTCCCTCTACTCTTTATTTTCTGTTACAATGTTGTCTATCCCTGTTTTAATTGTTGTTAGTTTTATGATGTTTTAAATATTTTAAATATTGTTTTATATTGGATTTGTTAGCCACCCCGAGCTGTTCGCAAGAGGGGTGGGGTATAAATATATTAAATAAATAAATAAATAAATAATAATGTATATGAAGATGTTTGCAAAATAATATCATTCATCTGCTTATAAAATTGGATTCCTTTGTCCAATATTTTTCGAGCTTGGTACACTTCATGCCTTCCATTGGAGGTATAATCACTCCCAAGTATCAGCCAAATATAATGAAAAACAAAAATGTTACAGCTGAAAATGTGTTTTCCATTGAAACCAATGGAAAATGAAAACGAAAGCAAAAACGAAAACGAAATTGGATATTTATGAAAAAAATGGCATATTTAAATATTGAAAACAAAAAACTAAAATGACATGGGCCCCTGGTGCACACCTCTACTGCCCGCTAACATTTCATAATCAGTCTCGCCATCCTGGTTGGGGGGGTGATAGTACAGCACAGTAGCAAAGAGCTCATAGCGGGGTGATAGTATAGCTCCACTGCTATACACATGGAATTTCTATCCAGAGATATTCCAGAGTACAGTTTTCTTCCTATAACATTTTAATTCTACAACTTGACTCAATGCTGTCTTTAACATATAGAGCCACCCCAACACCAGCTCAATTTACACTGTCATTTTGACATATTTTGTACTCTGATATTATTGTGTCCCATTGCTTATCCTCATTTCACCAGATCTCTGAGATGCTTGTTATATCTAGTATTATATGTGTGTTGAAATCACTCAAGACAATAAGTTTGGCTGATCTCACCCAGATCACCTCTGAGACCAACTTTGTTAGAGCAGTCAGGGAGTCTGCTGTGCAGTATGGGGGTCGGTACAGCAGCAGAATACCCTATTTATCCTGGGCCACTCTGCCCTCCCTGCCCCCAACTGTAGACTGATGCTGCATCGAGTACCCAGTTGGAACCATCTGGACCAGCACAGGCTCAAAAGCCTTATCCAGCCATGTCTCAGTAATGCATATGAGGTCAGCAGCTTCATTCTGAATAGATGATGGATGGTAGTTTTATTAACCACTGATCTTGCATAAAGCAGCATCAGTAATCAGAGGCTCCACTCACCTCAGCCTCCAAATATCCTGACACAGGGGAATAGCAGGACAGGGGAACAGAAATCAAATGTCTCCCCCTGTACTGATGATGACTTTTCCTCCCCCATGCCATATCTCCCCAACACAACCCCAGTTGCCATGTGGCCCTGGGACCCAGGTGACAACTCCTCTTTCCTCCCCTGTAGGAGGAGAGGGGGCGGGGCCAGGGCTCCCCAGAGAAGCTTCCGGGACTGGGAGGGGAAAAGCAGCCTGCTGCCCAGCAGCACTGCAGGCATGCACTTAAGGACCGTGCCAAAGGGCCCTTAGGCGAGGCCCTTAGCGGGACCAGGGGGATTCTGTTGGTGGAGATGTGGAGTACTTTTTAATGGGGTCTTGGATTTAGGGAGTTAGGGGTTGAGGGAGGGGGTGGGTGATTGTGGTGGGTGAGAGCAAGTGTCTTGTCCCCAGTGAGAGCGGGGTACAGGAAGTGATTGGGTTAGAAGGGTAGGGCTTCTCCTTGGTGAGATGGGGTTGGTTGCCCCTGGGGGATAGGGTAATGTATTCCCTAGTGAGAGGGAGGGATATGGGTGTGTGTGTGTCAGGGGTCTCCCCCACCAGCTGGCAGTGCATCCTGGGGGAGGGGAGTCCAGGGGGACAGGAGCCAGGGTGCGTGTGCTTTGATATAGAGGTCATGACAGACTGGGGGGGATATATGGTTCGTGGGTGAGGCTGGTTTGATCAGTGAGTGGGAACACGTGTTTAGTCCCTGTCCCACTCTCTTGCCCCGCAGTGGGAGGTGTGGTGGTTGAGAGAGAGAGAGGGCCCCATGCCCTGCTCTGATGCTGTTGAGCACGTGGTCGGTGGTAAACAAATCATCTACGGTCCAGGAGTTGATCCTGGAGCAGGCAGCCAACCTCGTGTGTCTCACAGAGACCTGGCTGGACACTGAGTGAGGGCCTATCTTGGCTGACCTTGTTCCAGCTGGGTACTCCGTGCAGCATCAACCACGACTGGAGGGATGTGGGGGCAGTGTAGTCATCATTTTTAAGGAGCGGTGACCCATTATGCAGAATCCACCAGGTATAGAGTGCCTTCATCCGGTGTTCGATTTGGTCGGAGGCAGTATGGGGTTGCTGGTGGTATACCATGCTCCTACCTGTCCGGCTGCACCCCTAAATGCTCTAGCTGAGCTGGTGTCGGAAATGGTCTTGAGGTCCCCAAGGACAGTCTGGAGGACTTTAACATGCATGATGACCCCAATCTTTTTGGTGCGGAGCATGAGTTCATGGCTACCATGGCATGTCTCAAGTGGTGAGTGGCCTGACACATGATGGTGGTCACACTCTGGATTTGGTTTTCTGCATGGCCCTAGAGGTGGGGGATCCATTAGTGGGGGATGTGGTGGGATTGCCCTTGTCATAGACGGATCATTACCTCCTTTGGACCCAGCCCCTGGCACATGTCTGTCCCTGGAAAGGTGTGGAACTAGTTTGGTTGGTTCGCCCTTGGAGACTTATGAAACTGGATCGGTTCTGGAATGCTCTGGGGGAGATATCGTCTGATCTCAATGCCCACCTGCTTGGTGACCTCATTGCTTTTTGGAACACCTGGCTATCTGAGGTCATGGACCGGGCAGCTCCCAGGCATCCACATCCTGAGCATCAGCGCCGCAGGTCCTCATGGTTTACGGAGGACCTGTAGCATGTAAAGCAAGAAGGGAGGTGGTTAGAGTGATGGTGGTATAGTATACATGCTGAAGATGACAGACTGTGGCATAGAGCTAATTTGAAAGCCTATGTGGTGGCTAGGCGGGCAACAAAGAAAAGGTTCTTTGCTGCCATCATAGTGTCTGTGAATTCTCGTCTGGCGGAGCTCTTCTGGGTGGTGAAGGGGCTGGTCAGTCCAGCCTCTCTCCACCTGGAAGCGGAAATTTCTCAGGCCCACTGTGATAGGTTTATTGATTTTTTTCATGGATAAAATCTCTTGCATTCACCATGACTTCACCATGGTATTTGACACAGTTGGGGAGCCAGAGGATATGAATGCCTCGGCTTTTCCTGTTTTTTGGGATCAATTTCAGTTGGCGACCCCCTGCTGAGGCAGAGGATGTCCTGGGGGCTGTTAGGGCCACAACTTGTGAATTAGATCCTTGCCCATCCTGGTTGGTTAAGGCCACCAGGGAGACACTAGGGCTGATGCTGGCATGAGTGGTCAACGCCTCCATTTGGGAGGGCAAGGTCCCTGTCAGGGGAGTAGGGGTGAGGGAACCTATAACCGGAGGGCAACTGTAGAAAAGGTCCCGGGTACCCAGGTAGGGAAAACACCAGGAAGGGGAAATCTCTCAGCCAGCCTCTTGGGTGTTTTGAGACTGCTTTCATTCTTAGCAGCTGGGAAACCTGGCCTCAAAGTGCATGGCTTATCATTGAGGTTACAGAAGTGAGGCATGGAGAGAACACAAGCTAAGGGGGAATGAGACAAGACACAGCTAAGGGAGAACAAATGGCTAGGGGGAGAGCAAGACCAGATGGGGCTAAGGGAAACACAAGGCTATGGGGGAGCAAGGCACGGCTACAGGGGAACAGAGCTATAGGGACAGCGAGCGAGACCAGGTGGGGCTACGGGGAACACAAGGCTATGTAGGAACAAGGCACGGCTACAGGGGAACAGAGCTATAGGGAGAGTGAGACTAGGTGGGGCTACAGGGAAACAGAAGACTAACCAGACACTAGCACAGACAACAGGGAAGACAGGACTCGACAATACCAGGGCAATTACTACAGGTTACACACAGGGGAAGACAAGAACTATAATTATAATACAAACAACAAGGAGGGAAAGAGGTGCAGGGTCCATATGCTCACACATGCACACAGGTAACCAACAAGCACCCAGGGAGAGACCCAACAGACACGGGGGCGGGCAGGGGGGTGGGGAGAGTAGACTCCACAAGACATTTCACACAGACTTACACACAAGGGGTAAGAGCAGCTGCTCTCACAGCTTCCTGTGGCCACACTACGGTTTAAATGCTACCTTGTGGCCAATCAGGAAGCTGAGAGACAAGACTAGGGAGATAGGGCACAGCTGGGGAAGGGTGTGGCAACACAGGGGGCGGAGACATGAAAGAAGACACAGGAAAGAGGACTTGTCTGTTAACACAGCCCGAGGTGGCACCACCCTTACGGCAGTGTTTTCCAGTCCTCCAGGGCTGGGGGTTCAAGACCCAGCCCTGATAGTATCCCCCCTCTAGGCCCTCCTTCCCCCTGAGTTCCAGGAATACCGCACATTTAGGACATAGGGGCAACAAAAGTTCAAATGATGGAACACAGATAATGGACAGTCAACATCACTATAGAACAAAAACTAGACAACCTACGAAGTAATCTGGAAGGGGTACCATACAGCCTGGACAGGGGATATGACTCCTTGGACATAGGAAAAGGCATTTTGGGCTAGGGCCAAAGCAGGAAAACAAGAGGCCAAGGTGGTAGGGCATGAAGGGCAGGGCTGACTCGGTATCCCATTACGTAGGGGGGAGGACTACAGACCGTAGGGTGAAACATTGGAGGGCAAGACAGAACAAAGCAATGACACGTAGGGCATAGAAGGGATGGTGGAAAACTATTAAGTTTGGGAGCCGCCGGCGGAAGCCGAGCAGCAGTCTCGGGCCTGGGGGGCTGCCAGCAAGGGCCGAGCAGCTGTCTCTGATCTGGGGGCCGCCGGCGGAAGCCGGACAGCAGTATCTGGTGAGGGGGCCGCTGGCGGGAGCCAAGCAGCAGTCTCTGGCAAGGGGGCGGCCAGCGGGGGCCGAGCAGCAGTCTCTGGCGAGGGGGCATCCTGCAGAGGTCGGGCCACAGTCTGGCGAGGGGCGGCCGGGCAGCAGTTTTAGGGGTCGCTGGCGGAAGTCGCACAGCAGTGTCTGGCAAGGGGGCCGCCAGCAGGGGCCAGACAGCCAGATTTGGTTCAAAGGCGATCTCGGGGACAAAGGTATTATTTGAAAGGTCTCTTGACATCCCTTCCACAACACTGGGGTTGGCAGGGATGGGTATTAGAACTGTCCAGCCTGGGTGTTGCAAGGGCCTTGTGTCATGTAACCTGTATATAGGCATATATTTTTGACCATTTGTGTTTCAATATATTGGAAATCAGAATTAGCCTCTCTGTATGATGACTTCCTAAAGAGCTGTCGTATAGTGACCTTTCTACTGAACTCTTGACCAGATACTGGAAAATCAGCCTGTATACTGAAATAGAAGATATAATCAAGTCTGTTAAAGAAATTAACAGTTTCTGCTGACTAGAGTCAAGATACATGACTCTCAAGCAGGGCAGGAAAAGGTCTTGTTTGTTTGGAGTTTACTCATTATTAATCCTATCTTATGTGATAGCAACCTATTTTAGAATGTATCAATAGGCTTCTTACTATGTATTTTAAGAAAACCCTGCCTGTCAGCAGTCTTAACCTGACATCATTTTTAGCTGACTTCCAAGCATCTTTCATTCTATAAGAAGAGAGAGGAGAAATGGATTTTTCAGAAAGCTTCCTTTCCTGAAGCTGCTCTCACTTCTTTCATCTGGCAGAATGTGGAAAGGACTGGGTAATATGTTATATCCTATATTATGCACTTGAGTCAACCATAGCAATAATACTTAAAGCATATGTTATATCTTATAGATGTTAAGATCTTTGCACTTGTAATAAGAGCTGTTCTTTGAACGAGGCATGTGTTTCTAAGTCATGTACTTTTAACTGACACTGTTTCTTTTGTACTATGTCTTTATTTGAACTTAAGTAAACTATTGCTTCATATTTTTATAATATTCTTAAAGTCTCATAGCCTCCTTTATATAAATGAATTGGTCTTTACTGCTGAGCTGGCTGGCTTATTAGCCAAGTGTAAACTCGAATTCCACATATTGGAAAAGAACGCCCTATATCCAGACCAGATCATGTCAGGCCTGGACCACTAAGCGCATTTTCCTTTGGGGGAAACCGAGGCACAACGCGACACTTGGGGGAAACCAATTGTTGGGAGGTACTTTGGCTATTACCCTTGCACTCCAGGGCTGAGTTGGATACTCTGGTCGAGGGTGTTGGGATAGGGTTGAATGCAGTGAAGCTTTGGCCAGACCCTGTTGCAGAG
This sequence comes from Sphenodon punctatus, assembly GCA_003113815.1. Taxonomy (NCBI): domain Eukaryota; kingdom Metazoa; phylum Chordata; class Lepidosauria; order Sphenodontia; family Sphenodontidae; genus Sphenodon; species Sphenodon punctatus. Next base: position 1,682,944 of record QEPC01013994.1, read on the forward strand.
GATGACAAACTGCTATGCGGACCGTGGAGACCATTGGCGGTGTTGATAATCCTTTTGCTGTTGCCAATCCACCAAGGTGTAGAAACAGTGATTTGGGGCATTGACTCTTAAATCAGAGTCGTGCAGAGTGGTACCAATGACTTTCACAGGAGGGGGTCCTTGCAGCAGTTGAACATGTTTGTAGTTTGAAGGTGATGTCTCGGTCTCTGACCCCAGGAGAACCTTGGAGGGAATAAGTGAAGACTCTTCCTGGTACGTCTGGTCTGTAGAGGTGCAGGTGCACCCTTGATGGCCTTGGTGGTCATCCTGGTCCCCCAGGATGATAGTTCTGGGGGACTTCAATATCCATGCCGCCGTCAGTCTTGGAGGGGCAGAGTGTGAGTTCATGGCCGCCATGGCAACCATGGGCCTGTCTCAGAGAGTAGTGAGTCCCACACATGTTGGAGGACATACCCTAGACATGATATTTTGCACAGGCCTTGAGGCAGAGGATCCGTTGGTGGGGGAGGTATCAACGGTGCCCATGTCACGGACGGATCATTATCTCTTCTAGGTGGATATCCTGGCGCATGTCGGCCCTCAGGAGGGTGCGGAACCAGTTAGGTTAGTTTGCCCCCGAAGGCTTATGGAACCTAAAAGGTTCCAGATAGCTCTTGGGGATGTTTCCTCTGACCTTGATGGCTGCTCACTCAATGACCTCGTGTCTAGGTGGAATATCAGGCTGATGGAGGCCATTGACTGTGTGGCTCCCAGGCGTCTGCTCCCGAAATACCAACAACGCAACTCCCCATGGTATATGGGTGAGCTGCGGTGGATGAAGCAGGAAGGGTGGTGTTTAGAGCAATGGTGGCGTCACTCGCGTACTGAAGTGGACCGGTTGTGGCATAGAGTCTTGTTACGTACCTTTGCTGTAGCGGTGCAGACAGCAAAGAAGGTTTTCTTTGCTGCCTGCATTGCGTCCGCTAAGTCCCACCTGGCTGAGCTGTTCCTGGTGGTGAGGGGGCTGGTCAGTCTGGCCTCCCTCCGCCTGGACGTGGAACCATCAAATGCTCTCTGTGATTTATTTGTGGACTTTTTTGCAGATAAAATTGCTCAAATTCACCATGGTTTGGATCCGTTTTTTTAATCAGAGAATGGGTCTGAGGCAGTGGAAGCCCCGTCTGGTCCTGTTTTGTGGGATGAGTTTCGGAGGGTGTCACCCTCAGATTTGGGGGATGCTCTTGAGACTGGGGGATGCTCCTGTTTGAGCCACCGATTTTGAATTAGATCCATGCCCATCCTGGCTGGTTAAGGCTAGCCAGGAGACATTGGGGCTGTTGTTGGCGGGGATAGTAAACGTCTCCCTTGGGGAGGGCAGGGTGCCAGGCTGTCTCAAGGAGGCGGTGGTACGGCCCCTTCTCAAAAAGCCATCTTTGGACGTTGATGTCCAGTTATCGGCCAGTCTCTAACCTTCCCTTTCTAGGGAAGGTTATTGAACGGGTGGTGGCTCATCAGCTTCAGGGGCATTTGGACCAGATTAATTTTCTCGATCTCTCACAGTTGGGCTTTCGTCCGGGTTATGGTACGGAGACTGCGCTTGTGGCCTTGGCTGACAACCTCTCCCGTGAGTTAGACCGGGGTCATTCGACCCTGTTGGTCTTGTTAGATCTCTCGGCTGCATTTAATGCCCTTGATCATGAGTTGACTCGGCTCGGCTGCGGGACAGGGCAGGGATTGGCGGGGCTGTTCTTGAATGGTTCCGCTCATTCCTGGCTGGGAGAACCCAGCATGTAGTGCCGGGGGAGTATTAATCTTCCCCCCAGGGCCTCACGTGGGGAGTACCGCAGGGTTCCATCCTATCCCCTCTCCTGTTCAATGTGTACATGCAGCCTTTGGGACAGGTTCTTAGAGAGTATGGAGTGAGTTGTCATCAATATGCTGATGACACCCAGCTATATCTTTCATTTTCTTCTGACTCAGGCCCCGCAGTCTCTGTGCTTACCGGGTGTTTGTCCACCATAGGGGATTGGATGAGGGTGAGTCACCTGAGACTAAATCCTGACAAGAGGCCTGCCATGCCCTGGATCACCCCTCCTTCAGGCATCAGTGTAAAACCTGGTTGTTCTGCCGGGCTGTTGGTGGAGGAGATAGGTAGTGCGAGGGTTGGGGGGGGTGGGGTGTTATGACCCATATGAAGTTTTGTTTTAATTGTTTTTAATATTTATATATATTATATTTTGTATTGTATGTCGGCCCAGGTTGCCTAGACAGGAGGGGGCGGGATATTCAATTTTTAAATAAATAAATAAATAAATAAAAATTAGTTCACCAGCTGCCCAGTGACTCCTCCCACAAGGAAAATCCCCCTCCCCTGGCTCCAAAAGAACCTGGAGGACACTCCTGGAATGTTACATCCCTGGAGAATAGTTGGCTGGGGAGGGAGGCAGAAATCCCCACCCATACCCCTGCGGTGGCACCATCCCTCACCTCAGTCCCCCAAACCTGTATCCCCTCCTCTCACTGGGGGCGGGGAACAGCACAACACTCCGCCCCTGCTTGTACCCTCCCCTGTCACTGGGGGCTTATGGCACCACCCCTCCACCGCTGCCCATACCCTTCCCTCTCACATGGCACCACCCCCATGCCTGTACCCCCCTCTCACTGGGTGGCCATGACACAAACCTCCTCCCCCTCTCATGCCTGTACCTCCCCTCTTACTGGGGCACTCTAGCACAAACCTCCTCCCCCCACCCCTGCCCATACTCCCCCTCTCCCTGGTGGGTCATGGCACCCCCTCATGCCTGTATCTCTCCTCTCCCTTGGGTGGCAGTGGCACCTCCACCCTATATCTACCCTCTCCCATCAAAACTCCCCCATCCAATATCCCTCTAAAAGCCATTTAAATTAAAAATGGAGTAGGTCTAATCCTGGCCTGCCCCAAGCTCCAGCTGCAGAATGGCTGCCAAAGAGCAATTAGCCTTTGATGCTGAAGGGTCAGCGATGGGGGCAGGGCAGCCCCAGGTGTTCCAAAGTCCAGCTTTGTCAGAAAGCTCCCTAGGGCAGATGGCAGCAGTGACTGTCCCATATAGCCTGTGTCTGTTAAGTGCGTGTTTGGGATTCTGGAAGGGCCGAACAGGCTTCAAACCCCCCAGAAAGGGCACTTCTGGTTGATGCTTTCCTTTGGGCCCATTTGCCCCCACCCATTTGCAAAGTCTGTGCATGAAGTCCTGGGCATGTTTAGGCTGGGGGCAGGGTGGGGGATGCTGAATAGGCCACAAATGCAAACTGGAAGTGACTAACAGGCCCAGGCTGGCAGGGACAACCGCTGCTGCCACCGGCCATGGGGATTTTTCGGATGAGGGGAAGCCCCCACCCATGGCCCCCCCATCTTCCTCTTTCCTTCCCCTGCTGCTCAGATACTGAGCAGAAGGTTTTGCAGGATACAGACCTCACAGGGCCCAATGAAACTTTCTTATGCTCTCATTGCTTTCTCTCTCACCGACTCAGATGATGCACCATCTGGTTGACAGACACTTAATTCCAGAGACTCTTTCTCTGTGTTCCTGTGTCAATGTTCACCTCAACAGCCTTCTTGAATGTAAAAATTGGTACAGAAAGTAACTGTGCAAACACATCATAAATTGGTCACGCTTAAGGTCCGTCTGTCCAACTGGAAGTGGACAGACTTTATCAATTAAGGTCTATCCAAACTGTCAATGCTCTGCCAGGTTCCTCAGGGCAGCTACAAAATGTATAATAGCCTCTGTGTTTGCTGATGGTCTCGTCACTGTCAGCAGCGTTGCAGTTCTTCTGTCATTATTCTGGAGTCACACTGCATGTTACAGGCTGTTCTAAACATTCGAGGGACACCACCCATGTTTCATGACTGTCATCAAATTCACCAGTACCACCCACAAAAGTTGCCATTTTGCCTCCTTTCTAGGCTTTGCAACTTTATTGGTAGGTGAATTTGCCTTCCTTAATTTCTGGATACTGATTGCACCGATTGTACTGATTCAGCTCCCTCTACTGACTGTAGGCTGCCAGTGCAGGCTGCAGACAGTGTTTGTCGCCTGGCTGCTCATGCAAAATGAATTCTCTCCAGTCGTTTCATGTTCTGCAGCTGTGCCAGCAGTAACTGCATCTGTCTTTTGTTTGTCTTTCATTTCTCCCCACTCTGTTGCTAATTACTTAATGTACTCAGTTAGTTGCTATTTATTTATTTATTTATTTGAAGTATTTGTAGCCCACTCCCTCTTGCTCACAATAGCAGCTCGGGACGGCTCACAACAATGTTTAAAATACACTTCAACAATTTAAAATACACTTCAATGATTAAAATCAGATTAATAATGATTTTAACACTTATTAAAACTTATTAAAAGAGCGGAACCAGACACCCAGCACTCTCCCCCAACCCTAACCCACGCTACCTGTCTTCCTCCCCAAAGGCCTGGTGGAACAGCCAGATCTTACACTGTTTTTGGAAAGAAGGGAGGTCCGGAGCTAGGCAGGCTTCTGTCAGGAGGGAGTTCCACAGTCTAGGAGCGGCCACAAAGAACGCCCTCCCCACTATTGCCACCAGGGAAACCCGGGGGACTTTGAGTCAGGAATCCCCGGCCGACCACAGGGGCTGCACCATGGCCCGATGCATGAGGTGGTCCTGCAGGTAAGCGGGGCCCAGACCATTTAGGGCTTTATAGGTCAGCACCAACACCTTGAATTGGGCCCGGAAGACAATAGGCAGCCAGTGCAGAGAACAGAGCACTGATGTAATGTGCTCATGATAACCCGTACCCTTGGTGATGGTTCGGAGGCTGCAGCTGCTGCTGAATTCTGCGCCAGCTGCAGCCTCCGAACCGTCACCAAGGGTAGCCCCACGTAGAGTGCATTGCAGTAGTCCAGTCTAGAGGTGATGAAGGCATGGATGATGGTGGCCAAGTCAGAATCCGAAACATACGGCCACAGCCATCGTACCAGATGTAGCTGATGAAAGGCACTCCTCGCCACAGCCTCCACCTGGGAATCCAGACACAGCTGCAAATCGAGAAGCACCCCCAGACTACAGACCTGAGAGGCTAGCGGAGGGCAAACCCCATCAATGACAGGGGCCACCACTCTCCCAGGCCTACCCACCAACATCATCTCCGTCTTGTCGGGATTCAGTTTCAGATGACTTGCCCTCATCCAATCCCCCACAGCTGCCAGGGTCTGAGTCTGCTGAAAAAAAGAGGTAAGCTGTGTATCATCAGCGTATTGATGACATCGTTATCAATTTAGTTTGTTTGTAAATTTGTCCCCTGGAGGCTCCTGTAGCCTAGGCTTCAAGGCAAGATGGGAGAAGGAAGGACAGAGTGCCTGAGCAGAGGCTTATTTGGGTACTGGCCCTTTAAGAGGCCAATACAGGGCCTTGGAAGCACATCTGGGCAGGGCATGGCCATGCCAGCCTGGACGTGAAAGCCTCTGACTTGCTCAGGCAGGTTAGATGACTATGGAACTGCTTGGGAAAGCGGGAACAGTGGTGTGTGTGTGTAGCCAGGAGTGCTGGTATGAGCGAGAAGCTCATTATGAACTTTATATTTGTGTATATGGTGGAGAATAAATTGACATTTGAGCTAATTCCTGGTGTGGGCCTGGCTGCTTTGGGGTCTGATCCTATGGGGAACTACCTGGGCCAGGGTCCACCCTGTTACAGTAGTGGAGAAATCAGGCAGTGATCACCCCTCAAAAAAGAGGGTTATACTACTGAAGAGGGTTATACTAGCTATGGGGAAGTGGAAAATTGTGCCCAAAGCTGAGAGCACAGCATTTGGAGCAGGCAGCATGGAGGCGAGTCCTGGACCCAGTTTCCTGGAGGAGTTTCCGCGGTACTTGGAGGAGCTTCTTGGGCAAGAGTTATGCTGGTGCCAGCTTCAGAAATGGATTGTGAGGCAGTAAGGCCAGATTTGGAAACATGCAGTAGAGTGGCAGCCCGAAGCCTGAGCGGTGGTGCCGCCTCAACTCAGCTGAGCAAGCTTGAGGTACTGGTGAAGCCAAGGGAGGATTGCCATGCATGGAGCCTGTTTTGTATGTGGACTTAGGGGACATTGGGCAAGGGATGGTAAATCTGAAGAGAGGATGGGTACCTGGATTTTAAAGGGCTTTTAAAGGATGTGGGAAACAGGCGTGCTCATGGGGAGCCTTGACCCCAGATAAAACGTCAGGGCTCTGGGCAACTTGGTCACAGAGTGAGAAACTGTGGTAAACCCAAAGGGGGGATGCATGAAAAGGGAACCCAGCTGGGAGGATTAAAAGGGGTTCTAGATAGCTTACAAGGGAGAATGTGACACTGTAAGCAAGCTGTGGGAGAAACAGCGGCTATCTTAGACAGTCCATTAGTGAAGAAGGGGGAGGTCCCAGGAAAAGAAATGAAACCTTCAGTTGAGCCTCATGACCCAAATCATGAGGAAATGAAGGATAGTGCAGGGCTAAGGCAGACTCAGCTGTGCTGGCATTGTAAAAGCCTAGGACCCCTTTGGTGGTCTTGCCCTAGATGGAGAGTCAGCAAAGAAGGGAAAATGGGAAGATCCTTAAGGGTTATAGAGAGTGTCAAAAGGAGAAAACCCTCCAGTAATCTAGGAATCCACACCGATGAATTTGCCACACCTGTCTTAGCTAGCTAAGAAATTCAGGTAGAAAGGCAAAGGGCTGATCCAGAGGCTCACACAGAATAATTGGCCACACCTGTTCTGACTGAGTAGGGAACTCAGACAGGAGCGCAGATGCTAGGGTGAGAAAGAAACCCAACCGTGCTGTTGGGCTAGGCTCTCGCTTACAGGCAGCTGAGAGCTGTAAGACTCCTGAGACAGGAAAGACCTCTAGGACATGGAGAGTTCAGGTGCGACTCCCAGCGCTCTGTTTTGGATGGGAGGCTCAAGTACAGACTACAGCAGAGGTGAGAAATGCTGGGTCTCAGTGAGAGCCTAGGAGGTAGTTGACCCATACGAGAAACCAGACAACTAAGATTTCTAGAGGAATATGTTCTGTAGAGCGTGGGGTACAAACTGCTTTTATGTCACTAGAGCTGGAGGAAAGAGCAAGGGGAGCAGTAGAGGAATTTGCTCTATTAAGGGTTCACTGGGAGGAAGCCCTAGAAGAGACTGAGTTTCTTAAGAAACGTCTCAACCTTAACAGGGATATGATTTTTGGCAGTTTTGTGCAAGCATGTCCAGGCAGGGAGAAATTCCTGGTAGTGGGAACGAAGACCCTAATGAGAGGTACATGGGAGCTAAAAGATTCATAGACCAGGTAAAATTAAATGATACAAGGAAAGAGAGCAGCCTAAATCTCTGGGAAATAAAAAGAATGAACAGGAATAGAAGTTGGTAATTGGTCCTAATTAGTAGGGTTCTTAGTTTTCTCTTTGCAACTGACAAACCAGAGAAAAACAGAGGTTTTGCCTTTTTTCAACAGACTTTCATAGAAAGTGGCAAAAATTTACTGATTTGGGAGGAGAAAAAAGAGCACGGGGCAGCGAGGATGCAGAGTGGAGCTGAGGGGAAGCAACCTGAAGGCATGTGCTGGGGGCAGGGACTCTGCATTTGGAGGGGTGCTACAGACCTCCGGTGGGGTGGGGTGGGGGGGGGGGGGGCAGGGGTACTATGAATTGGGGCGGTAATCTTCTGGAAGAGGGAACAGGAGGTGGGCCTAATTAGGCCCATAGCAGCTTCCCCATATGGTTCCTCTTTCTGGTTGGCAGAGCGACATGTGCGACCTGACTGGGAGGAGGAGGAGGCAGTGAGCACAATGTAGAGGAGAAGAAGTAACCTAAAGGCATATGCTGGTGCCACAGACCTTTAATTTTTGTGGGGACTGTGGATGACACAGGTAGCTGAAAAACTGCATGAGAATATTTCAGTGAAATGTGATGGCCTAACTAATACCTATACATATTGTGGTATGGGAAAGTCAACTATCACATGGAATTGCAGGGAAAAAAATCAGATAATTTATGGGGTTTTTAATCATAGAATTTCCAATCTTTTGTTACGGAAAACTAGGACCCCTGCTAATGAGAGGTTTATAAGGTCCCAGGGGAGGAGGAATGGATGTATGGGCTGGCTTCCCAACCTCAAAACGGTGTAACTAAGAGGGTGTTAAGGAGTTTAAACTCATAATGTCTGTACATGTGATAGTGAACTCTGTGTGTGTGTGTGTGTGTGTGTATTGTATATGTATGTGTATATATATGTGTGTAAAATGGGCTGAGGGCAAGCCAAAAGGGGCACAGACTATAGGAGGGAGTAATATCTTCTGAGCCCCAGAAAGAGTATATTAAGACGGGCTGAGAGCCCATGGCACTATTCAGGAGATATAGGGGTGAAGTACCCTACTAAGGGTCTGGATGACATGGAAGTTACCACTGCCGGACATCTCATGTTGTTGTGTTGGGGAAAATGAGACATGAGGCCAAAGTCAAATTGTTATGGGTTCATGGGTCTACAATGTAGACTGCTCATGGAGTTGTAAGCCAGAGCTCTCTTCAATAGGCCTGTCTCCAAAGTGGGAGGGGATGTGTGGCAGAGCCGAGGCTCATTTGGTAGTGGTCCTCAGAGGCACACTTGGGCAGGGCATGGTCAAGCCAGCCTGGATGTGAAAAGCCTCTCGCTTACTCAGGGTGTTTTCAGACGGACTCTTATCCTGGGATAAGAGCATTATCACCGGGCTAGTTCGTCCATCTAAATGCTGTCAACAGTGATTATTATCCTGGGATAACAAAAATATCAGGTTGTTATAAAACCCCAATTTCTGGGGTTTATAACGACCAGTTAAACTATCCAGGGATAATGTCCATCTGAACAACATATCCTGTCCCAGTGATTAGTATTACAGCGTTGAACGGCAAGGTATGTGCAAGGTTTGATCTCCTGACGAACCCGTTTGAACACTTTGCTCCTCTCCCATCCCCTCCCTCACCCTCCCACGCCTCCGCTGCTTCCCCAACCACCTTCGTCCCTTCTGCCTCGCTGCCCTGCACGCCTGGAACTCCCTCGTCCGCCTTGCCCCCACCCTCCACACCTTCAAGTCTCTCCTCAAAACCCACCTCTTCCGTTCCGCCTTTCCTAACTCCTGCTCATCATCCCCTCCCAGGATTATCCCCTACCTGTTATCTGCAAACTCCCATTTACTGTAACCAAGCCAAGAGCATGCACCTGAGTTCTTGCATCCTCATGAATGTTGCATCCCTTGTGTCTCCCTCTGTCCCCCCTTCCCTGTCTCCCCTCTCATTGTCTTTAGATTGTAAACTCTCGGGCAGGGACCATGTCTATTTTATTCTCTGTAAAGCACCAGGTACACTTCTAGTGCTATATAGAAATGCTTATAATAATAATAATAATAAATGCTCATCTGCACAGAGGATGTGACATTGCAGAGAAAGGATGTGATGTTTGAGTCGCAGAAAACATCATGCTGAACTCAGCAGAAAAGCACCACAGGATTTTTAGTTCATCTCGGAGACTCTAATCACAGTGTACTGTTCATATGGACTATCCCAGAATAAAGTTATCCCGGGATAAAAAATTTCTGTCCATCAAACCGGTACCACTTTGTTATCCCAGGATAATAATCACTGGAGATTATTCTAATTATCCTGGGATAGTTTGTCCATTGGAAAACGCCCTCAGTCAGGGTAACTAGGTTGCTGTTATTAAATATTATTATTATTATTAGCAAGCATTTATATAATGCCAGCAATGTACCTGGCACTTTATAAAGTAATTGAATAGACACGGTCCCTTCCCTAGGGCTTATAATCTGAGATGGGGGGGGGGCGGGGGGGGGAGACGAAGGAAGGGGAACAGAGGAAGAGACCAGGAGTGTAGTATTCACAAGGATGCGAGGCCCCATGTGTGGCAGAGCCGAGGCTCATTTGGTAGTGGTCACACTTGGCTTGGTTACATCAAGAATGATGGCTGGTCGGTCCATGTGGTGAGGATATGAGTATACAGACCTCAGGTAACAGATTGTACTGGATGGAGGGTATCAGCAGGAGTTCGGTGAGGGGAGCAAGAAGTCGAGGCGGGCAGAGCGGAAAAGGTGGGTCTTGAGGATGGATTTGAAGGTACGAAGGGAGTGGGCGAGGTGGATGTAGGCTGGGGGGGGTCCAGGCATGGAGGCAGCTAGGGAGAAAGGACAAAGGTGGTTAGGGGAGCAGGGGAGGCGTAGGAGGCCAAGAGAGGGGACAGAGGAGGAGTGGAGTTCACGGACTGGAGTATGGAGGGAATAGCACAGAGAGGTAGGGGGGAGCAAGGTTGTGAAGAGCTTTATAGGTGAAGACTAGGAGCTTGTGCAGGGTTTGTTCAGGAAGGGGAAGCCAGTGAAAAGAGGAGAGGAGGGGCTGCACGTGGTCGAAGCGATGGATGAGGTGGATGACCCTGGCAGTTGGTATGAGTGAGGAGCTCACTATGAACTGTAAGTTTGTATATATGGTGGAGGAACACTGCATTGGGGAATAAATGGATATTTGAGCTAATTCTTGGTGTGGACCTGGCTGTTTGGGGGTCTGATCCTGAGGGCCCATCCTGTTACAAGCAGAAAGGAAGAAAGAGGGCATTTTTATGACACACCTGATTTCTCCCAGACTTCAAAGTCTGGGTTTGGTATACTTGTGTTTGGGTTTTTTGATCTTCTGCCCCCTGAAGTCACTCAGGTGCTGTTGTAAACTAAACAGTGGTGCCTGGCGACTTCTACATGCTTCACGAACTGGACTCGTAAGTCTTCTGTTACTGGAGACTTATTCCCAGTCATGAAACATGGAGAAATTGCCGGGTGCTGCTTTTTACAACAGTTCCCAGGTGACTTATAGGTAGGGTGGCCATACCACCCCTTTATAAGAGGATGCTTATTGAAAATACATGTTGCAGGGCTTCATTGGGTCCAGTGCAGCCCTGCAACATGTATTTTCAATAAGTGTCCTCCTTTAAAGGGGTGGTATGGCCAGCTTACTTACAGGAGGGGTCGGGGAGCATCTAAACGAGTATACCGAACCTTGACTGAAGTCTGGGAGAAATCAGGTGCATGTAAAAATGCCCAGAGAGAGGAGCAAGATGGCAGAGACTATGGTGTTGGAATTAAAGATCCTTGTATAGCTAAAGGTCTCCAGTGTCTTGGATAAAGAGGGGCATGATACAAAAGTTAAGATGGCTCTTCAAGTAGTACCAGCAAGTGCTGGAAAAAAAACTCTGTGCTTTTATGTGGCTGCAGGCTCCGCTCTTGTCTCGAATTGTTTGCTGAAACTGTCTTGCACTAAAACAATATCCAATCACTGGAATTAAGTAGTGAAAAACCTTTTTGCTTTCTTACTTGTCCTCCTGAAGCTTCTAGAGCAGCAGGACTCCAGGCACTGGTAGGAACGAAAATCCTCTGTTAATGTTATGTTTTATGGCCTTCTAGAGAGGAGGCTAAGGCAGGGGAGCTGGTTATCACACTGCAATCTTGGTGACTAGCTAGCTACCTTTATTGTTCAAACACAAAACAGGAAGTGGAGCTCTGCCTGAAATGATTCCAGAGCTACCAAAATTATTACAGCAGTAGATGATCAGTCCTATTTTAGAATAAAAACACATCGGTTTGCTGTTCGTGGTGTAGAGAAAAGTTAGATATATTTTGTACCTTCTATTTGCTTTGTGTGGGTAACAGTGGTATCCCCCACCCCACCACCACTTTGACCCTATAATATCATGCTACGGACTTTATATCCCTTCAAAGTAACCTATATTTGGACATTACATTATTTACTTGGCTTTTTAACCACATTAACATGTGATCAATTTTCTTACGTTCAGTGTGAAACCGGAGAGATGAGTCTCTCTATACATACAGTGGAATACACAAATTGAAGTTAACTAGAATTTCCTTTTAAGCTGAACTGTCTCCCCGTCCCTCCCCCGGTAAATTAAATATGCCACTTTTTCCAAGGGATAACTCTCTTCCCTGATACCTGGAAGCTGCTGCCCTGTGAATGCCTTATTAAGTGTTAAGAGTCTGCTGAATGGCAGTTAATGGTTGCTTTTCATCATGCATACTACATCTTAATGGTACAAATTCCCCTCCCCAAATCCAGTATATTTCATTTAGGGCTAAAGAGAGGATTTAAACTGAGCTGTGGTATGTATGTATGTAGGATGAAATGTGTTAACTGCTACTCAACACTAACAGGGCTTGCAGAGTTGGGGGTGGGTGGGTGAGTACAATTCTACAGGATTCTCCTTTTCAGCTGATCAGCACTGAAGCTTTTTCCCTTCCCACACCCTGCAAGATATTATTATTTATTTATATAGTGCCAGTCAGTGTACCTGGCCTGCACAATCAATAGTTATAGATGGGTCCCTTCCCCCAGGAGGCTTACAATCTAAGAGACAAGGGAGCGGGACACAAGGGAGAGGCAAACACATGGAGAGAGAGGAGTACATTAATGAAGTTGAGAAATTGCAGGTGCATGTGCTTCACTTAATTACAGGGAACTAGACTGAGTGAGGGGGAAGATAATGCAATTTCTCTTGTGACAAGCTAGGGATTGGGAAGGCCTGATGGAAGAGGTAGGTCTTCAGGAGGGATTTGAAAGTTGGGAGGGAGCAGAGCAAATGTATCCAGGGAGGGAGTTCCAGGCATGAGGGGCAGCAAGAGAGAAGGGGCAAAGACATTTCTAGGCGCAAGCGAGTCATGAGCAGGTGAGGGTGGGGGCAGAGGAGGAGTGAGGCTCCTTGGAAGGAGTGTGGTGGGATACAAGAGTGGAGAGAGATGGGGGAGCAAAGTCATGAAGAGCCTTGAAGGTGAAGCCCAGGAGCTTGTTCTGAATGCGTTCATGTAAAAGGAGCCCGTCTAGGGTGGAGAGGAGGGGCTGAATGTGGTCAAAGCAACGGGCAAGGTGGATGACTTTGGCATCAGAGTGTAAATAAATATGGACCCAAATGCAACTCTTGTGTATCTTGTGGAGAGATTGCAGAAGGTCGGCATGTATAAAGTGTATTCAAACAATAAACACAATTTTTTTAAAAAAGAGAGAGAAGCTGGGGAGGAGAAGATAGTACCTTTCTTTGTCATTGAGTCTGTTATTGAATGCCAATAATTAATATCACCATACCAATTTCTGTTAGATTGAGTATTGCTTATATCTTTACAAAAGATTCTTATCAGTATTTTTAAACTGTGCTTGTTTTTAATATTGGACAGCATACAGTACTGAAAACTGGTCTGCTTAAGCTTAAGTTCTGATAAGCTGAATTGTTTTAGATGACCCACTAAGATTGACTTAAGCAGACTCCATTATATTAGCACAACAGCCCATTTTCTCTTATTGAAAAAGATTATCTTTCTTCGGCATGGTATGTACAACTTCTGGCACAGGCAGTCATACCACCAGGGGTATTTCTGCCCACCGATGATACCCGTTACTTGTTTGTGCATTCAAAATAACTGGGAGTGAAGCATCAAGCATCTACATATAAGATTAATTTAGGTTGCTTTCTGGTATGTTTCTAGATATTCAGTTACCATGCAACAGAAAAAAATGACCACAAAAATGAACAACATTAAAAGTTCTGACAGTGAAGTAGTGTTTTTCTTCTTCTGGTGTTTGTGTGAAATGATCTGGCAAAATAGATGCTGCAGAAATAATGCATTTTTTGTTTCTCCTTTCTGAAATGATAAATGTTCTTGACTCAGTGGAGGATTTCTTACCCACTGCTGATTCCGCTAGCAGAAGGAATTAGTGTTTCAAATATTTCTTGAAATTCAGCAAATCAAAAGTTGCTTAGTGTATCTACTCGATCTTCTAGACAACTAGAAATCCACTTATCCAGAGGAAATGTTCAACTCTGACCTTAACCTCTCATGAAATGGTGTGCTGCTCCAAGACTGTTGTTCACAGCTAAGTTTTTTTGAGATTGTTTCCCTGTTGTTAGTAACACCAACAAACTGATGCTGACTTGGGGAAATATAGTGATTAACTGAAGCATGTAAAATACTAGAAATCTTATTTCTTTAAAAATGTACTCAAGCTAATTTTAAGATTTGTTTATGTTAAGAAATCTTCTAATTCAGTGTAAGAAAATTCAGATCATACAAGCTACTGCAAAGTGCCATAGGGAGTGTATGTCCAGAGCTAGGGACCAATCACAGGCTCCGAGGCGGTGGCTCTCCTGCTCCTCATTTCCTCACAACCTGGGGCAAATGGTGCTCCCTGGGGTTCTTACGCAAGGGTCCTGAGGGCCTTGCAAGGCCTGCTAAAGTCCTAGGCCTCACTTGAAGGAACAGGGGAGGGCCCTGACTAGGAGGGAGAAGCAGGCCAGGATGTACTTCCACTTCCTGATAAGGTAGAAGGAAGCCTGGTCCTCCTGCATTGAGCTAGAGAGGCTGCTGTGGGTGGCACTAGATGCCACCCATATGCAGGGGTACCCATGCCTACCTTCTAGGGTGGCCATACCTCCACTTTAGAAGAGGACACTTATGGAAAATACATGGTGCAGGACTGCACTGGAACCAATGCAGCCCTGCAACATGTATTTTTCATAAGCCTCCTCTTTTAAAGGGGAGGTATGGCCACCCTACTGCCTTTCTCCTACCTCATTGCCTCCCTCTTATCTTCCTGAGCCACAGGGCTCACAGAAGGAGGAGGAAAACATGAGCCCGCCTCTTCCTTTTCTGACTTTCTTTTTTTCCTACCTACATATTAGCTAATGGAGATATTATTTAGTTTAAAATTGCTCGTTACATGGGCCGCTTTTAGACGAGTAGGTCACTGTCGCTCAACCCGCTCGTGCAATGTTTCAGAATCCTGCAAAGCGGGGTTACACGTGACAGCAGTCGGGGATCATGCGCATGGGAGGCGGTAGCGCATGATTTGCTGACCGTGAATTAAATACCCCGATTGTGAGGTATTTAATTCGCGGTCGGCAAATCATGCACTACCACCTCCCATGCGCATGATCCCCGACTGCTGTCACGTGTAATCCTGCTTTGTGGGATTTTGAAACACTGCATGAGCGGGTTGCGCGACGGCGACCCACTCGTTTAAAAGAGCTCATAGTTGTTGCTATATATAGTTGTGTGCGTGTACACACACACGCATACAAACACACGAGTGAGTTTGGGGTATTTTTATGGTATATCGTAGCATTAAGAATAAGCGAACTGAGTTTTATAGGGATAGTACAAGAGACATAGGGTAAAGAAGGCACATGAGACAGGGTGGACTGATCCCCTGCCTGCCCTGGGGAGGGAGAACACAGCCGCCACACTTTGGGATGGCTGGGAGAGTGCTCCAAACGATCTGCATGCCCTGCTGGGCCGTTGTTGCAAGTCCTGCCATGTTCCAGGGAAGGCTGAGGAACCATCCACATGCACAGGTTCCCGTCCTGCACACTATGCCATCGTGGCTGTGATGTGGACACACAGGAATGGCAAATTACGCTTGCTTCTCTATGGTGCTGGTGAACCCTGTCGCAGGGTGGGGCTGAATGGGCCCAGCCACGTTGGAGCCGGCCCGTTATCCCACATTGGGCAACAGTAACGTCATGTGCAGTGTGTCACCAGCCTTCTCTGGTGGATGCATCACACAGCAACCAGCTGCCCTCCTCGGGGCAGAGCTGGGTGAACAATCTGGCAGCTGCCGGCCATATGACCTGCTGCATTGCTGGGTAAGGTTACCCAATGTGGGGTAATGTCTCATGTGGCCTCACCCATAATATTGTTTGAATTACTTATTAGCATTAGAATGATAGCAAACTATATTGTTAGAATAGTTTCAGGGACTTAGACATGAATTGAATAGGTGTTTGTTTGTTTTAGGGTTAAATCTATGATTAGACAGGAAATTTTGGAATGGAAACACTTTCACTGTGGTCACTATTTTACCACTTATTTTCTCTTCCCCTTTCTGAATTATTCCCCGCCCCCCCCTCTCATCCACCATAGACTGCTACCTTGCTGTAGTGGGAGAATGTAGTGCCTTGTAGGGTAGGGGCAGAGGCCAGACCAAAGTCAGTCTATTGCGGTTCAGTGATGCCAGTGCAACAGAAAGTGAAGGACAGCAGTGGATGCTTGGTAATACGTTTAACTGAGGAGGGATGAAAGAAGCCTGTTTTAAGAACACAGCCCTCCCCGCCCCTTCTTTCCCTCCCCGCCCCTTCTTTTTATTACCAATTTCTTTCCATGGTGGGGGATATATTTTTTCCCTGCCCCATATGCATGCAGTCTGCAATATATTACCAAAATCATTGTAATGTAAAAAGAACATAAACAACCAGGATCTCATTAATGAGGGAAGGGATAATGGGAAGGGATCATATTGTTCAGTTTCTCTCTTTGGTCTTTTCTCCATCTTCACACTTCCTTTTACTCGCATAGCATGAGACTTCACAGCAGCACCATCCCTATTTTCTTGAGGAGAGGTGGGATGTGACTAGCAACCCCTTCTGCATGATGACGATAGTGTTGTGTACAATGGCATAGCCGCTGACAAGCACACAACAGCAACATTAATAATAATAATAATAATAATAAATTTAAATTTTAATTTTTTTATAGTGCCCCCTGCCATGGCACTCGGAGTGCTTCTCATAGAACTAATTCACATAACTTTTAATCCTCACAATATCCCTCACGATGTGAGGTAGTATAGGTTGAGAGAATATTGTGACTGTTTGAGAGCTAAGTGGCTTTCCCTACTTATGAGAGGTAAAGAAAACGACTAAGCAGGAGGAATAACAAGACACGGCTGGAATAACAGGAGATGGATCATTGGGAATGGGAGGAATGACATGGAGCTGGGTGGAATAGCATGGTGGGGGCGATAGACAGGGAATGATGAGGGATTTGGCAGAATGATCAAGTGATGTTCTGGGAGATGGGTGGAATAAAAAACAAGAAGGATAGAGGTAATGGGTGGAATAGCAAAGAGAGGGCAAAGGGTAGCTGGTGGAATTATTATTATTATTATTATTATTAAACATTTATAAAGCGCCAGTTGCAACCTGGCGCTGTACAGAACATACAATCAGATGCGGTCCCTGCCTGTGGCTTACAATCTAAAA
>QEPC01013994.1:1735978-1769552 GCA_003113815.1 Sphenodon punctatus
GGACGAACCGAACGCAGCCGAACCAAACGGACGAACCGAACGCAGCCGAACCAAACGGACGAACCGAACGCAGCCGAACCGAACGGTCGAACCCGAACCGCGATCTGTTCGCCCATCCCTAGCTGTTAATGTTGATTTGCAGGGACATCTCACACCCTCTGTTGCTGCCTCAGTTGGGGTTAGGCAGGGATGCATTCTTGCACCAGTCCTCTTTAATTATTATATAAAGGAGGTTATCCCGCTTATGGCTGATGCCCGTTTCTTCCCCCCAAAGCTAGCCAGACGATCTGTCGACTGCTTGTGTTACGCCGACGACATTGCCCTGCTCTCGCAGACCAGAGTCGGGCTTGCCCAGCAGCTAAAATCATTTGCGGCCTTTTGTCATGACAATGCACTCACTATCAACTACGACAAATAAAAGATTATGGCCTTCTCCTCGAAATCCAAGATCTTGCCTTGGGCGGTCGAGGGCTCCTCCATTCAGCAGGTCCATACTTTTCGGTATTTGGATGTTCTCTTTCACAAGGCTAGTACCTGGTGTGAGCATGTAAACAGGGCCCTAAGAGCAGTGCAAGCCCCCGCCTAAGCCATCAGTAGCCTGTTTTGTAGACAAGGCAGATCTGCAGTCCTCCCAGCCCCCCAGGTATTCACCAGCAAGATCCGGGCCCAGCTCCTTTATGGGGTTGAATTGAGGGCCCCTTTTTGCTCCTCCATGGTAAATGGGGTCCAATCAAAGCTCCTCCGGAGGTTGATAGGTCTACCCCAGGGTACTCCCTTGGCAGCAATTCGATTGGAACTGGGGCAGACACCCTGGTCGCAGGTTGCCAATGAGGTCGCCCTGAAATTCTGGATCCAAATTCAATCCAGACAGGGATCCCAACTCTTGAGGGACCTCAGGAAGGACACAATTGTCAGCCAGTGGTCTGAGGCAGTGGGCTTGCAACTCAGATGGCTGGGGCTCTCCCGAATATCTCTCTCACAAACATCCAGACTCCCTCAGAGGAGAGATCCTTACCCGTTCGAGGGATATAGGTCGGCAACTGGAGGTTGGGGGGTGGGCCTGCACCCACATATCAGAGACTACCTGGAATGGATTCCGGAGATGGGGCAGGTGGCAGACTATCTAACTGCCCCCATCTCTGGCAGGGCAAAGCAATTGATTTGTCGTGCAAGGCTTAATGCCTTTCCATCCTGCGTGTATGAGGGTCAGTTGGATGGTGCATCTTACTCTGACTGTTTATGTCCATTTGATAACGCTGAAGTGGAGTCTGTAGCCCACATTATTCTGCATTGTCATTTATACGACAACTTACATTTGAAATATTTAGGGCTTGTTATACAGGCGCATCCAGGTAGATCAGACCACACCCTCCTGGCTTTGATCTTTGATAGCCCCCATCTCGATGTCATTAAGAAAATTGCAGCTTTTTTGCTACAAGCCTTTCAATATAGGAAGTCCTTCATGGGCCATCTTTCTTTGCCTTCGTCTTACTAATTAATGCCTGAACCTAGGGGTTTTTTCTATTTATTTACAATAGTAAACCCAGCCTGCTCTGAGTTAAGCTGTGTAGTTATGTTTTATGTAAATTGTTAGTGATTATGTTTTTTGGGTTTATAATGTCTTGTGATGACAGGAGTCTGTATAGCTTTGTCTTACCCTTATGGATGAGTTATGATTTGTATGACTTGGACTTTTATTGACAATATTTTGCCCATAGGGATCCTAGAATTAGGATTCTTACTTGTTTATATTGTATTGTATTTTATTTCTTGGTTGCTATGGCCTGTGGCTACGCACAATAAACTAACTAACTAGTCTGGAGAAAGGAGAGTTGGCATCCTCAATGCAGTGCTACCATTTGTAGTAGCTAGGAGCAACTAACAATGTTCTGGCAACGAAAGTCAATAGCTGTTCCATAGGAATGGTGAATCGAGAGGAAAGAGGGGTTGGTCTTGCAGTTACAGCACAGTAGTTAATGTGTTGAATGTGAATTTGTGAGGTGTTTAAAATCATTTTGGCTACTTAATAGCCATGGCGTGGTACTCTGAGAAACAAAAATGCTTTATTTGGACCATGATTCTCTGGGTGAAAGATGGCCAGAATTCCATAGAACTAAAACATGCAGGCAAAATTGTGAGAAGGGGCTTTGGTGCTATAAAAGCTGTCTAGTGCCCCGACCACTTCATACACAACTTGTTTTCCTTTTTTGCAAGACCAGATTTGGTTTTGGAAATGGTTGTCTGTATTGAAAATCTGCTTAGTTTGCATTGCAAGATAATAGCTTTACTGGAAACAGTTATATAGCATGTGGTCACCTTGGCTATTTTGAGGTGGCTGCTAGAGGGACTGTTAAGAGGCTTACTCTGTTGAGGCTTAGTGACTGAGTACTGTTTTTTCTTGCTATAATAATACATTTAATATGTGGATGACTGTATTTTGCCAATTGTACTTAAGAGTAGCAGAGTCTGAAAAATCCCTCACCTCCTTATGGTACAGTGCCAGTTTTACATGTACCTTTTTTGCCGAGCATAGTCGGCTCAATTTCTCTATACAGACCACTGAAATGGAAGCGTGCTGTGTTAAACTGGCCATGGATTAGTGGATTTTTCAAAGAAATGTATTGCACAAAAGGTATGCTTTAATTCCGTCTAACAAGACAGATACTGGACAGCACCTATCTCAAACTCTGGCGACCCCATGAATGACTAATGGGTGTAATTTAAGCAACTGCAGAAGTTTTCACAGAACGGTTTTAACTGATTTCATCAGTTAAATCAACTTCCTGGGCCACCCATTAAGGGACCTTGACATTCCCTTAACATTCCCCTCACCCCTGCCAGTAATGCAGATTATTCCATCACAAGACATATTTTAAAATTTGAAAGATTCAGAAAGTCCAAATATTCATACAGTTCTAGTGTTCTGTTGGTATCACAATTTGAAACCGGGTCCTAACCTCTAATTGAATTAACTGCAAATAACCATTTATGATAAAAACCCACATTTTGATTGAAACAATTTTCATTAAAGACGAGCAGATGATAATTCAATTTTGAACAACATTTTCAACATTTAGCAGAAATAGCAATCAGCGGCAGTCATAATGCAGAAACTCCCAGTAATGGAGAATGTTTAATTTGTGAGAAATGGTTCTGATAAGACTTGAAAATACATAGAGTACTGCAAACTCCTTCAGTTTTTTTAAAAACCCATCTACTTGTCTTTAGCTACTAATCAGTGTTGAACTTTTTTATCCTCATATTCTGTCTTGATTTCATCTTTCTTTCTCATCACTTTTCATAGTGATTAGTTGATTCAGTATGAATTTATCATGCTCATCCACTGTTTGAATTACTCTTCAGTATGCAATTATCCTATCACAGAACTCCTATTTTCATGCTGTCAGATGTGCAAAGTAAATGGAAAACCAAAAGTGCCAAACCAGTTCTATAACCTTTTGTCATCTGCTTAGTGCTGAACACTCTAGCAGGTACCTTTCTTACTCGTGGCGATTTCCAAATAATTCTAGCTCTAGTTATTAACATTGTACAGGAGTTGTAGCCCAGGATGTTCTCGTTAGCTAATGTTTTCTTGCATTTTTAATTAAACGATTGGTAGTGTGGTTGTAGATTTATCACACGGTGTTTTAAGTTGATGGTAACTAACGGTGGGATTTGCACAATGCTGCTCCTGTGTAATTAATTACGGTTTAATTTGGCAAAGTGCTCCATCTTGTTATCCGTGTGTTTCAGTATTAAATATGCTCAGAATGCCAAAATTCGTATTGCCCATAAACCTGGGGCAGACAGAATTGTAAACTGAATAAGTAATTGATTAGGCATCTTGCTTGCTGCACAGGGACACCAACAGAGGCTGTTGGAGTGCTGATTGATGTTAAAATACAATGTTATGCTGCTAGCCAAGATGCCAGAGGGAATGACTGTGACTGGAGGAAACAGAGCTAAACTGACTTAGAAGAAGTGAGAGGAGAGAGTTTGAGCTGAGCATGGAACAGATCTGCCAGTGAGAGGAGAAAGAGGATGTTAATAGATAAGATGGTAGAGTGCTACTATCGCAACCTGACCCTGGCCAGGAACATGCCAGCAACATGGTCCCGGCCAGGTCCGCTGGCACAACAAATGTGCCAGTGGCTGGGCACCGTGGACGACAGTGACTGGCCAGTCCCACCCCTGAGCTACAACCAGTGCCCTGCCCCCTCTCGTGATGGCCACCATGGTGGACCCAATCTGGAATGGTTCACAGCAGGCCATAATGAATGTTATAGCCTGCTTAGACCTGGTTGGGCAGACAGCAGTCCGGGCTGTGATCCCGGAGGTCTTCAGGCTTAGAGGCCGGGCTAGCCACCAACATGCCTGGGAGCAATCCTGGACCAACATGGCCAGCCAACACATGTGCTGATGGTTCATGGGCCTAAGCAGGCCACTGTCACGTTTGTTAACACCTAGAGAGAGACCAATAAAATTGGGTGGCTAGGCAGAGAAGAGGGAATGGGCCCAGTCAATGTTAATTAACACAAGTAATGCATTAAGTGAAGAAAACAGGACAAGAGAGGAACATGACAGAGGCTGAATCTTAATGGAACGTGGCATTGGGTTCTCACTGGATTCCTTAGGTAACTCTGGAAGTGAGCAATTGTGTCTAGATATTTCAACTACATTCAGATAGGTTCAAAGCAGTTCTTGTTATCAGCAAGCAGTCTAAAGTGTCATTTACATTTACCAATTAAACCATACCCTCTGACATTTGATTTGATGAAGAGAAATAGGTACACGCATTCATAAAAATTTGTAATAACTCACTTTGGGGCTGAGCTGGAAAAAAATGAAATGTCTGTGAGAGGTTCTAGTGTGTACACATACATGTTTGTATGTGCAAGATTGATGGTTCAAATTAAAACCCAGCCTATTAAAATGTCAAGATTCTTAAATGTGTGCATTGGGTTTGGCTCTAAAGTTTTACTTCTAAAGTCACTCAGAGGATCCCAGGTGAAAACAGTGACAGTTCCTTTCAGCATACTAAAGAATCATCTCTCACAAACACTCACACCTGTCCTACTTTTTGTTTAGTTTCTCCTTTGATCCCAGGCACACAACCCCCTCTGCCTGGGTGTTACACTTCTTCATTCTTTGATCTAAGGTTGTTGATGTGAGAAAAGGTGATCCATCCCCACCCCCAGCAATAGACCAACAGTAACAGCAGACATGGCAGTGAGTTAGGCAGTTCTTTCTCCAGCTGGCTTAATGAGGTGTTAATGTCCATTGTCAGCTGAACTCAGGACAACCCTTTCATTGCTGGGATCCCAGTACAAGATAACAAAAACTATTGGTGTACCTGGCAAATACTGTTGGAGGATATGATTAAACCAGTGTGGGATATCAACAAAATATTAGCTGTTGCTGCAGGACATGGTTCATTTGACTATAGCAGGAAGATTGTCATGCAAACTATAAATCAATACAAGTGAAAGCAGAAGGAAATAATTGCTCCAAACTTGATTGCCTTTTGAGGCTCAAATTAGCTTATCTAGCTTGCCACCTCTCATAACAGTTACTACTACTAGTTGTTTGCCTTTAGTTGTTTCCCTTTCCCCCTCCTTCCCAACTCACATAAATATTTTAATTTGTACTTTTGTCAGAATATTCAAATTTTGATAGGAGATTTTTGAACTAATATGAAAATGTTCAGTGTCATTGGGAATTCTTGGTTTAGTTTGGTATTCAAAATCTGGAAATATATTTTCCGTTTTCTTATTTTTTTAGTTGAAAAATTAAAAGAGAAAATAAGTTTAAAAATTCTTTTCTAAAAAAAAATATGCATACTCCTTTTCTCCTTTGCATATTTCCCCCTCTTTTTCTAGTGGAAAAGAGTTAGAGGAACAATGGGAAAGAACACCAGAAATCTAAATTTTTTGAAAACTAAACCAGATAGAAATTCGTATTTGAAACAAAATGAAATTTTACCATTGGGGGGGAAAATATCAATATTCAAATGAAATGCCTTTTGTTGGAGGGATCAGTCTGTCAAAAGTCTCACAGGAGTCCAAGGATGCACAGTAGATAGACTGTTTCATGCACAAGATGGGAGGGACTCCATGCTAGCTATCACAAACACACTCTTTATTAAGGCTGCTTACCCACTAGCAGCCTTTGGCGTTGTGGGAGCTGCGTTACATTTGGATAGCACATGCTCCCGTGGCGCCAAAGGCTGTGCAAGCAGCCTCATGGGAAAGCAGCCTAAGAGAGGCCTAACTCCAGTCCTAACCTACAGGTTGTTACAGAGATGGAGGCTTATTAAAGAAAAGGGTAAAATGTGCAGGACAAGACCCCTCATGTACACAGGCAGGGATATCATGGAAACTCACGTGGGGGCTCAGAGACAGAGGTTCAGGGGATTTCTTTTATGAAAAAAAATCCCTGAGTCAGGATGTCAGTCACAGCTGGATATTAATACATTGTATCTGGTCACTTGGTAAGTACATCACATATATGTTGAGTAGAAAAAAAGATCTACCAGGAACTAATTCAAACAACAAAGATTTCACTTGTGTCTTACATAGGGCAATCTACTGTGTACAGTATCAACAATATAGGGCAATCAACTCATGCCCCAAAATTTAGTTGCATGTTTTTAATATAATTTTATTAAAACCCTTTTTTGCTGTTTTTTTTGCAATTGTGTTGAATATTCACATCTTGTATAAAGTTTCGTGATTTTTTTCAGAAATAAACATTGCATTTCAAATGTCCAGTGTACTGAAATGGGTATCCCATCATCCCAAAGGCACAACATTGAACTGTTAACCAAGTATAAACCTGCGTGGTAACAAAAAACGTTTGGCTTGTAATGGTAACTAAAACAAAAATATCCACTGCTTAGTCCTCTTCCTCATCACTGGTAATTTGTGATGTTTGTGCAGATGCTTCCACTACAGGTCTTACAAACGACTGTTCATTCAAGACCATAGCTTTGCCACATGCATCTCATTTTGCATGGCTCTACTACAATAGTTTTGCTGGAGCAATAAATCATGTTCAGTAAAGTGGCTGGTCAGCACTCAAATTAGTTGTTACTGGTTGCAGTTATCCATTTTCCTTTTCCATCCTCCAAATGTGGGATCAGGGTCAGCATCTCATAGCGTTTTCCATATAATGCATTGCAAGTGTACCCTGATGAAATGGTAATGTGTGGTGTCCACTGTTGGAGGTAAACGTGCACTGTCGAACTCCCTCTTTGCTGTAGAGATTTTCTTCATGTGCTGTTCATACTGCAACTTGTTTAGGGTTTGTGTTTCAGGATTCCCTCCATACAAAGACACCAGTACTTTGAATCCAATATCATTAAGTTGTTCAACAGTAACAGTATCTTGTAAGTCAAACAGAGAGAACCATCTGCATAGTGGTTCAGGTTTGCAGAGGTGTCGGAATGCCATTGATTTATTCTTCCGAAACACAGAGCTAGTTGTATCACAACCTGTTACAGCATGAGCAAAAGGATAACTTTGCATCCCTAAACACTTACTGTTTATTGCATGACTTTAAAGTCACAGACCTTTTTTCTGTATGTTGGAGACTTCATCACTATGTTCCCTTTAGAGTGTGCGTTGCAGGATAAATTGGTTTATAACTAATTTCTTTGTAGGTCAGATTCATATTTATTTGATGGCTATATGGTATCATATTTGCTTTTTTATTTGCCTGTTTATACTTGTGATTGTTTTATAGTTTTGGTGGGAGCCAGTAATAAATAAATTCTTTATTAATATAAAGAGTTATATTTGTGAAGGGGGACTTGAATTTTGATAAGGTTGCTTTCCCTCTGCTCCCTATGTATATGTACTAAAGTATTTTTGAATTTAGTTGGTAGAAATGAATGGAAAATTCCCTTTTATTTTAAGAGTTTGGACTATGATATTCAATCAACGTATTGTTAGGGGATGTTTTGCTTATATGGTTTTATGTTGATTTGTTGTTGTGTTTGGTCATGATGAAAGTTGGTGCTGAATTAAATAAAATAAAATTTATTATGTTCCCTTTTAGCATGGTGTAAGTGAAAGATTAGTATATCCATATCATCAGCAACCACTGTCACATGCCTGTTTTCTGCTAATTGTAAAGCTGTTTTCACAATGGGTGTGTGGGCGTTGGCTTTTGCATGAGCCAGAGTGTGACCTTTGCTCTGTAGGTCTTTCACAAGCATGTGCACAAAACATTGTTTGTTTTCATTGTTAGAGAGAAATGGTCCTTTACTTACAAACAGTGGAGAGTCCTCATCAAACTTTACTGCCAGTGATGATTGCTTTGTGCGTGGTTCATCCTCCATGTCTTCAGTAGTAGACTAGACAGTCGACGTTTGGCTTCATCAGTGGGCACTAAAATAGAGCTGTCATCGAGGTTTGATGTATTCAGTATTGAAACTTTGGGATCAGTTTCTATCACTAGTAAACTGTAATTCAGAGTGTCTGCAATCAGCATTGTGCTGAGAGCTGAAGAAACCAATAGGTGTTCACGAAGAGCATGAGAGTAAGCATTGCCCGTTAGCATATGTTGAACAGCATTTGCAGCGTAAACCACTACCCGGATTTCCTCAATGCCAGATTCCCTCATCAAAGTACCAATGGCTCCCAGAAATCACATTGTGTGGAAGCCACCAAGATGTATAATGATATTAGGAAATTCTTCGAGTTTTGAGCTTATGACTTTAATGGGTTTTATCCACAGGTACTGATCAAATGTAAAAACTGGCACCTGTACACCAGTGCTCCTGCAAAACCACTGTGGAAGAGCCATGCAGAATGAGATGTGCATGGTGAAACTATGGTCTTGAATGTACAGACATTTGTAAGAACTGCAGTGGAATCAGCTGCACAAACACATCACGAATTACCAGTGATGATGATGAGGACAAAGCAGTGGTTATTTTCCTTTGCGTTACCATTATGAGCCAATTTTGTTGTTGTTGCTGCTGCACATGTTTATACTTGGTTAACAGTTCAACGTTGTGCCTTTGGGATGCCCATTTCAGAACATCTGAAATTCAATATTTACTTCTGAAAAAACTTGTAAAACTTTATGCAAAATGTGAATATTCAACTCAATTTCAAAAAGACAGCAAAAGAAGGTTTTCAATAAAATTATATTAAAAACATGCAACTATGTTTTTTCATGATTGGATTGCCCTATATTTTGGATATTGTACACAGTTGATTGCCCTATGTAAGATACAAGTGGAATCTTTTTTGTTAGAATTAGTTCCAGGTTAAGGCCAATTCTTACTTTTGTCTACTACACTAATTTCCAGCATCATCAATTCCACATCTACACAAGCATAAACATTCATTTTCACACTCAAGGTGAAAACCGATACGCATGTAAACCCAAGCCATGGGAGGCAGGAGGCCTCTTCCCATCTGTGTGTGCCTCCTTCAGGGCCGGCCCCAGGCATGTGCCACATGTGCGGCTGCACATGACCCCATTGTCAGCTGGGGCCCCGCACTTGCCTGTCTGGGCGGCAGACTGTAGCCAGCTTCTCCCCCAATAAGTTCTTCTGCCTCCCCTCCATGGCTCCAAGTGGGGTGTGTGTGGTGTGAGTGAGAATGCGTGTTAGGCAGGTGCGCACGCACTCCCACTCACCATGGGCGCATGCACTGCATCGTTTACACAGAGCTCCCCCACCCATGAACATACAGATAAAATCTACGTGTTCATGGGTGGGAGAGGCCCGTGTAAAAAGGGCCACATTCTCGAAACTGTCTTACTTATGTTACCTTAGGTAGGAATTTAGGATGTAAAGCAATCAATATCTATTCTATCTTAGAAAATCTGCAAATATGGTTCTGAGATTATTAGACTGCTATTGCACTAGCTTTTCTTAATTAAGTTATTGCTAACCCGCACCCCATAACTAGTTAATTGGCGCCTCCCATATAATCAATTCAAGTTGCCCCCCACCCATAGCCATTTAATTTGTGCCCCCGGGGTAGCGTGAATTGATTATATGGGGGGTGGGGATGCAAATTAACTGGTTATGGGGTGAGGCAATGTGAATTGATTATGGGGGCACAACTGAACTTTAATGCGCATAATAGGCTAGCTGCATTTTGGGTGTCTTGTGTGTTTGATAACAGCACCTCCTGGACTAGTCACATCATGTGCATGCACAAGGCACAGGCAATACCGGCAGCAAGAAGCAACAGGCCCTGGAGGCCAGGCTGGCTAAGCTCTTCTCTCTCCTCCCCCCCCGCCCCCCCCAAGGTAACGCCATCAGTGGATGCAGTCAGTCTTGCTGTGCCTGCCTTACTGCCTGCCCAGCTGCCTCTGCAGTGGAACCACTCCTGGGGAGTGGTGGTAGATGCTTGGCTGGGGAGGTGGGAGGGGAAAGCATTGGAATCCATGCTTATCTATGGCCGCTCGTATGGGTGGAGAATGGGAATCCTTCCTGTCCAGAGGGAGTAAATTCTATGTAAATTTACACATTATGCAAATTAGGCCCCGCACCAAGACTTCGTAAATGGCCTCACAAACCCTGGGGCCAGTCCTGACCCCCCTAACAGGATCCCCCATTCCCAAGGGGGCCCTAAATGGGGGAGCACACTGCGCTTCCCTGATATGGGGCCCCCTGGGAGCAGGGGACCCATGGGGGGGGTGATGCATGCAGATACGGAGAGGCTCCTCGCCTCCCCACCCATGTTCAGAAAAAACTGATTGGAGAAATTCCCCACTCACCTTCGCGGGGCGCAAGGAGCAGCCAGGAGTCTGAACCAGAGGAGCAGCAGCCCAGCCAGTGACGTGAGTTGGGTAGCCTGTCGGGTTGTGTTTGGGTGCCACTTTGTTCCCGAATACGACTGGGGCAAGTTAGGCACTCCAAATTCAACCTGGTATCAGACTGGCTGAGTACCTGGTTGTAGCTCTAGTTCTGTCCCTACACCATTTTCTTGCAGAATATATATTATTATTATTATTTTAAAAAATACCCCCCTTTTCAATTCACTATATAACTGTTCTCTGGAATTATATTAGTTACACCCATTTGGCCAATTCTGAGGTTCATGTTTGCTCTCAACATTTCCTGCTAGTTGCAATATTGCATCAACAGGCAAAGTCCTTGATTCTTAGTGATTGTATTCTCAGGAAATGCATTTGAATACCTTTTTGATTCAGAGGTAACGAAGGGGTTTTTTTGTGTGTGAGAATCTTAATGCGCTTGAGCCCAGTCACATAATCAGTTTCCTTTTAAAAACGGAACTGAAGAGAACACAATGATTGAATGCAATCTGTCTGCTACGATAACGTGCCTGACCGTAAAAGAGAGGCAGGAATAAACTATCCTTTGGTTGGTTTTATTTTTTTCCTTGTAAAGAGTAACAAAATAAATAAAACAAAGGGCCTGGAAAGTTTGTGAACGGTCATATACAGAGTGCAATAAAGTCAGCTTTTTATTAGGGAAAATTCTACTAGCTTTTCTAACAGTTGGCAGATATTATTAAATGCCTTTTAGCAATAAAGTTTCTCTATAAATAAATAGGGTTCTTTAAAGCTGATTTCGTAACTTGCATTGTTAAAATAAGAAACCCAAAACTCTGTGTTTGCTTTAAAATAAATATCCTAAATTGCCACAGAGAAAAATGTAGAAAAGTGCAGTTTAAAAAAAAAAGAAAAAGTTTTTCATCCTATAGCTACCTGGTGTTCATTGCAGAACCGATTCCCATTATAGCTGTACCGTGAAAAGTAATTGCTGTTGTACAGTAATTCAATTTCAGTGCATTCACGCATCAGTAAACCAGTAGGGTTTATCTACAGGAACCTGGGACTTTAAAGCTTTTTATCATGAAATTCCACATGCAGAGACACATTTTTCCAAAGAGCAGGATATTGGCATTTGTAATAAACATTTACAACTGAAGAGAAATGGATTTTTTCCCACAGATGGGTTTTACACCAATCTTCAAAACTGCTGGGGGATACTATTAAAACAATTTTGTTTATAAATGTATATCTAGTATAAACTGTATGTTTACTTGTGTGTGAAGTGTGAGGATGATGTGTTATAAATATGGACTGGCTCTAACTGTAGTAACAGTAAAACGGTGCCCAAGTTTAAAGTGCATTCCTTAAAACAGATACTCTGATTTATTACACTATGGTTACACTAGTGCATCCCATTTCTTTCACCTTCTAATAAGTGCACATGATAGCAGAATTTGGTACTGTAAGGAACATCTTAAACAATTCCATAGGTGATCTGAGAGCCAGAATAGAAACCCCTTTTCTCCCACATTAAAATGGAGGATTAAATGGAGTAAAATGGAGTATGATATTTTTGTTGCTAACGGAGCCATGATTTCAGTACATATTAGAGAGTGCAGGGAACTCACCAAAAATTTTTTTCTGAAACATTAAGATTTGTTACAGCATTGTGGTGATTTGCGTGTTTGTTTAATCTTCAGTAGGGCATGAACCTGGATGCAAATGCATGAACCTGGATGCAAATGCTGTTTTGTTTGATGTTTCACAATGATAGTCCTGGGAAGGTGTGTGTCTTTTTGTTTTTAAGCATGAATTTATAAAGGTTTCGAATTATGACATTAAGGCACAACTCTGTTTATTAAAGTCCATGGCAAAACTTCCATTGACTTTCAATGGAAGTTTTCCTCTGCCTGTGTGCATTTGACAACATACTGAAATGAAAGCATTGGGCGGTGGAAATGAGCCTACTAGGGAGAGGAGTGCTCGACAGATGACTGCTTCCTAAAAGAGAGAGTGGGATGGAAGTATATCAGGGCTACCATTGTGAAAGCACTTCTGCATGAGGAGCCCTATTCAAGCCAAGTGCAGTTAAGATCACCTCACAGATCTTGCTGCTATGGGTGTGCATGTCATTTTTGTTATTGCAATAATGATAATGAAAATTCTCACTTTTTGTTGTTGTTGCAATAACGAAAATGACAACCGAGAATAACGATACCAAAAATGACAACTGAGAATACTGATCATGGCAATTATCGATAACGATATTGATACCAATACCAAAAATAAGAAACACAAACGATAACAAGAAACAAAAATGACAGTGTCGTTATTGTCATTATTATTAGTGCTATGGCAGTTGGGTTTTGGAAGGATAATGTAGAGGGGGAGGAGGGAGCAGACATCTTGGAGTCTTAACAGGGTTCAACTCTTGAACTGTGCCTGTGTTGGGAGGGGCGAGCTGCTCAGCAGTATCTGCTGGATGTATCCCTGGCAATGAGCAGCACAAGCAGGCCCCAGCAGTCTTATGGGGCTCTTTGATTGCTCAATGCCTGCTGCCTCCCACAACCAATCAGTGGTGTTCTGGGGAAGGCACTGCAACTCTTTATAATCGGAAGGCCAGGTTTTTTCCTCTCCATTGTGTGAGAGCTCTGCTTGTCAGCTTGCATTTACAGAACTCTGGTACTTGCACATAAAAAATCCTCCCTAGTCCTCATTGTATTATTTATTTTATTAGGTATTCCCACCAACACCTTTCATTCCTCATACCCTACATTTTACCTTATCCCTTTCCCTGTCCTTCTCCCACCTGTACATTATATATAGATAGGTAGTATAGATTAGATATTAGATACTATATATAGATAGGTAGTATAGATTAGATATAGATATATATTATAGACATATAAATTAGAATAGTTATATAGATAATTGATTAGATAATAGTTTTCCTTTCCCCTTCCCCTCTCTCCCTTAGATTTAGATAAATATTAGTTGTGCACAGGAATTGATAACGATACCAAAAATAAAATCTTTGTTTGAAATGGTACCGATATCAATAACACATATCGATACTGATAATGAAAACAATACCGATGCTAATAATAAAAATGATATAAAAAACTATAACAAAAATGATAAAAACAAAAACGACACTGTTAATAATGATAACAAAAACAACATTTTTGAATAACGAAAATGAAAAACGAAAATGACATGGGTCCTGGTGCACACCTCTACTTGCTGCTGCTTCTGTTTTAACACAGAACAGATCACCCAAATCTAGCATACCAAACGACAGATCCGATGTTGCCTCCACTTAATTTGGAACACATTGGTAGAAGTAAATTATGTTGATTATAATTTTCAATGTGTGTTTATCAAATGCACTGAGTGTGTGGCTTCTGCTATATTATTTTGAGAAGATGGTGTCAGGACATTCCTTTGCATATTTCAGCTGCGTCAGTTGATGCGTCAATAATTTGAAGGCCAATCAGAGCTGCAGCCCGTAGCATGTTTGCTACTTGCGGATAATACCTGCATTTTCAGGTACCCCCAGCAGGCACCCAGATGGGTACCTGGTTTCCCCATTGAGTGCCTGGTGCCTAAAAATGTGAGTATTACTGGGGCATTCTGGGATGCCCTGGGATGCTCTCCCTGGGCTGACTTATCTCACCACTGGGCTGCTGCTTCTCTGGTCTGGTTGCTGCTCTCTACTCTTCACTGGCCTGCGTGCTGTTCAGCTGGCTGGGGACTTCCCCAATTACCTTTTTCTGAGGGGGGGGGGAGGAGATCTCTTCCCATGTGTGTGCAACCCCTAATGGGCCCCCCATTCCCAGGTGGACCCATATCAGGGGTGCGCATAGGTTTATTTATATTATTTATTTATCCATTTGTACCCTCCCCTCTCTCCAAATGGCAACTCGGGGCAGCTAACAACAAAAACAATAAATACAATTAAAATCTATAAATAAACAAGTATATAAAATATAAAACACATTCCATCATACATTAATCCTAGTCTGTATAAAAACTATATCCAACCCAAAGACTCACTAACCTCCTCCCCCGCCAAACACCTGGTGGAAAAGCCAGGTCTTACAATGCTGACAGAATATAAGGAGATCCAGGCTAAGGCAAAGCTCCACCGAGAGCGCATTCCGAAGCAACGGAGAAGCCACCGAGAACACTCCCTGATCAGTCTGAATCTGCCAAAAACATGGGACCTCCAGGAGGGTGTCCCCAGGTGACTGCAGGGGCCACCCTGGGGCCCAGGGAGTGAGGTGGTCCCTCAGGTAAGCAGGACCCAGGCCATGTAGGGCTTTGTAGGTCAAGACCAGCACCTTGAATCAGGCCCAGAAGACAATTGGCAGCCAGTACAATGCTTGAAGCACCAGTTTAATGTGCTCTCTGTGACCCATCCCAGTGAGTAGACAGGGCACCGCATTTTGCACAGACTGCAGCTTCTGGACCATCACCATGGGTAGTCCCATGTAGAGCGCATTACAGTAGTCCAGCCTTGAGGTGATGAAAGCATGGATGACATTGACGAGATTGGAATCTGAAACATATGGGCTGAGTCTTCTTCTTCATCATTATTAGCATTTAGATAGTGCCAGCGCTGTACCTGGCGCTTTGCAGAGAATAAAATAGACATAATCCCTGTTTGAGAGTTTACAATCTAGAGACAGGGAAGGAGGAACAGAGAGAGAGAGACAAGGGATGCAACATTCATGAGGATGTGAGAACTCAGGTACACGTTCTTGGCTTGGTTACAGTAAAATAGGAGTTTGCAGATAACAGGTGGGGGATAATCCTGGGTGGGGATTGATGAAAGGCACCCCTGGCCACAGCCAACACCTACTGATCCAGGAACGCACCCAGACTCCACACACATGAAATCAATGGAGGGTGGACTCCTTCTCCTCCCCCCCCCCCAGGAATGGGGGATTTCCCCTCCCCTGCCCACTAGTATCACCTCTGTCTTGTCAGGATTGAGTTTCAACGCGCTCAACCTCATCCAGTCCCCACAGCAGTCAGGCACTGGGACAGTAACAAGACTGTGGGGCCTGGGTCAGTTGAAAAAGGTAGATACAGCTGGAAGTCATCCGCATATTGATGACAGCGGACCCCCAGCTGCGAACAACCTCCCCTAAGTGGCTGCATATACATGATGAATAAGAGTGGGGACCGAATAGAACCCTGTGGGACCCCACATGGGAGACCACGAGGAGATGATGAACAGTCCCATAGAACTACCTGCTGAGATCTATCTACAAGGTAAGAACAGAACCATTGTAAAAAAGTACCGTCTACCCCACACAAGTCTCGCAGGTGAGTCACCAAGAAGTCCATGATTTCATGGTATCAGAAGCCGCTGATAGATCCAGTAGAATCAGCAGGGTCCTACGACCCCTATCTAGCTCCACCAGGAGATCACTGACCAAGGTCACAAGTGCAGTCTCCGTGCCATAATCTGAATGAAAGCCAGACTGTGCAAGATCAAGAAAAACAGTTCAATCTAGATGTGCCTTCAACTGATGGGCCACGACCCTTTTTAGGGAAGGTTGGAGACTGACTGGTAGTGTGCCAGAGCACCAACATCCAATGATGGCTTTTTGAGAAGTGTCTGGACCACAGCCTCCTTGAGGCAGTCTGGTACCCAGCGCTCCCCAAGGGGGATGCATTGATCACCCCTGCCAACACTGGCCCCAACATCTCCCTGGCAGCTTTCACTAACCAGGATGGGTAAGGATCTCATTCACAAGTTGTGGCCCGAACAGAGCCCAGCACATCTGTCGCCTTGGCAGGTGTCCATCAGTTGAAATTCATCACACAAACTCAGATCAGACAGGGCATTTCTAACCTCTGGCTCTGCCACTGTCTCCAAATTGGTGGAGTCAAAGTCCTGCTCAATGCAAGCATTTTTTGTCCACAAAGCATGCTGAAAACATTCCTCAGTGGGCTTTGGATAAATCTTGTTCCAGGCAGAGACAGGCTGGACTGACCAGGCCCCTCACCACCCAAAACGGCTCTGCTGGATGCAACTGAGCAGACGCTATGAGGGCATAAACCACAGGCACCTGCAGTGACGAAATGGTGGGAGCAGACGTCTAGGAGCCACCCGATCAATGGTCTCAGCCAGCCAATCATTCCAAAAGGCTACCAGGTTGTTGATGGAGTGGCCATAGAAGTCAACAGGCAAATCCCTCAGAGCAGTCCGTAACTGTTCCTGTTCCATAAGTCTCCAGGGGCAGACAATCCTAACCGGCCCTACACCCCAACAGTTAGGTAGGCGCATCAGGATGCAAGCCTGCAGTAGTTAATGGTCTGACCACGGCAAGGGTGAACACACAACACCCCCCACCATCGGGTACCCCACCTCAAGGTCATTGCAGAACACTAAACCCCGCCCCTTGTGTGTCAGGCTTGCCACCACCTGGGACAGGCTCATGGTGGCCATGAATTCCTGTTCCACCCCATGAAATCCACGGATATTGAAGTCCCCCAAGCGAAGACGTCTAGGTGACCTCAAGACCACATCCAAGACCAGAGAAGCTAGAGCAGTCAGGGACGCTACCGTGCAGTGAGGGGCACGGTACGCAAGAAGAAACCTCATCTTGTCCCCAGTCAGATCCCCCAGTCTGTTACCAGCTAAATTGAACACGAGATGGAAGCCCTCTATATTGGATTCAGTCTGCACTGAAAACCTCCTCACAGTCAAGCGTGCCTTAAAAATAATAGCTACGTGTCCCCTCCTCCGACGTGGGCTGGTGCTGGACAAAGTACCCAACTGGAATTAGGTCAGCCAAAATCGGCCCTGACTACTTGTCCAGTCAGTTCTCTGTCACACACACGAGGTCAGCTGCCCACTCAAAGACAGAATCATGAATGATGGAGGATTTGTTGGCTACCACTTTCTGATTAAACAGCACCAGCGACAGGCCAGGGTCACCGAAGACCTTGACCTCCCAGTTGCCAGAGCTGGAGGAGGCTGAGCGGGACACAAGGACTTCTTTTCATCCAATGCAGATCTAGCAGTCTCGGTGCTTACCCATTGCCTGACTGTGGTGGGGGACTGGATGAGGGTGAGTCAACCGAAGCTGAATCCTAACAAGACAGAGTCTTGCGCTGAGGGGGGTGGGTTTGGTATACTTTGTTTATGAGGGTTGGTTATAGGTTGACCCAATCCCCTGGTGAGAGGGGTGGATGGGAAGGTTGGGTTGGGATGGAGGGGGCTTCCCCCCTGTGAGGGGAGGTCGTGTTTCTGGTTCTGTGTTTGAGGGAGGGTTTCTCCCCACCATCCTGGCGATTCAGCCATGGGGGTAGGAGACCGGTGGTGGTGGGGTCGAGATGGGCCAGAGGGACTATGGTCCCTCTGGGAGGCCTGTTCGATCTTTGAGTCAGGAAAGGTACTTGGTGCCTGTCGCCCCCCATTGGGTCCCAGGTGGGTGGTGAGATGGTCGAGGATCGGTGGACTCCTGGCTTTATGATGCTGTTGAACATGAGGTTGGTCGTGAATAAATCATCTGTTGTTCGGGACTTGGTCCTGGACCAGGTGCCTAACCTCATGTGTATTATGGAAACCTGGCTGGACACTGTCATGGCCTATTTTGACTGACCTTCCTCCAGCCGGGTACTCCGTACAACATCAACTAAGGCCAGAGGGACGGGGTGGGGGGACGATGTAGCCATTATTTTTAGGGATTCACGGCCCATTGGACGTATCCGGTGCAAACTCCACCAGATATTGAGGACCTCCACCTTGTGATTGATTTGGCTGGAGACTGATTAGGGCTGCTGCTGGTTTACTGCTCACCTACCTGTACAGCAGCATCCCTGCATGCTCTAGCGGATCTGGTGTCAGAAGTGGCATTGCGATACCTGAAGATAGTGGTCTTGGGAGATTTCGATACACCCTCCAATGCTGGTCTTCAGGGGACAGAGCATTATTTCATGGCCTATCTCAGGTGGTAAGTGACTCAATGCATATTGGGGGGGAGGGGGGATATGCTGGATTTGGTGTTTTACACCGGCCATGAAGTGTGGGATCCATTAGTGGGGGACGTATTGTTGGCACCCTTGTCATGGATGGATCATTACCTCCTATGGGCCTGTCTCCTGGTGTATGTATGCCCCCGGAAAGGTTCGTTGGTTGATTGATTTTATTTCATTGTTTAGCCAAAGGCCATTGCAAAGCATACAAAACCTATAGTTTCAAAAAGAAAACTCACAATTACAACATATCAATACATTTACATACAATACATAAAAACAATTTAACTAAACATAAAAGAAATATAGCTTATCAAAAGCCAAAGCAGTCCTCCTCTCACCCCCTTGCCTTCACAAATTTACACATACCTACCGTTTCTTAACGGCTGCAGTTAGAAATTTAGCCATCGAACGTGTGATATTTGGAAATTTATCACTCAATAATAACTGTAGGTAAATAGTCAGATGCCCTACCCGGAAATTTAGCTATGATAGAGGAGATTAATTTGATCCGAAGATCTGTGTAAAACTTGCAGTACAGTAATATGTAGGCAACAGACTCCACTGAACCCTTACCACATGGACAAATTCGATTTAAATAAGGTATCCCCTTATACCACCCCTCGAGAACTGCAGATGGAAAGGAATTAAACCTAGCCCAAGCGAAAACCTTCCATGAATTTACGTTCAGTAAACTATCCAAATAATGCATTGCCACAGGTAATGGATTCATAATTATAAAATAGTGTGCTTTTGATGACGAGAAGCTAATAATAGGTATGTCTCCCTGGTGGCCCATATCCAATAAGTGCTACCCAACAGTTTTTCTAGCCCCCTTAAATCCCAATGAAAACAGAAATATAGAAGAAAAACCTAGTGGCAAGGCTTTTTATTCTGCAAGGCCAACAACGATAAGGGAGAGGCTAGAGAAAATAACAAATGCAGTCAATATGAAATGATCAGAGAGCACGCCCTGGCTGCAATGGGAGGAAAATCACATTCCAAATGGAAAACTACATTTGGTATACAACAAGGGGCTAACAGGGCCCTGAGAAACTTGGATTTGACAATTTTCAATGCATCTGCTTTTCCAAGGGCCCACAATTGTGCTCCAAACAATAATTAGAATAAACTCTTAGCCCTAAACACTCTAAAATAAAACAAATAAAAATAAAATAAATAAAGGCCTGGGTAACCAGGTTTCTGCACCTAGTGCTAAAAACCACACACAATAGCAGAGGTGCTCTTATTTTCCTGGGCAATAGCTGCCTGTATGTGTACTGACCAGCTACCAGAATCCTGGAGAATAATACCAAAGTAGAGAAAAGATTTAATTTGATCAATTTGATGGCCATCCATGTACCATCTATGATGAAGCCCCCAGAAAGGCATAGAACCTGTTAGGTTGGTTCTCCCCAGGAGACTTATGGAACCAGATCAGTTCTGGAATGCTCTTGGGGAAATACCCTGAGGATCGGCGATGTAGGTCTCCATGGTTTATGGAGGACCTGCGGTGGCTGAAGTAGGAGGGGAGGCAGTTTGAGCGATGGTAGTGTGGTACTCGAGCTGAAGATGATAGATTATGGCATAGACCTAGTTTAAAAGCCTATGTGGTGGCTGTGTGGGCAGCAAAGAAGGGTTTCTTTGCTGTCTTCATAGCCTTTGTGAAGTCACGTCCAGCTGAACTTTTCTGGGTGGTGAGGGGGCCGGTCAGTTCAGCCTGTCTCCACCTGGAACTGGATACTTCCAGTGCTCGCTATGACACTGACCAGCTCTTTGTTGATTATTTTGCGGATAAAATCACTTGCATACATCATGACTTGGAAGTTGCATTTGATACAGTAGGAGAATGAGAGGTTATGGATGCTGTGTCTTGTCCAGTTTTGTGGGATCAGTTTCAGTGGGTGTTGCCAGCTGACACAGCGGATGTGCCACATCTTGTGAACTGGATCCGTGTCCATCCTGGTTGGTTAACGCCAATGGGGAGATGCTGTTGCCATTATGGGTTTCAGTCAGTGACACGTGCTGATGCAGAGCATGGCTGACACAGCGGATGTGCCACATCTTGTGAACTGGATCCGTGTCCATCCTGGTTGGTTAACGCCAATGGGGAGATGCTGTTGCCATTATGGGTGGTGGTCAATACCTCCCTTTGGGAGAGCAGGGTCCCTATTTGCCTCAAGGAGGCTGTAGTGTATCTCATGCTCAAGAAGCCATCTCTTGACATTGACTCCCTTGTAAGCGATTGGCCACTCTCTGACCTTCCCTTCTTTGGGAAGGTTATTGAATGGGTGGTGGCTCAGCAGTTTCAGGGGCATCTGGACTGGATCAGTTTTTGGCATCCCTTGCAGTTTGGCTTCCATCTGGGATATGGCACAGAGACTGCACTTGTGGCGATGACCTTCACCGGGAATTGGATCAGGACTGCTTGACCCTTTTGGTCCTGTTGGATTTATTGGAGGCTTTTGAGATGTTGATGACTTGCTTGCGGGATCATGCTGGGATGGGCGGAATTGTTCTTGAATGGTTCTGCTCTTTCCTGGCCAGGAGGACTCAGCGGATGGTGCTGGGGACTATTTTTCATCTCCCTGGGCTCTTACGTGTGGTGTTCTGCAAGGATCCATTTTGTTCTTTCTCCTGTTAAAGGTGTATATGCAGCCTTTGGGCAAGGTTGTGAGGGAGTTTGGTGTTGGGTGTCCTCAATATGCTGATGACGCCAAACTTTATCTCTCATTTTCAGTTGACTCAGGCCCTGCAGTCTTGTTGCTTACCCGGTGTTTGGCAGCTGTGGGGGACTGGATGAGGGTGAGCCTTCTGAAGCTGAATCCTGACAAGACAGAGGTGATGCTGGTGGGGAGGGCCGAGGGGTTGGAGGCTACCATCATTGATGGGGTTCGTCCCTCCTTGGTTCCTCAGGTTCATAGTTTGGCAGTGCTCCTCAATTTGCAGATCCGCTTGGATGCTCAGGTGGTGGGGAAGTGCTTTTTGCCAGTTACATTTTGTACGGTGGCTTGGCCATATGTCTCAGACTCCAAACTTACCACCATCAACTATGCCTTCATCACCTCAAGACTGGACTACTGCAACATGTCCTACATGGGGCTACCCTTGGTGACCATTTGGAGACTTCAGCTGGTGCAGAATGCAGCGGCCCGTCTCCTTGTGGGGACGGGTTGGTGGGAGCATATAACACTGGGGCTGCGCTCACTGCACTGGCTGCCTATAGTCTTCTGGGCCCAATTCAAAGTGTTGGTTCTTACCTATAAACCCTTACATGCTCTAGGTCCTGGAGGTGGCCCCTGTGGTCGGCTGGGAGCGCCCTTCTCATGGTCCCCCGTGTCTTTCGGGTGTCAACATTGGAGAGAGCGTTCTCGGTGGCAGCGCTGCGGTTGTGGAACTTCCTCCCAGTAGATGTCCATCTATCCTTGGTTCTTCCCGCTTTCTGCTGTAAATGCAAAACCTGGTTGTTTTGCCAGACTTGAGATGGGGGAGGGGGGTGCTTATTCCTAATTTGGAGACTACCTTGTGGTGGATTTGGTATGGTGTTCTTATGTATTTTAATTTTATTGTTTGGATTTTGATTGTTGTTTTACCTTGTAAGCCTCCTTGAGCTGCCATGGGCAGAATGAGGTGGAATATTAAATGGTAGTATAAATAAATTATGGTTGGCCAGTCTTGGGCCCTGGAGGGGAGGGGAACTCCTTTTATTGTTGGGGTCCAGTCTCCTCTGGTTGGTTGGGTTCGCAGCCTCAGAGTGTTTCTCGATCCTTTGCTGCGCCTGGATTGCCAGTCGTAGCACTGGCCAGGAGTGCTCTTCACCAACTCCATCTCATGAGGAGGCTGCTGCCTTTCCTTTCAGGTACAGATTTTGCCACTGTGATCCATGTTTTCATCATGTCAAGATGACTACTGTCATGTGTCCTATGTGGGACTGCCCTTGGTGACGGTTTGGAGGCTGCAGCTGGTGCAGAACGCAGCAGCTCACCTCCTTACCGGGACATGTCACTACAAGCACATAATACCGGTGCTCCTCATGATGCACCTAATACTGATAGTTTTCCGGGTCCAATTTAAATAAATAAATTCAAGGTCCTGGTGATGACCTTTAAAGTCCTAAATGGCCTAGGCTCCCCAGGGTTCTGTATTGGGACCGGTGCTGTTTAATGTATTCATCAATGATCTAGAAAAGGGCGTTAAGAGTGAGGTGATTAAATTTGCAGATGACACCAAGTTATTCAAGGTAGTTAAAACACAAGCAGACTGTGAAGAACTGCAACAGGATCTTATGAGACTGGGTGCCTGGGCTTCTACATGGCAGATGAGATTTAATGTGGACAAGTGCAATGTGATGCACATAGGGAAAAATAATCCAAACTAGAAGTACACAATGCTGGGTACTAAGCTAGGAGTTACCACTCAGGAAAAGAATCTGGAAGTGATTGTGGACAATACACTGAAATCCTCAATCCAGTGTGCAGCAGCAGCCAAAAAAGCAAATAGAATGTTGTGTTATTCACAAAGGGATCAAGAATAAAACTGAGGATGTCATAATGCCTCTATATAAATTGATGGTACGACCGCAGCTGGAATATTGTGTGCAGTTCTGGTTGCCCCATCTCAAAAAAAGACATAGCTGAACTAGAAATGGTACAGAGAAGGGCAACAAGAATGATAAAGGGTATGGAACCACTTCCGTACAAAGAGAGGCTTGACAAGCTGGGTTTCTCCAGCTTAGAGAAGAGAAGACTGAGAGGGGACATGATAGAGGTTTATAAAACCTTGAGTGGTGTGGAATGAGTAGATAGGGAATGGTTATTTACAGGGCCCCGAGCAAAACGCGCTGCCGCGATTTGCGGTTTTTGCGCAGAATCCTGCCTTAGGCAGGATTAGCGCAAAAACCAGGGAAATCCCCGCGGATTTCCCTTTCACTGCCGGTGAATCAGGGGCTTGCTTTGACTCACCGGCAGTGAGCAATAAAGCAAGCCCCTGATTGGCTCACTGGTAGTGAGTCCCTGATTGGCTCACCGGTGAGCCAATCAGTGGCTTGCATGACCCAAGGAAAAAAGTGTGTGTCAGCCATTTGCTTCTCTTAGCTGCCGCCGCCTCCTCGCTCCAGCCTCAGGGACTCAGATAAGTTCACCTGCTGCGTGCTCTTTCTTTCATGCTGGGGGGGGCTGCGTGCTCTGACTTTCATGCGGTGGGGGCCCCTGCGCGCTCTGCCTTTCATGCGGGGGTGGGAGCCTGCGTGCTTTGCCTTTCATGCCGGTCGGGGGGGGGCCTGCACGCTCTGCCTTTCATGCGGGGGGGGGGCCTGCGCGCTCTGCCTTTCATGCGGGGGGGGTGCATGCTGCACGCTCTGCCTTTGGGGGGGGGGGTTAGGAGCTGTGCCCTCTGCTTTGGCATGTGTTGGGCGGGGAGGTGCCTGATATTTGAAATACCCATACACAGAAAAAATTATAAGCAGACTTTTTTATTCATTGGTACAAGGAAATGGATCGTCATCTGATAGTTTTAATTTTACTAGACTTGTTTTGTAACTTTGTTGGGTCGCAGAATTTTCAATTTGGGGTCGCAGAATTTTCAATTTGGGGTCGCAGAATTTTGGAAAAAAAATTGCAGAAAA
The DNA here is from genome assembly GCA_003113815.1 of Sphenodon punctatus. Classification (NCBI taxonomy): domain Eukaryota; kingdom Metazoa; phylum Chordata; class Lepidosauria; order Sphenodontia; family Sphenodontidae; genus Sphenodon; species Sphenodon punctatus. The sequence goes on from QEPC01013994.1 coordinate 1,760,361, forward strand.
ATCGAGGCCCTGGTTATTTACCCTCTCAAATAGTACTAGAACTAGGGAATACTCCATGAAACTAGCTGCCAGCAGATTTGAAAGAAATGAAAGGAAGTTCTTTTTCACTCAACGCATAATTAACCTTATGGAATTTGTTACCAAAGGACGTTGTTAAGGCCAGTAGTATAGTTGGTTTTAAAAAAGGACTTGATACGTTCTTGGAGAGTAGGTCCATTAATGGCTATTAACCAAGTAGCTTTCGGGATGAACTTCTTAGTGTTGGGAGCTGGGAGTGAACAACAGGGAATGGATTGCGCATTGTGACTGTTAGTTTTTCTCCATGCAGTCGAGATAAGCCACTGTCAGAGGACAGGATCCTGGACTTGATGGACCGTTGGTCAGACTCAGTATGGCACTACCTATGTTCTTTTCTGGGGGATCGTCTAGCTCCCCATGTCCTGTTGCGGCCTCTGTGATCGTCTGCAGATGCCTTCCTAGTGATTCCTAGAGACACCTGGGAGGCTGAAAAAACTGCCTATCACCCCGCAGCTGCCTGTACTTCTAGCAGGCTGCCTTACCTGGCAGTTCCTCTTCTTAAAGGACCGGATCCTGCCTAGCCGGCTATCTCTTAAAGGGACAGGGCCCCTATGGGTCTCCCTGTTAAAAGAGCAGTGAGAAAACTTGCAGTAGACTCTGTTTAAAACTGTGCATACAACATTTTTGCACAACTGAAGGCTTTTAAAATGTGTACTGTGGAAGAGAAGAGGAAGATTAACTTTATGATCAAAATGAAATGCCACTTCTAATAATGTTTTCCTTATCCACTGTGTATCTTATTATGCCCTATATTTATCCTCTTTAGAATGATTTCCTGTCTGTTTGGTCAAGGAAGCTTGGAAACAACATCCTTGAGATGAAAAGCAAACAATATTCATGTCACTCCTTTTTATAAAATTACAATATATAAAGGAGGCTCTTAACTTGAAAATTAATTGCACCCTACCAGAGTCACTGTGTCCATGAAATAAATGCATTATCATCAATTTAATTGTTCCCTGATTTTATGAGTTGCACTCCCAGAATTACAAAAGGGAGGTAACAGAAGCATGCAGTGCATGATATGGGTTTGCATTTGGAGCAATTGCAAAACAGTGCCACATAAAAGGTATTATTCTGATCTTTTCAAAGAAAAAAAAAAGTAAAGTCCCCTGCGCCCTTTAAACTAGATGAAAAATTAGTGGTTTTAAATTTATGCAACTGTTTCAGAAAAAACATGTAAATAGGTTGGGGGTGGAAAGAAATTATGGTGAATCAACCAAGTGTCACTATAAATAGGTCCAAATGATAGAATAAAGACATAATTAAAAAAGATGTTTATAATTGTATTCATTATTGCCAGCAAATTAAAGGGTTTCAGCAATATTTTGTATGCACATTTAGTTCTATCATTTTTGCTAGTTGCCTTTAGAATAATTTGATTTTTGTTCAAAGTGTTTGACCAGTTTTCTATGCACAGTGATATATTTGTGTTCCCAAAAGTATTAATAGCTCTATTTGCCTTTCTTATATTAGGCTTTATTGGGGAAATGAGAAGGTGGTTAGTAGTTTATTGATGCTTAATTGGTAGTGCATTCAGCAGGGTAATGCATAACCCCTGACAATCATAGCTCCAGCAATATTTTTAAAACATAGTTAACTAATATTTTTCTTGTTTACTTCTACTCTGCTTTCTAATTAAAGCGTTTGCAAAATATGAAGCAGTGGGTGTTAACAGACATGACTGGCCTTCTGCAGCCTGCCTTGGTCCACTATGGTCTTGGACCACGGTGCATGTGTTCATGCACTGCTAGATGTGGGCCTGCTTTTGACTCTGGGTGTGTAGGTGACTAGCCCGGGATGTGCCCTGGGCTTGATTCTGGGTATCCATTCCAAGAGCCGCCTACACAGGACACAGCATCCCAGCATGTTTGTTCAGCCCTGTCATCCCCCTACAGAGCAGGGTGGGAGCTTCCATGGCTGGCCCCATGATAAGGATGGGGTGCTGGGAGCAGGGTGGGACCAGACAGCCACACATTTGTTGAGCCCCCCGCCCTACCCAGGTCATGTAGGCAGTGGAACAGCTCTCTGGCTGTGGGCACATTTGCTTGGTGCCCCAGCCTGGGGAGGGGTGGCTGCTGTTTCCTGCCCCAGGCTGGGGAGCTGCTGCACTGCCCTCATGTCTGTTTTTACCCAATGAGGACTTTCATAAAGTAAAGAATCCCCCCTGGCTTGACTCTGTGGCCCTGTGTATGGAAACATTTCAGAAAATGATACCACGGACATTTTGGACTTAATTCTTCTACCTAGGAGACTAAATTTAGCTTCCAGAACCTTCCTTCTCTTCCTCTGTCATTGGTGCCCACATTTATCATGACAACTAGCTACTCCCCAACACTTGCTAAGATATTATCAAGATGACACACAAGATCTACTGCCTTCTTACCTGGTAGGCAATTTTACCATGTGGTCCTCATGGCTGTTGCAAACCCAACTCACTGTGTTTCTGATAATCAAATCACACTACTAATGCCATCCTGTTCCTATTAGCTGGAGGTCCCTTCCCATGGGAGGTATCCTCAGTAGGCGAGTATACCATGGCCTCATCTAGAACCAAAGTTGTCAAACTGTGTGGTGGGCTCCCCAGAAGAAGATGAGGAGACCCCCCCCCCCCCAAGCTGGCAAACACCTATCTCCACACTCTCACTAAGCTAGGAGGAATCTCCAAAATAATGGGATGATAAGAGCAAGGGGAAGCAATAGGAGGGTGGGGAGGAAGAGAGGGAACAAGATGCATGTATGTGTGTGGTGCATTGGGGTGGGGGGGTGTCAACCACAAGAGACAAGTGGATGGGGGTGGGGTATGGTTCAAAAATCTTTGTGAACCACTGATCTAGAAGACAGATCCTAGTTATGGGATCAATTCCCACTGTGTCAGCTTGATGCTTTCCTCCCTGGAGACATTCATTCTCCAAAATGGTGCTGGGGCTGACAGAACGGAGGTGAGACTGCTCTTACACATCCCAGAAAGCTTCCTCTGTCTATACATGTCTCTGTCTGCCTTAGTTTCTCCAGTTCAGTCACACTAACCTCTTTGAGCCAAGTACACACACACAGTCTCTTTCCAAGAAGAAGATAAACATACATGTTCCACTCCTAGCAAAACACAGAGTAGCCCCCACCCTGCTGCTGGACTTCTGCTTGCATCTTGTATTTAAGCTTTTTGTTTCCCCTCATTTATTTATTTATTTATTTATTTAGTTGCATTTATATGCCGCCCCCTCATGCCTAAACTTTACTTAAGTTTAGGTTGGGGTATGTAAGTCAGGGTTCATACTTAATATGTAAAGTCCATGGAAATCCAATTTTGGATTTGGATATTTTTAGGGAATTATGTTGTTGTGCTACGTGGAGAGGTCATGAAGGTTATGATGGTTATGCTATGCGGGAAAGTCATATGCTTTGAAGATCATGAAGGTTAGGTATTTCATGATATTCTGTTTTGATTTATTTGTATTTTGTTTTCTATGACATTTTGTGAATATTACCGTATGTATTTATTTGTGTTTGATTGTTTTTAATTGGCTATGGCGAAAGCTAATGCTAAATAAATGGATTGATTGATTGATAGTAAGTCAGGGTGCTGTTTTATTTATTTATAAGCCGGGAACTCTTTTGTGTTAGTTTGAGCCTACCGCCTCAGCCTCTTCTCCCTACAGCTGATCTCTCATAGCAGCCAAACTCTACTTCGCTTGGCAGCACACTCAATCCTGTAGACTCTCCACCCATAGTTTCTTTATCAAACAAGAGATTTCTAATATGGTTCCTCTCAGTATAATATGCTTTGCAAACAATAAATATTTTTTAAAAACGTGAATTAACACACACACACACCCTGGAATAATGTAGTTGGTCTAAAAATCATGAATGTTCATGTTCACGAAGTAATCCAATCTGGCCTATTTTTATTTGTCTTTTGGTTTTAAGGTTCTTTGAAGAAAAAACAAAACAAAACTCCAGTCATATTTTTAAACTCTTCCCTGCAGCATGGGCATAATAATAATAATAATGGAAGATGTGGGAAACGCTTGGGCAGTCCAGCCCCCTCCCATGCAAGTGGCTGCACTGACCCTAGCTTCCCCACTCCTTCCAGCTCACCCAGAAAATCTGTTTCAGTCCTAATGGGTGTGGTTGCTAGAGGAAACCCCAGAGAATGTTCTTCTAGCCTAGCCTTATTTATCTTATTTATACTTATTTATCATGGGTCCAGAAGAGAAAGAAATGTTATCTGACCCCTTGGTTGGCTATCCGGAAATTTCATTCTGGTCACTTTAGGTGTGGTCTTGCTTTTGCTGAAATCAGTGGCTTAAACTCCCATTTACTTCACTGGAGCCAGGATTGGACTAACTGGGTAATAACAAATGAGACGCTGCCCCACATTGCCCCCCCCCCCCGATAACCCTGGATTCAGCACTCTGTTTGAACTGTGGCTGCCAGATGATTGCCCCGGGGCCGCTCTGGAGGAGCCTCATGTTATGTTATTTCTTGAGAATGTGAAGCACGCAGCACAGGTTAACCCAGCCCAAACTGGGACAACAGGTAACCACAGCTCTAGGTCCCATTTGCTAGCGTTCCCCACAGCCATGCATCCACCAGCACCACAGAGACACAGCTAGTGTGCCCCTCTCAGCTGATAGCCAGACATGAGACTGGAGTGCAGAAGTCCCCAGTGTATCTCGGGCATGAGCTGTACTCCTCTCTCCCAGCTGACTTCCCGCTGAGAAGGATGCATTAGCGCTCGCTCTGATGGAAAGGGGGTTCATGACCAGGGAAGAAGCCTTGAAGGAAAGAAGCCTTTCCATTGGAGAAAAAATGAATGAAGTGAAATTCAAGTGAAATGGTTAATGCCAGAACTCAACAGATAAGACTTAATCGTTGTTTTTACATGAACAAGTCAGCTGTGGGGGTGCATGGCTGCCCTGTGGCTCTGTCATGGACCACCTACACACATGGACTGCATGGGGAGCAAAGCTAATGGGCAGCTCCCAGTGTTGCAAACCCAGCTGCAGAGACAGCTGCCACACATTCTTCCCGCTCCAGAAGCCTGACACATGGGCAGCCATTCCCCTACCCTGCACCACCCACCACCCCATCCCCTGCCCAGTAGCCCACCCCCTGCCGTAACCCACAGCATGGCAACCATGGAAACAAGAAGCTGCAACAGCCATTAGCCCCTTCCTGCCCATGTGCCTGGGAGGCGCATACTGGAGGCGCATACTGTGTGGGACACCTGCCAGCAAAGACCAGATGAAGGACCCCTCAACACACCATTCACAGATTGTGGACATCAGGGAGTAAAATTGGAGACTTTATTGAGCTCTGATAACAAGAAGGGAAAGAGAACGGGGGTAAAAAAACCACTGCAAAGTCCAAGCAAGCAGTCTGGCCAGGGCGTGGGTGCCGGTCATAGCATCTCTAGCAGGCAGCATAGTCCAGCAAGCATCACACAGTTCCAGTTGGGTAATGGCCACAGGGGTTAGGGGAATCCCTCTACCTTTGCACACATCCCTGTCTCAGGTGCCCCTTGTTGCCGCTTGCCAGCATCACCCCCAACAGCAGAGTGAGTTGGTAACACAGCCACATGTGCGTCAGCCCCTTCCATGTCTGGAGCTGTCCACACCTTGATCAGGGCCACTACCTTGCCATCCAGGGGTGCAGCCACCAGGGACTCTGACATAAAGGTCACCAAAGAGATGAGGTGCAGCCAGGTGGTAATGGCACTCCCCAGGAGTCTGTGAAAAGCCTGTATTGGCAGGGCTATGATGAGAAATACTGGCAGGAAAGGTCCAGATCCCATCAGGCAGAGTCCCACTTCAGGCAGCAAAAACAGATCAAGGAGGGCCAGCATTTCAGTCACATCCCACTCACTGGGAGAGAGGCCTCTACCCCAACGGGACCAGAATCTGGAAATTCAATACAGTGGCACGGTGTCTCAGCTCCATAGGGCAAACACTACACCCCATCATGGCCATGTGCCAGCCCATAAAGGCAAAAGTGGCCACGTGGGATGGATCAAACAGTTCACCCTGCACATCCAGCTGCACCATCAGCAAAGGCCAGGGTATCAAGCCCACCCCATAGCCTTTGAGACCCCACCGGGCCAGGCCACCCACAGCATCCACAAGTGAAAAACTGATCCATAGCGGACTCCTGTGTACACATTCATAAGGAATTGCAAAAGATGCAAAGAAGATATGGGGGAAGACAGATACCCATGCTGCTTATAAGCATGTGAAACTGTTACTTTTTAAAGATAAAGGCACGGAAGGGATGCTTCAACCCATGGATACTACAGCTCCCAAAGCACAAGCCTCACACCATGACCATCACACGGCAACTGGGATGCAAGCATCTGCCCATTCCAATGCAGTGTGGCTGTTTCCCCTTAGCACCGGTCGATAAATGTTGTTTATCTTGTGAAGACAGCTGTGGTGAGTTAGTGGCGTGAAACTTGGGCAGCCTTTCCCACCCAATTATTAGGCTCAGTCAGTTATGGGATGATAGCAGCCAATCAGCGTCCAGGAGTTGGGTCTCATGCGCTGCACAGCCAATCCGAGGCAGGCACCCTCCCAGCCTTTAAAGTGGTTCAGATCAGTGGCACAAAGTGTCAGTGGACCCCATGGAGGCTACTAACAGAGTCATGGAGCTTGGAAGCGCTGGTGTCTTGCAACGTCTTCTAACCACTGCTGAGACTGTCCTGCAAGCCATGCATTGGATGCAGTACGTCTGCTGTCAGTGGTTCGAGGCAATCACCAGGCACTGACTGCAGGCCTCCAAACGGGCTGCAGGTTGGGGGCCCGAAGCACGGAGCAGGAACTGGTGTAGGGCATGGTGCCAGAGATGGACCTTCCTCATGAGACAACAGGCCCTGAATGAGAGGTTGGCCAATCTGCACGGTGAGATGATGCAGGCAGCGAGTTTCCTGGCAGGTGATGCAGCAGCTGTCGTCTATGTCCTGCTCCTTTCAGGACCCACTAAGAGAAGGGTCAGGGGTGTGAGCGCACCAACTGGTGGGAGACTATTCTGTCCACCTTGGGGTATGTGAACTGGACCGCCCACTTCTGAATGCCAAGGCTCATCGTTTCCAGGATCATGGAGAATCTAAGGGCACATCTTCGGAGGAAGAACATTGGAATGATGGAGCCAGTTCCCAAAGAAAAATGTATGCTTTCTGGAAGCTGGCAACTCCAGACTCCTGATGTTCTATTGCCCAGCAGTTTGGCTTAGGCACCTCCACCATAATGCTGGAAGTGTGCACTGCCATTGCGGACATCCTACTGGAGTGGATGGTCCACTTGGTTGACCCCAAGGCAGTTTGTTTGTTTGTTTGTTTTACCCCACCCCTCCTGCTCCAAGCAGCCTGGGGCGGCTTACAATATTAAAACACATAAAACAATAAAACCATAAAATACATTAAAAGGGAAGACACAAACCAAACCACCCTCCTTCCCCTTCCCCCACTCCACCCTACACCCCATCTCCCTCGCCAAACACCTGGCAGAATAGCCAGGCGTTACAGATATGATGGAAGGAGGGGAGATCCGGGGCCTCCACCGGGAGGGAGTTCTACAGTCTAGGTGTGGCCACCGAGAATGCCCCCTCCATAGTGGCCCCCTGGGCCACATAGGGGACCTTGAGAAGGGCACCTCCAGCTGAATGCAGAGGCCACTTCAGAGTGCAGAGAGCGAGACGGTACCGCAGGTAAGTCAGGCCAAGGATGTATAGGACTGTATAGGGTCAAAACCAATACCTTGAATCGGGCCTGGAAGACTATAGGCAGCCAGTGCAGAGCCCAGACCACTGGTGTAACATGATCACGGTGACCCATCCCCATAAGGAGAAGGGTCGCAGCATTCTGCGCTAGCTGCAGTCTCCGGACCATAGCCATAGGTAGCCCCACATAGAGTGCGTTGCAATAGTCCAATCTCGAGGTAATTAAAGCATGGATGATTGTGATCAGGTCAGTATCTGAAACATACAGCCGAAGCCGTCACACCAGATGTAATTGGCGGAACACACTCCTCGCCACAGCCCCCACCTGAAAATCCAGGCGGATCAAGGAGCATGCCTAGACTATGGGCATGCCCTTGGAGAGCTCCATGGGATATCCTGCCCTCCACGGGATACCCGTGGAGGGCAGACCTCATCAATGACCACATCCACTGTCCTTCCCACCACCATCACCTCTGTCTTGTCAGTTGGCTCACACTCATCCAGTCCCCAACAGCCGCCAGACATCAGGTAAGCACTGAGATTGCTGGGTCTGGGTCAGATGAAAATGAGAGGTAGAATTGGGTGTCATCAGCGTATTGATGACACTGCACCCCATATCATTTCATGACCTCACCAAGTGGCTGCATATACACGTTGAACAAGTGCGGGGACAGAATAGAACCTTGTGGGACACCACAGGTGAGGTCCCATGGAGATTAAGAACAATCACCAAGCACCACACGCTTAGTTCTCTCAGCCAGGAAGGAGAAAACCCAGTCAAGGACGATCCCGCCCACTCCAGCTCGATCCCACAAGTGAGTCACCAACATCTCATGGTCAACAGTATCAAAAACAGCCGACAGATCTAACAGGATTAGCAGGGTCAAACGACCCTGATCTAATTCACGGCGAAAGTTGTCAACCAAGGCCACAAGTGTAGTTTCCGTGCCATAGACTGAATGAAAACCAGACTGAAAGGGATCCAGGTAACCAGTGTGGTCTAGATGCCCCTGCAGCTGCTGGGTCACCACCCGCTCAGTAACCTGCCCTAAAAAGGGATGGTTAGAGACCGGCCAATAACTGGCGAGGGAATCGACGTCAAGTGATGGTTTTTTGAGCAGAGGCCACACCACCACCTCTTTGAGGCAGCCTAGCATTCTGCCCTCCCAAAGGGAGGCATTGATCACCTCTGCCAGCAGCAGCCCCACCGTTTCCCGGCTGGCCTTAACCAGCCAAGATGGGGTGAAAACAGACATGATGCTAACCACCCTTTAACCACCCTTGGTGCTTATTTATGCATGTTGCAGGACTGTAATGGTGCCCTATGCAGCCCTGAAACATGCATAAATGACCACCAAGGGTGGTTAAAGGGTGGTTAGCATCATGTCTGTTTTCACCCAT
>QEPC01013994.1:1780507-1792588 GCA_003113815.1 Sphenodon punctatus
CTGATGACACACAGCTCTTTTTCATCCAACCAAGGCCCTGCAGTCTCAGTGCTTACCCGTTGCCTGGCTGCTGTTGAGGGCTGGATGAGGGTGAGTCAATTGAGGCTGAATCCAGACAAGGCTGAGGTGATGATGGTTGGCTGGCCTTGTGGCCTGGAGGAGATTGGGACTTTTCTTATTGATAGAGTCTTGCCCCTCTGGTCAATCAGGCCCGCAGCCTTGAAGTGGTTCTGGACCCCTTGCTGCTTCTGGATGGTCAAGGTTGCAGCAGTGGCTAGGAGTGCTTTTCACCAACTACATCTGGTAAGGAGGCTGTGGCCTTTTCTTTCTGATTCGGATCTGGCCACTGTCATCCAGACTCTCATCACCTCGAGGCGAGACTACTGAAACACGCTCTACATGGGGCTGCTCTTTATGACTGTTCAGAAGCTGCAGCTGGTGCAGAATGTGGTGGTGCGCCTTCTCTCACGGGTGTGGCTCTGGGAGAACATTACACAGGTGCTCCGTAGTCTGCACTGTCTCCCTATAGTTTCTGGGCTCAATTCAACGTGCTGGTTTGGACCTTTAAAGCCCTAAAGTTATTAAATAAATAAATAAAATAAATAAATAAATAAATGATAAATAAACGGTCTGTGTCCCACATATCTGAGAGACTGCCTGTTCTTCCATGCCCCACTGCGACCCCTGCATTCAGTTGGGAGTGCCTCTATGTGGGTAGGTACCATCTGTTAGTCTTGTTCATATGATGGGGGCTTGCAGGGAGGCATTCTCGGTTGCTGCCCGAATGTTATGGAATTCCCTTCCCCCGCAGGTTCAATTGAGCCCAAGCCTGGATGTTTTCAGGAGGCGGTGCAAGGCCTTTTTGTTTGCAAAGGCATTTGACAGGCAGGGATAATGTATGGGGGGTTTGGTGGGTGGGTTTATGGTAGGGATGGGTGAACAGAACTGACTTCGGAAATTCGGTTCGGTTCGAAAATCGAGTTCGGTCGACCGAACTATTCGAGTTCAGTCTGAACTCCAAACTTCTGAACAGAGTTCAGAAATTCAAATCCCATTGAACTAAATGGAATATTATCTTATAGGGATGGGCGAACAGAACCAAGTTCGGAAATTCGGTTCGGTTCGAAAATCGAGTTCGGTTTGGAAGTTTGGTTCGGTTGACCGAACTGGTTGAGTTCGGTCCGAACTCCGAACTGCATTTTCCCATCCCTAGTTTATGGTAGGGTTGTGAAAGGGGCTTGGATGTGGGACATGGGGAGGTGGTATTGGTTGGGTTTCTTAGTGCATTGGGGTTTGGTGGTTGTTGTTTTTTCTTCAATTTTCTACTGTTTTTATGGATTTTTTAATATGCTTTGATATGCTTTATATCTTACATTTATAATTTATTTGTAAGCTGTCCTGAGCCTGTTTAGGAAAGGGTGGGATAATGAATTTAACTAACTAACTAAATAAAAATGAATGCAATGGTTAATATCTATTTTACAACACTAGTATTTAAAAATCTTGATAAAAACTGTATTAAAATGCACTCAAAGTTGTATATATATTAGTAACAAAAAGATAAATGTATTACAAGTGCATTGTTATTGTCCTAAAAAAAAGTACCCCAAGTGTTATAATCCCCAAATATTTCACTGTTGTAGCTATCAGGGCAGGGGTGTTTGTGGCACAGTTGGGCCCGGGGCCTGCTGGGGCCCCAAACCAGCCCACAGTTTATTTGCTGGGGTTGGGGTCCAGCCGGGAGTGGGGCACATGCACATGCTAGGGTGCGTGCAATGGGAGGCTGAGAACCGTGAACTTCAGCCACTGCTGTCTTTCCCACATGCTGCCCCGCACCCACCAGTCCAGACATATGGAGAGAAGAGGCCAGCCAGTGAAGGATACCATTACCTGCCTTGTTTTCCCGTGCCAAAGCCCAGAGCTTCCCAGCATGAGAAGGGCTCTGCTCAGTTCACCTCTCTCCTGGCTGGATCAGGAAGTGCTGTGGGAACGCTGCCATCCTTTTCCCTGGCTCACTAACTGCTCGGTATCCCAGCCCAGCAGATGGGAGAGGGGTTGGGTGAGATGCAGCAGCCACAGTGCTGGCTGGGTTTATGTTCCCTCTGGGTTTGCACCCCACTGCCGCTTTCTCCTCGGGCCGGACCTGGGGCAGAGCTAGAGTGGGACTGTGGTCTGTCCTGGAACTGAGCGGCAGGGGGGAGGCTTTAAACCCAAGCACAAGCTGGGTGCACTGTGGAGACTGTTCTTTCCCTCTTAGAGCCTGCCCCATTGACCCCCATGCACCAACACTGGTCCCTCCCCCCATAGAGCCCACCTGACTGACCCCCATACCCCAACACAGGTCCCACCCCACTGACCCTCATCCCCCAGCACCAGTTTCTCCCTCCCCCATAGAGTACACCCCACTGACACTCATACTACAGCACCAGTCCCTCCCCCCATAGAACCCACCCCACATACCTCTATTCCCCAGCACCAGTAAGAACTGGTTCCAGGGACCAGATCCAGAAACTGGATGTAGAAATGAGACACATAAAAGCTTACCACAGACCACATTTGGGCCATGGACCAGAGGTTCCCTACCAGCGCACCCCATCTAAAGACCAATTTCCTCCTTGTTTCAACTTTGCTTTCCCCCTCTTCCTTTCTTGATTGACCTAATATTTGGACTGTCCCATATCTGTGTATAAAAGTTAATTTTATATTGATGTAGTATACTGTATGCAATTTGAAATGTTTAAGTATAATGCTTTTCTTGTTAGCAATTATGTCAACTGACATACCCTAAGTACAGCCCAGAAGTGTGTTGTGCCAAGGTAACATCAAATGTATAACTCAAATAAATAAATAGAATAATATAAAATGACAGAGTTAAGGTGATGTGCACGTTTTAGGTCATGCTTGCCCATATAGATCTTGTTTGTACAACTCTAGTAGGGTCCTGCGGTGGTGGTGTGAAAAAGGACTGAAGCACAAACTTCTTTTGCTAAAGCTCTTTGTGTGCTAATTGCCTTGTATTTTTTGGTATTTTCGAAGTAATTTTGGAGGTTTAGGTTTTTTTAAATGTCCAGATTGGTTTTTAATAGATGGTTGTTTTAAGGAAGGTTTTTTAAAAAACATGGGTTTTTTCAATGTTTTAAAGATGGTTTAAATATGGTTACTTTAAAGATGGTTTTTAGAGATGTCCAAAAGAGTAAGTAGGGGTTTTGTGTGTGTTCTGGCAGGAAAATTTGGTAGCAAAGAATATCCGTTCAGTTCTTTATTTCAGTTCAGAAAAGGATATCATTACTTGGCATCATGTCAAAACTTTGTGCTAGAGGAACAGCAAAAAGGAAAAAGCTTCAGAGTCACCCTTGGGAGGGGGATTTAATTGTGGGCTGAGCCCAGGCCCTCCCCAGCCTTGTTACGCTCCTGAAATAATTTATAATTACAATTTAAAAGAAATCCAAATGTATTGAGTTTCAGAAATACAGCTAAGGCACTGAAACAATGTTAAACCCACCCTGTAGTGTCATCATGTAATAAACTACTTTGGTGCACTGTGTTCCTGTGGCTTTGCTGGTAGGAGGTTGCTAACTTCTGTGAGTATAATACATCTGTCATTGGAACCAGCTGTAATTTAAAACACCATCCTCCTGAGAACACCTTGCTCTCAGTCCTATGACTCCTATTGGAAACAATAGAGGATAGTATCCATTTTTAGAATAGGCAGCTCTTCAAGGAACTCTTTGTAGTGTAACATTATTCATCAAATTATAACAAAGAAACTTTTATTTATGAAGAATGACAAATGATTTAATGGTCTTTTCCTCTCAAAAACAACCTGTGCATAATTTGGTGGTCTTTAAGCTAATGGGAAGCCTGAAGAGTCTGCTTATTTCTAGGTTAAGATCATCCCTATTCAGTCTATTTCATGACAGTATAATTAAGAGGGGAAGGTACATGCATTATCTTAATTGTTTTAAATAATGACTGCCAAGGTGAAGTACACAGCCATGGCAAAGATCAAGTCATATCATCAGCTGGGAGATTAAGAATGTATTAGAAGCCAAGGATTACTATTTAGTCCAAGTCAGGATGCTGTGTCAGGAAATCAATAATAATAATAATAATAAATAATAATAATTTAATACATGTATAGAAAAACCATCACACAAAATAGCATAGACAAAACACAAAACATACAGCCATACTTACACAAAATTTAGGCTGAAAAATCACCAACAAGTAAATGAAACAACCACAGAGATCAAGGGTCATAATTTCCCAAGGTCTCCTCCTCCTCCTCAATAGCTGTAAGGGCCTTCCTGGCCTTCCGCAAAGCAAGTGCCTTGAGGAGAAATCGAGCCACTCCCTTTGTCATAATTTCGTCTTGCCCCGACCAGAACATTATCAATAACTGATGGTCAGTTTTAGAGGATCCAGAATTTATAAAAGGAGAAACCCATTTGTCGCAGGGGCTAACATAAAATTAACAGTAAAAAAGAATATGTTCCAGGTTATCTACCACCCACAAGGAGCAATCACATAGACAGGGAGATTACTGATTTCCATAGAAACGACCTTCCGTATCTCCTGAGGGAAAGACACTCATCCTCTCCATAGAAAAGCACCTCTGCGCATGGGGACTCATCTGAAACTGCAAATATGGAGCTGGAAACAGGGATGACTCGTATAGCTCTAGAACTGCAGCCAGCGAGCTTTTGCCTCTAAGTGTGGCTAACTCCTCTTTATGGTAATATCAGCCAACCTTTGGCTGAAAAGGTTCCTAATACTGCCATACAGGGAGTACAAGCTATCAAGGGAAAAACCCATACCACGAAGCTTATTCCCCACCTGAGCTACCCATAAATTGTCCTCTGCAAGGACCAAAGTGGCCAATGGGGTTGTAAGGGCAAAATGGAGCTTCAGTCAATAATCTATGGCTATGTGCCACACCTGGGCCTCGATAGGAATCAGCCCACATTCCTTACGAACTGCAGAACTGTGGGCATGGTTTGGTAATGCAAGAAGAGATCTTAGGAACGTGGTCTGAATCCTCTCAAGAATCATAAACCTCCCGGCCGTCCAGAACTGGGCTCCCTCCAAAGGTTGCCCCAAACACTTAGCCTTAAACACCTGGATAGCTGGAATAACAAGGTGTCCCCCATTAGCTCTAAAAGAGCTACAAATTTATTTCCCTGTTAGTTTAGCTTGCCTGATAGCTGCCTTAGCATGTGCTGTCCATAACCCATTGGCCTGAAAAACCAGCCATAAATATCTATAGGAGGTAACCTGTTCCAGCTCATGGACCCTAGTATAAACCATTTGTATATCTTCCTTCCAGAGGAAAAGATCATTACCTTTGTTTTCATATGGTTGATCTTGAGAAAATTCTGCGAACAGTAAAGGTCCAGAGCTGCCAGCTGTCTGATGAGACCCAGGCGTGATCTAGCCAGCAGGATGGCATTGTCTGCATAAAGCAGAATTGCTACCTCTCGCTTCATGGTCGACACCCGGCAAACCTGGTGGACCTCAAGGAGGGTGCCACTAGCCTACCGCAGAGGCTGATCCAAGATCCGGAGGGTGAGGCGGTCCCGCATGTAGGTGGGGTCCAGGCCGTTTAGGGCTTTAAAGGTAAAAACCAACACCTTGAGTTGGGCCTGGAAGACTATTGGCAGCCAGTGCAGAGAGTGGAGCACTGGAGTAATGTGTTCACGTCGGCCTGTCCCCTTCAGGAGATGAGCCGCCCCATTGAGAGTTGGTTGAGAGTTCAGAGCCAAAGCAGGAGTCTGGCGGCCCACACCAGGGTCCAGGTACTATAGTCAGGCCAGGTTGCTATCACACTGAGTTAGACTTCTTGCTGAGGGCTTTTATAGTGGTTAGTGGTAGTGAGTGTGAGGCAGTTAGAGGACAACCAAGTAGGGGTGTAGCTGCTAGGACACCAGAACTGCCGGCCTTGCACTGAACACACTAGGTCTGTGGTAGCAGAGCAGCCAGGGCATCTGACTGGGACCCAGGTTCGGTTTCCACCCTGGTGTGTATTCCTTAGATAAGAGAGGATTTGGGGGGGCTCTCCTCGTGGCTCCAGTAGCATATGGATCCACTTGGATTACATAATAGTGCTACTAATAAGAATTGTTATTTCTCCCTAGTGGGTAGGTGACTGATGTGTAACAAACCACCTGTAGGTTTTTGAACACCTATTGATTGGAAAACCAGCTCAGTTAATCTTGTTTTCCCTCCAAATCAAGAACTGTACACAACAATATTTTCTTAACTGAGCATTTATTGCTTATATTTTTTTTATTTCTTTTATAAACTGAGAAATAAACAAAACCACAACATAGGGTGGGGTTTTATTTTATTTTTTAAAAATCCTTTCCCCCTAGATAGAGTAAACAAAAGATTGGGAGGCGAGAAGTACTCTTGTAATTAGTTTTCATGCACACTGCCTTGCTGATCGTTCAAGGCAATATCGCACAGCAGTTGAATCAGCACTCTATAGTGATGCTGGGTTTTAGATATACATGATTTCTACCCAAGTAAATCAGAAGTGCAGGGTTATCAAGACTAGTCTAGTAGTGCCACAGCAAACAGGTTTCTGGGAGAGACTAAAGCAGATTGGAAAGTAGGTTAATAGGAGTCTCAGAAGGGGACCTTTCAGATATTTGTTTTACTTCTCCAGTAGGATATAGTAGAAAGTTTCCTGTTTCAAACACACTTTTAACACTTGAATTTTTGCATATATAGCAGCCTTTCGAAATGTAACTGTGAAGTAGAACAGCTTTGGGTTACATGTAGTAATGAATGCTTGAAGTTGCTTATCATTGAAGTCTGGGTGGCATTTCCCGGAACACTAACACTATATAGAGAGTTTGTTTTAAACTTGGACACCTAATTTGGGTTGTCAGTTTTTCCTTTGGGTTAACACATTCTTTAAGTGACAGTCTAACACTTGTAAAACAGTTTAAGCACCCACATGTAGAATTAGCTGCTCTATTGTAGGTGCAGTGCCTAAACAATTTGTTATGCGTGCAGCATAGCTTGCTGTGTACTAGTGCTTCCAGTGTTAAGTGCATATAGTTATTGCTAAAACAGCTTTCCATCGAAGCAGTGCTTCCTTTGCTGAATACTCTGTGATGATACCAAGGGGGCTCCTCAGAATCTCTCCTCATTGTAGACGAGGGAGCTTATTCTGTTTGTTATCAGAGCGTGACATCTGTCATCCCCAATGAAGCTTCTTTCTTATGGGGATGACGTGTCATTGACTGATTCTGGGTTAGGCTTGCATGTTTATTACTTGGGCAAGATAATTAAAGTCTATTAAGGGCTATTAAACAAAAAGAAAGAGGATTGACTAGGGTTTAAACAGCTTTCTGTAATATCCTTTGAAGCAGAAATCAGGGAGTTCCTCATGCTGGGCTACCCAGGAGCCTTTCCCAAAGCTGCCCTTCTGCCTAGAAAGTGCTATCAGATTAAGATCATTTTATACAATTCTACCCAGCAGACTACAGGTTCTTTTGTGTGTTGGGGCGCGGGGTGGGATCATTACAAGGTTTTACAGCCCATACGTTTCATTAGCTGAAATGGCTGTCGCATTCTGACATTACATTTTAATTTAGGATGTTGAAGGAAAATATTTTGCTTGGCGAACACATCAAAACCAAATTCCTCTGTTCTAGTGTTTCCCCCTGATTCTGGACCTAGCAGGGACTGATCAGCAACTGAGGTGGTAACTGCTTTGTTGAATCTATTCCAGTGAAGCATGTGATATAATAGGTAGTTTGTTTTTGGACTATGCCATGCAGTGAACAGACCATCTGCCATTTGATAGCACTGCTTAGGGCAGTACTCCCAGTCTAGAGATCACAGACAACCCGAAGGGTCTGTAATCACCGTCCCTTTTTATTCTTAGATGGGAGTGGGTAGAGAAGGTCAGAAAACTTATTCCAGTGTTCTGACACTGGAGACACTGTATGTGAGAGGCCGAGAACTGTCACTGCACAGAGAATAATTACATTGTATAATTCTGTTTCCTAGCATTATCCTATTTGCAAAATGTACAATTGGGATTTTTGCCTAGTCCTTGAAAATAGATGCAAAATTGCACTAAAAAGTTAAGTAAATGCATGGTTTTTCATTTAAAAAAAATACAATACATTTAGAAATTAAACAAAAAGAAAGAGGATTGACTGTTCTATTTTTATAAAATAAATTTAGTAATTATGTTGGTCACAAACAAGGAACTTATAAACTCATATGATCCTTTTCCTTTAAACTCTTCCTTAATTTTTTACCAATTGTCTTTTACACGCTTGTAAACCAGTGGAAGGAATTGGTTTGTTTAAAGTAGCATTTTGCTGGCAGCAGCATGTAACAAATGATTATACAACATCCATTTCAGTACATATTTTAAAAATAAATTACACTGAAGAGAGCAAACAGCTAAATCATGGAGAACATTTTATAGCTCATTTTGCTGTCCATACGAGTAGATAAAGCTACATATTCTTCCACAAGCATGAAGATAGATTCTCTGAGATCAAACACATTTCTCTATGCTTTAAGTGCATACAGCGCATCTCGTATGATCACTTATGGCAGTGCTCTGTAAGTAGTACTCCCTGAGGATAAACAGTACCAGTAAATCGCAGTGAAAATGGTGCTGGGTGGAAGAAGCAAACAGTTCTAAACCTGTACCATAAATTGTAGTTTAGTGATGATTCTGTGTTTTATTATGAAGGTTAAATTACAGCAATCATTGAAGCACAAAGCACTCTAGTAAGACTACATTATGGAACAATATTGTTCAGTGTATATTGCTAGTATGGTTGTTGCAGCTGAATAAAATACTACACAGTTATTACTACCAGCAAGAAAAATAAAATGAATTATTGTGTGTACTTGTGTGTGTGTATTTTTGTTTTTCAGTACAGCCTTGGACTGGAGAAGCAATCTCTTGTCTGGGAGCATAAAAGAATCTGCACTTAGGGGAAATTTTATACACACTTTCAATTTGCCATTCAGTTTGTCTTGTTTATATTCATGTCAGGCTAACAGGCATTCAATTAGAGGATAATGCCAACTTATGATTGATGCAATAATATCAGTCTGATAATATCCTCCCGAGTGCTTCATCTGATTTTTTTTAATATCTGACAAAAATAACTTGTAAGCCATTCAGTTTATTATCTGATCCTTTGCACTTACCCAATGTTTGTTTGGCCTGCCATTGTGATGATAAGAATTTACATGTGAAGTTCACATGATAGACTTCTTTCTGGATGCATGAAGATGCTTGCATCATTTTCAGGTGCTGATGATTTATCTTGGAGGATGTACTAGTGGTCAGTATGAACAAATGCATCAGTGCTGAGGAATAGAGTGTGAAGCAAACAACTCTCACAACAAAGGCTGTGGAACACTGAGACTGCCTGGCTCTGCTAGCACTTTTCCTCACAAACACAGTCGCATGTAACATAGGCCTGAAGCGGCAACATTGTTTGCCATTCTGCATCGTGCTGCCGTTTTTTCAGCTTGTCTGTCAGTGGTTCGACGGCAACAATGGCAATTTACGGTACTTCATGGCAATTTGCGACAGTTTACAGAAATTTGCGGCAGTTTATGGAAGTTGTGGCAGTTTACAGCACTTTGCAGCATTTATGACGGTTCACAGTAGTTTGTGACAGTTATGACAGTTTTAGCGACATTTACGACAGTTTGCAACAGTTCTCCAATACAGTTTGACAGTTTATGGCAGGTCACAGAACTTTACAACAGTTGCCAAAATTTAACAGCAGTTAACACAAGTTTACAACAGTTCCCCAGAGACTCTTGAACTTTCAAAAAGACTGAAAAGGGTGACATGCTTCAGTGGATAGTGGCAGCAAATATCGGTAAGTGCCACTGCTTCATTGGGGGTTGTTGTGTCATTACATTGATGTTGGATTGGCCATTACCAACAAAAAAAATTGGGATCCATGCTGGGGCTTGTCGGGAGGAGGGGGTTGGAGTGGCTTGGGTTCTGTGGCAGTGCTCGCAGAGTTGAGGGGGCTGGAGGGGCACCCCCATACACCCACTGAGGGCTTGTGCTCTGTGCTGTGGCTTGTGAGGAGGAGTGGGGAGGGGGTTTGGAGTGGCTGGGGCTCCATGACAGGCTGGCTGTTGCCCCACACCCATTGAGGGACAGGCTTGTGCCCAGTTAGTTTGTGTCATATACATTCTGTTTGTGGGTTAAAATGTATGTGACTCAAGTAGCAATGATCAGCATTTACTCAAAAGCATACAACAGAGTTATTCCATTTCTTTCAGATATGCTCTTCTGACTTTTCTGGGTTCCAGGAAGCATAAAGTTCTTTTACCACAAGCACCGATGGAGTAGAGAACACTCAGAGTGGTGTGGGATATTGTTTTATTTTGTTCTTTGAGTTGTGGTGGCAACCAGTGCATCAAATTGTCACAAATAATGAATAATAAAAACTGCAGTGGTGTTTTTAATCAGAGAATTTAGGTGGTTTTTTAAAGAGAATTTCCAATTTCTTTGCAGAGAAAACTAGGGACCCTGCAGAGAAGGCCTAACTAGTGCTGAATAGAGTAGAATTATTATCTCCACTGACTTGGAGACAATGCTTCTGTTAATGCAACCTAAAACTGCATTAGCCTTTTTTTTTTGCAGCTGAATCACATTTCTGATTCATATTCCATTTATAATCAACGACAGTCCCTTTACCTGTATGCTGCTGCCAACCAAGGTATCACCCATCTTATTCTTGTTTATTTGGTTTTTCTTCCCTAAATGCAGAGCTTACATTTATCTTGATTGAATTTATTTAATTGATTATAGCCCAGATTACCTTATCTTACCTTATCTGTCTGGCCTTATCTTAGTTTATATATAATTCTAGTTCTATCTTTTAAGGTGTTAGCTACCACTCCAAGTTTAATGTCTTTTGCACACACACCTTCATCTTGAAGACATTAATGAAGATGATGAGTAGCGCTGGACACAGGATAGAGCCCTTCAGGGCCCCACTCAATACCTCTTTCCAGAGTGATGACAAACCTTTAAACTGGTTCAGAGTTTAACATGAGACTCTCATTGACAAGCCTGTACAGTCTGGGCTAGTAGACTTTACAACAAGGTAGGTTCATGGCTGGTTGATGAACTGTACTAAAGAGTGATGATAATGATCATGCTTTGAGTATGGTTTATCAACTAACCATGAATCTACCTTGTTTATTGTCTACCAGTTCACACTGTGCAAGCATGTCAATGAGAATCGCATATTATACTTTGAACTAGTTTGAAGAACCAGTACCTCTATTGAGTGGGATCCTGCAGGGCTTCATTCTGTGTCCAGTGCTATTCATGACTGGTTGATGAACTGTACTCAGCGTGATCATTTTCATCACTCTTTGAATTGGTTCATTAACAAGCCATGAATCTACCTTGTTGTAATATCTACCAGCTCACACTGTACAAACCTGTTAATGAGAATCGTATGTTAAACTTTGAGTTCTCATAGATAGTTGACTAAGGTTCTGAGAGTACTTCTAAAAGTTCTTTCAGTACTCTGGGGTATAACTCATCTGACCCTGAAGGCTTGAATTCATTCAAAGTAGCCAGGTGCTCTCTGATAATCTCTTTATCTATTTTGCCCTGCAATCTTTTCCCCTTTTCATTCACACACCCTTTGCAAAGCTGGTCACAGTTTGCCATTTCTATGAAGATGGAGACAAAATAGGAATTGGGAAGTTCTGCCTTCTCTTTGCCCCCTACTAAGATTTCACTATCTTCACAGAGCAGCAGACACATTATTTCCTTATTCTTCCTTGTACTTCAGGCATACTTACCCCCACCCCCTTTTTAATCATTATTATTATTATTGTAAGCATTTGTATAGTGCCAGCTGTGTACCTGGTGCTTTACAGAACAATAAGATAGACGTGGCCCCTGCCTAAGGCTTACAATCTAATAGACACGGATGGGGGAAACAAGGAGAGGGGACATAGGGAGAGACAAGGGAAAAATAACATTCAAGCAGATGCGAAGTCTCAGGTGCACGTGCTTGGCTTGGTTGCAGTTAGGCAGGAGTCTGC
>QEPC01014009.1:0-11607 GCA_003113815.1 Sphenodon punctatus
TGATTACTATATATAAGAAAGAACTAACAATACAGCATATGAATACTTACCTGAACCCAACAGTTAATACAGTTAAAGTTTATGGTTATGAGTTTATATTTATATGATTACACTAGCGTGTACCAATGTATGTAAAGTTATCTAAATAAAATAAAATTGTTAAAAAAAAAAAAAAAGAACCTTCCTTGCATCCACTTTCAAATTTTGTTCTGTTAAAATGATGGCCACACAATTCCTTAGCAGTTCCCCTGAGGGTAGCCTAGCCTCCTACCTTGCACTGCTTTGTTTCTGGAGGTTTTCAATACATCTTTATTCACCTGCTTGGAAATTCTTTGTTTTCATAGATGCCTTGCAGCAGCTTCTCATAAAAGGGTGCAAAAGGGTGATTTTCTCATCACTATATTTCTGATTGTTTTCTCTGGCTCCTTTATTGTACTTTGTGTAACCACACAAAGAAAAAACGCAGCAATAAATTTCATCCAGATGAGTAATTATTTCAGAAATAAATGGATGCACTTCTACTGAGCCCTCTCTAACAGCAGAGTGGCCACTTGGAAAAGAAAATAATTGGAAACAGTGCTACCTCTTCTTTGGAAAGAAGTATGACCTGATGGCTAAAGCAATGGGAGACAATTTGGGTGCTAGTTTTACAACAGGCTCTCCATGTAGTGCAGGTCATGTGGCAGAGGATTTATTCCCATGTTACTCCCACCCGTAGCAAGGGCATAGAGTGGCATGTGGAGGAGGATCCCTAGTTGGAGTGTCAGAAGCCGGACGATGATCTGATAACCTTGGCTTTTCAGAGTCATCAGCTGGCTCTATAGCATCGTGGCAGCACTATGGCTTCAGAAACTGGGTGGAGCAATGTGTCAGAGTTTCTGTGCTATGCTACCTGCTCAACCTATACTCAGCTTCCAGCCTTTGTTCCTGTGTGCCCTTACAGCCCTCTCTGGTCCCATCCTCTGCCCATCAGTTCCTTAGCCTGAATTCCTGACCTTGCTCCGCATCCCTGCCAAGCCCCTAGTCCTGCCTGTATCAGACTGTTGCTCCTGACAAGACCTTCGGAGGTCATGAGTAGGGGTTTAGGGGGAGATAAGAGGAGAGGTACTGAGGAGCTGTAGAATGAAGACGGAGAAGCTTGAACTGTATGCACAAGTGAATAGGGAACCAGTGTAGTGACTTGAGGAGAGAGGACACAAGGACCAGAGTCTAAACAGGACACACAGACCAGAGGCTAGACATGTTGCAGACTCAGCGGCAAATTTAATCTGCTGCTGCGCCCACCCAAGCCCGATGTAGGGAGTCAGCGAGTGGGCCCGGCGCAGGACTCAGGATGGTGACGCCACAGCGACGAATGGGTAAGTACCCCCGAAATGCTGGGCTTGAGGATGGGTGGAGGGGAGTGCCCCTCCATCCATCCCCGAGCCCAGGCAGCACCCATCCCCAAGCCCAGGCCTGGGTACCGCCCCCTGACTGAGCCGGGGAGGGCCCCCTGAGCTAGGGAGTCCCCCTAGGTGTCCCTGAGATGGGGAGAATAGGGCCCCGTGTTTCTCCCCCGCCCTGGGCCCCGCAACTCCTAAGGCCGGTCCTGATGTTATTACCCAGGTGTAAACTCACTCTCCAGATTTAGTGTCCTGTCCGGGAAGGAGTCTGAGGACTGCTTTGTTTTTTACTGTGGCGAAGCTATATCCAGACAGAATTCATGCCATTCTTGTGTCTCTCACTGTAGGCAAAGAGGTTTAACTGGAAACATGGACACCAAGTGTCTCCCCTGACCCTGGAGTAGAAAGTCTGCTGCTGGTGGTGCTGCCAGGAGGGAGCTGGATGGGGAGCCTGTTCAGAAGGGGGGGGAACAGAGCAGGCATTGGGAAAGGCGGCGAGGAAAAAGTGGGTCTCTTCTGCCTCTCTGTCAAAGAACAGGACGCTGTAGCAGCGCAGCTCCTCCCTTGCTCCTAAGCCAGCCCCCTGGCTTTCAACTAGTTCTGTCAAGGGAGTGAGCATCCAGGTAAGTCTTCCCCTACCCTGACTGAACTGATTATTCAGGGGATGGAAGCCCACAGGGCATCACACCACCCACTACTGACTTGTCTGGTACCTTTACTGGACTCCGTTGGATGAGGTTGCATGGACTGGGAATTTATTTATTTATATTAAAATTTATATCCCACCCCCCTCTCGTCAACAGACGGCTCAGGGTGGCTCACAACTTGCACATTTTAAAACAATGAATACAGTAAAAAGCATAGACAAAAGGGAAACTAAAAAACCAGTTAAATAAGCTAAGAACAGTGACATTTTTTTTTTAAAAAACCTCCTCCCCCACCCTACCCACTCCCTTCCCAGAAGGCCTGGATGAACAGTCAGGTCTTACAGGCCTGGCGGAAGGCCAGCAGACCCAGGACCAGTCGAACTTCCTCCAGAAGGGAGTTCCACAGATGCGGTGCAGCCACCAAGAACGCTCTCTCCATTGTGGACCCCTGGCTAACCTGGGGGACCTCCAAGAAGGCACCCATGGTGGACCGCAAGGATCACCCCAGAACCTGAGGAGTGAGGTGGTCTCTCAGATAGGAGGGGCCCAAGCCATGTAGGGCTTTAAAGGTTAAAACCAGCACCTTGAATTGGGCTCGGAACGGTATAGGCAACCAGTGCAGAACTCAGAACACTGGTGTTATGTGCTACCTACAGCCCGTGCTTGTCAAAAGACGGGCCGCCACATTCTGCACCAGTTGCAGCTTCTGAACCATCACCAGGGGCAGCCTCATGTAGAGCGCATTGCAGTAATCCAGCTTCAAGGTGATGAACGCATGGATGAGAGTGGCCAGGTCAGAATCCAAAACATATGGTCAGAGCCTCCGCACAAGATGTAACTGGCAAAAGGCTCCCTTCGCCACCGGCCCTACCTGGAAATCCAGACAAAGGCTGGGGTCCAACAGGACTCCCAAGCTCCAGATCTGGGGAGCCAGAGGGGGGCAGACCCCCCTCAATGAGGGGAGCCATCACCCCCACCGCCAACCCACCAACATCACCTCCATCTTATCGGGATTCATTCGCTCTGCCGCATTATTAACTATTTATTATTATTATTATCATTATTATTATTATAAACATTTATATAGCGCCGGTCATGTACCTGGTGCTGTACAGAACATAGAAATAAATGCGGTCCCTGCCTGTGGCTTACAATCTAATAATAATAATAATGCTTATTGCGGTTGAAGCCATAAATTCAAAAACCGATGACAAAGACATAACAACATCAAACACAAACACTCATAAACAATAACAATAAACAATACAAGTTGCAGTTTAAATACAAAAAACCCATTTAAAGTTTCTATGAATAATAAGCTCAGAAAAAGCTTAACCCACCAAGGTTAGATCCCATCACAGAAACAAATCCCAAAGCGATGCCATAGCTCAAGTGTCCCTACTCAAGGAAATGCTTAGATTGAAGAAAACGGCTACGAAGATCTATGGCAGCCACAAGGAAATGGGCAACTGCTTCCGAAGTGGATGAGTCCACATCAGCCAATGCTAGGATGCATAAGTTATGTTCAGTACGGCCAGGGAATTTCTGGAGGAAGGCCAACAAAAATCTAGAGCAAATTGCATCATATAACCGACACTGAAACAAAATATGGCCTGGCGTTTCCGCGTGCTGCCGGTCAAAAGGGCAAAGTCGCTCTGAGAAACTTAGTGAGGAATAGTGGCCCTCCAGAACCATGGACGGCAACGCATTAAATCTGGCCGACATGAACAGAAACTTTGCTCTGGATGAAATCACTGATAGCAAATAAGGAGCCATACTAGGGGAGGGTCTAAGATAAGAGAGATAATCAGCCAGATGACCAGAGGCCCTGATTGCAGCCACCTCTTCCTGAAAATCCCTATCCCTGACCCTAGTGATGAGATCCTTGATGATCACTGCCAACTCCCTCCCCACCCAATATTCCAGGCTGAACCCCAACTTGCGCAAGAATAACTCTACTTCCAGCCGCCACCGACTCTTAAATGAGTCATTTTACCAGTGGTAAGGTAAGGTAAAATTTTATTTGTTTGGCCATAGGCTGTAACAAAATTGAACAACAATTTATATAAAACAATCCTAACAATAAATAATATCACATATCCAGATATATACAAAAGAAAGGAAGAATAAGTATGAAAAAGATCACTTTATAAAATATTACAATATAATGCAATATAAAACCGTACCCTCCCCTGAGTTTATGTCGACTATGTTTAACCCTTATCTCAGTCTCCTCCCTTTTAAAGCCTTACCCTTCTCAGGGTTTGCGGCGGCAACACTCCCTTCAGCCTGTTGAGTTGATACCCAGGGACACACAACGGAACCAGTAGAGAGCCAGAGGGGGGTTAAACAGGGCTGTGTCCTGGCCCCAGCTCTATTCAATTATTTTATAAACGATATAATCCCGGAAATGTCCAAGCTAAGTTATTTTCCCCCCAAAATAGCAGATAGACCTGTTGGGTGTCTTTTATACGCTGACGCTGTCGTGCTTATGTCGCAGACTCGAGTAGGCTTACAAAGGCAGAT
The DNA here is from genome assembly GCA_003113815.1 of Sphenodon punctatus. Taxonomy (NCBI): domain Eukaryota; kingdom Metazoa; phylum Chordata; class Lepidosauria; order Sphenodontia; family Sphenodontidae; genus Sphenodon; species Sphenodon punctatus. The sequence goes on from QEPC01014009.1 coordinate 4,556, forward strand.
TGTAGCTTTTGCAGAATTCTGCAAGCAAAATAAGTTGGCGATTAACTGCACTAAATCAAAAGTTCTGGTCTTTTCAAACAGGAAGAAACTGTATAGCTGGAATATTGAAGGTCATTCCATTCAGCAAGTATCCTCTTTTCGGTACTTGGGAATAATATTCCACAAGTCAGGTAGGTGGAGAGAGCATGTAACGAGGGCCATCGAGGCAGCTAGGGGCACATTGCATGCTCTCATCGCCTTTTTTATGCGACAGGGCAGAGATTTCATTACTTCTGCCCTTCAGGCATTCAACAGTAAGGTGGGGGGACAACTGTTATATGGGGCAGAATTGTGGGCCTTCTCAGAGGGTAGAAGATTGGAATGGATAAAATTCAAGCTAAATTTCTATCCGCTTTATTAGGTTACCCAATAGGTACTCCTCATGTCATCTTCCGATTGGGATTGGGGCAGAAAAGATGGTCTTTCAAAGCCTTGGAAGCTGCCTTGAAATTTTGGTGGAAGGCTCATTTTGGTGGTTCCTCAGAGTTGATTCAAGAGATGATGAGGGGCTCTTGGATACAACCCATGACGGTAGAAATCAATTCATATTTGAATTTGATAGGCTTGTCATTGGGGTACTTGATCCATAAACCTGTAGGATCAATACTAAAGGAGATTTTGGTCCGAGTCAGCGACATCGACAGACAAATGGAGATTGGTGTCATTAATGATTGCCAGCATGTAAGCTCATACCGGCGGTGGTTGCCTGAGCAAGGTCAGATCCCCTACTATCTGAGCTCTTCATTAAATATAAGAGCTAAGCGCCTTATTTTTAGAGCCAGGGTGAACTCTCTTCCTTCCAAGGTTTTGGAAGAAAGAATTCAAGGGATTCCTTTTCTTGATAGGTTATGCCCATTTGATGGCTTGGCGGTAGAGACGGTGGCTCACCTTTTTTTCGCTTGTCATTTATATGACAAAATAAGGGAGAAGTATCTTTTATCATTTATGCTTACAATAGGAATACATCCGAGGACCATCTTTGGACATTACTGCTGTCCAGTAATTCTCCCCAGACCGTTAGGAATGTGGCATCCTATCTAGGTCAGGCAATTCAACTCAGGGAAAATTTCCTGGAATTTAGGGCCCCTACAGAGGGGCCTTGAATCCAAACTGTTACTGATTGCCAGCCTTGCAGGCTGGCGTGGAACTGCCATAGCACCGATCACCAGATTAGCTAAATGGGTGGACTGGATTTGGATTGGAGGTTGTGTATCTATTGGTCAAATTGCTCCCTCACAAAGGCCATGTGCAGCCGCCCCAATGTATCCTGTTTGGTAAATCCCCTTGAGTAATTATTATTCAGTAATATACAATGACAGGGATTGTCTATTGGTTATATTTTCGTGACCATTTAACCAGTGGGAAATTAATCCCTTTGGTGGAGAATAATGTAATTTCACCCAGATTTTTAATACACTAATCCAGGCCACCATGGACCACCTAAACTGCCCGGTCTCATGTCGAATGGCTGCAAAGGGGGTAGCACTGGGGACCTTCAACAATCTCTGGAAAAAACAGGCCTGAACACTATCGAGTTTCCCAAGCTTGGGGGCAATATAGGGTGCCCAGACCTCCGCCCCATATAAGAGCTGGGCACGTGCTTTGGCGTTAAACACCTTAGATGCAGGAAGTATGGCCCTACCCCCAGAATTCAAATATAGCCTGGATAGAGAGAAAGAAAGCCCCCTCGCCACAGAAAGTGCCTTCTCGACATGACCCTTCCACGACCCTGACGCGGAAAAAAGGAGACCCAGATATTGAAAAGATTTATCCTGGGCTATACTGTGACCTTCTACACACCATTGATGGAAGTTACACACTCTGGGAAAGATGACTATTTTCAATTTCACATAATTTATTTGAAGCCTGTTCTGCTGGCAAAAGTCACCAAAGCAGGAAAGCTTCCTCATGAGGCCCACCCGGGTTTGGGAGAGGATTGCTATGTCGTCGGCATATAATAAACTTCCAACTGGATGGTCAGACAACTTGGGTGGAAAAAAAGCAGATGAAGCTAGCATGGGGAGACAGAGAGAGGGGACAGTGGGAGAGACAGGGGAGAAGACAAACAAACATTCAGGCAGATGCGAAGTCTCAGGTGCGTGTGCTTGGCTTGGTTACAATCAGGTTGGTTGCAGCAGTCTGAAGAGGAGGGCAGACAGTAAGTATATGGGGAACGACTAGCAGGCATTGGGAAAGGCGGTGAGGAAAAAGTGGGTCTTGAAGAGGGATTTGAAGGAGTGGAGGGAGGGGGCAAGGTGGATGTGGGTAGGGCGGGAGTTCCAGGCATGGGGGCAGCAAGGGAGAAGGGACGAAGGTGGTTAGGTGAGCAGGAGAAATGAGGGAGAGGGAGGGAGGGAACAGAGGAGGAGGAGCGGAGACCGCGTGCAGGAGTGCGTAGGGAGATTAGGTCCAAGAGGTAAGGGGGAGCTTGGTCATGGAGTGTTTTGAACGTGAGTACCAAGAGTTTAAACAGGATACGTTCAGGAAGGGGGAGCCAGTGAAGAGATAAGAGGAGAGACTGCACATGGTCGAAGCGGCGGGCAGAGTGAATGACCTTGGCAGCGGAGTTTTCGATTGCGATAAAGGGGGACAGGTNGGGGGACAGGTGAGAGCGAGGGAGGCCAGCAAGGAGGAGGTTGCAGTAATCGAGGCGAGAGATAACCATGGCATGAACAAGGGTTTTGGCCGAGGAGGTAGAGAGAAAGGGGCGGATCCGAGCAATGTTATGGAGGGCGAATTGGCACTGCCTCCAGGCACTGGGAAAGCACTGAGACTGCAGGGCCTGGGTCAGTTGAAAACAAGAGGTATAGCTGGGTGTCATCAGCATATTGGTGACAATGCACACCAAACCGTCTCACAACCTCCCCCAGGGGTTGCATAGAGATGTTAAACAATAATGGAGACAAAATAGAACCTTGTGGTACGCTGCAAGAGAGGTCCCAGAGGCTAGATGTTTCACCCCCCAGCACTACCCACTGGCTCCTTCCTGAGAGGAACGAGCAGAACCATCCAATGACCATCCCATCCACCCCCACCCCCAGGGACTGCAATCGTCTCAACAATAACCCATGGTCCACTGTATCAAAAGCAGCTGAGAGATCTAACAGGACAAGTAGTGTTGAATGCCCTGAATCCATCTCTCGGCCGAGGTCATCCATCAAGGCCACCAGTGCAGTCTCAGTGCCATACCCTGGGTGAAACCCCGATTGCAAGGGGTCTAGAAAACTGACGCCATCCAGGTGACCCCGGAGCTGCTTTGCCACTACCCGTTTGGGAAGGTTAGAGACAGGCCAGTAACTGGCCAGTGCCTCAACGTCCAAAGATGGTTTCTTTAACAGGGGTCGCACCACCACCTCCTTGAGGCAGTCCGGCACCCTACCTTCTCAAAGGGAGAAGTTGATCACCCCCTCCAGCATCGGACCCAAGGTCTCCCTGGAGGCTTTCACCAACCAGGACAGGCATGGATATAATTCACAAAAGGTGGCCCTAACAGACCGCAGGACACCCACAGCATCACCCGGCGTCACTTCCTGAAACTGATCTCACAAAGATGGACTAGACGGGGCATCCATAACCCCAAGCTCTCCTTCCTCTGCATCAATCCTGGCTCCAAAATCATGCTGAATCCGAGCGATCTTATAGTGACAAACTCCTCACAGCGGGCCTGGGATATCTCCCCCTCCAGGCAGAAGGAGGCTGAACTGACCAGCCCACTCACCACCTGGAAGAGCTCAGCTGGACATAACTTTATAGCTATGAGGGCGGCAAAGAATTCCTTATTTGCCACCTTCATGGCCACAGCATAGGACTGCAAATGGGCCCGATGCTGAAGCCGATCGAATTGAGCTTGAGAACGATGCCAGCATTGCTCTAACCGCCAGCGCTCCTGCTTTATACACCACAGCTCTTCAGTAAACCAAGGAGCCCTATGATGACGAAGTGGTGGCACTGAACGCCTCTGAGCCACCCAGTTGATGCCCCACCCCCCAGCAAGGTGTTCCATGCTTGGACGAGATCATCAGTCGAGCATCCATCAAGGTCCAAGGACATCTCCCCAGTGCATCTTGAAACCGCTGCGGTTCCATCAGCCTCCGGGGGCAAACCATTCAAAGAAGTCCCACTCCTTTCCAGGGGCTATTGTGCACTAGGAGTTTGGCCTGCAGGAAGTAATGATCCGACCATGACAAGGGCATAGAACTAACCTCCCCCACTACTGGATCACCCATCTCAAGGCCAGAGCAGAATAACAGATCGAGCATATGCCCCCCCCCCTCGTGTGTTGGGCCGTTGACCATTTGGGACATTCCCATGGTTGCCATGAACTCACGCTCTGTCCCTGCAATGCTGGTGCCGGCGTGGATGTTGAAATCCCCCAGGACCAAGGTCCTCGGGGAGCGCAACACCACCTCCAACACCAGTTCTGCTAGAGTGTAGAGGGATGCCGCTGGGCAGGAAGGAGCCCAGTACATCAGCAGCACCCCAATTTTGTCCCCTGCCAAATCAAATACCACATGGAGAGCCTCAGTTCCTGGGATAGACTGCACTGGATACCTCCTAGGAGTCCAAGACTCCTTAAAAACCATAGCTACACTGCCCCTTCCACCACCACCCCTCAAGTCGAGGCTGGTGCTCCTGCCGGAATGAGGTCTGCCAAAATCGGGCCCGCCTCCCCATCCAGCCAGGTCTCCATGAAACACGCAAGGTCTGCTGCCCAATCCAGGATTAATTCCCAGATCACTGGTGCTTTATTAGCCACAGACCTTGTGTTCAACAGCAGCAGCCCCAAACAGAGGGATCTCAGACACTGATCCATCCACCCATCTGAGGGGGAGCTGGCTCTGGGAATAGACACCAAGCACCTTGGTCCCCAGACCACCCGTACCCTTCACCCCCCTTGACCATACCTCCTGTGGAGGAATTTTTATAAGGGACCCTATAGAATTAAGTTACACATAGCCAGAGTAAGGTAACATAAAATGGTAGACAGATGAATGCTGGGGGGAAAAAAAATTCTTTGCTGAAGTGAGCTTTGGCCTGCTACATAGATGTAATCATAAGGCTAGTTTGGGTTCTGTCTCACACAGCAAGGTCTGGGAAGCAACTCTATACATGATAAACATTGAACAGAGGAAGACCACTCTGTTCTTCCCTACAACAGATAGGAGAAAACAGCCTTGCAGATGTTTTAGTTAATTGGCTTTGTTTAGGCACCTTGCTTTATAAACAGTCTAGCTTATATTGTTTTGAGAATATGTTGCTGAGTATGTAAACAATTGCTGTAACCTTTTATCTTTGTATGACTTTGCCTTGAGTGGCATGCCTGTATCTCTTTGCTTGAATTGTAACCTATAAAATACCTATGTAATCTGCAATCCAGCAGACCAGGCTGTCTCCTTGCATAGAGTCAGTTCTGCTCTCTCTCTCTGCGCTTTGAGATCAATAAAGAAACTCTGACAGATTTAACCAACATCAGTGTGTAAGTATAAAATATTCCTCGACAGTTTGGTGCATTGGCCGGGAAGGCTCTTAGCCCGGCTGGTTCCAGGGGGGGCCACGGACCGTCTCTCTCCCACCTTCAGGCACCAGATAAGGAAAGGGGCCTGTTAAAACCCCTATGGAGGTGGGTGAGGGGCTGCCTTTAGGCTCTGGGAGCTAGACCATTGGGAAGATGTCTTCTGAAACTGAGTGGGTCAGAACTGTCAGAGATTCTTAGTAGTGTAAATAGTAGTTAATAAGTAGTGTAAGAAGACTAGTCAGTAAAAGTTCAGTGGATCCACAGAATCCTGCTGAGTGGGGATTCTAAATACATATGCAAAATCCGTGGGGGTTGGGAATCCTGCCAGGAGAGGGGGTTTCTAAATGCATATGCTCAATCCTGCCGAGTGGGGATCGGAAATCCTGCCGAGTGGGGATTTCAAATGTATAGGATTTTATGTGATGTGAGTGTGTTTCCCTGTGTGTGTACCACTAACAGAGACTGGGACTAATTTGAGTGTCGCATTGCAAGGCAGCCTTTTGGGCTCGCCCGCCTTTCGGGCAACAATTGCTTATCTCACGGGGTAGGTAATTGTAGCGGATGTGCGCCTCTGTGGAATCCTGTGACTTGGTAGTGTGAGTGAAAATTTATTCCCCTCTCCCAGTTTCAGAACTGAGAGTAACTTGCATGTAGGATGCTTGTGGGAGTGACAGAGTTGGAGTTTGTGTGAAGAAAGGAATGTTAATGAGTGCAGACTGCAGTGAGTTGTCAGACTTAGCTCCCTGTAGTTGAAAGCACTGAAGTTGATTTGTCCTTGTGTGAGAACCCTGTGTGACTGAAAATATGGGGAACGGCGGGCCCAAGGAGCTCTCCTCCCTGCCAAAAGGAAGCCCAGCATGGTATATGTACATACTTTATGGAAAAAATGTTTGTAAATTTTTAGATGTGTGGAACAAGTATACCCAAAATCAGCCTGAACTGCAGTTCCCTCTATTTGGCTCTTTTGATTTAGATAAAATTGCTCATCTCCGCAGAGTCCTAAGGTCAAAAGGATGTAAAGTGCATTGGACTCAATGGTCTGCATGTGTAGATTGGTATACTGAAGCTTCCAAACGTAAGCATGAATTTGAAATTAGGTCTCTTTTGGACTCTCGGGACAAATTAAAAACTCAGCTTAAGCAGTTACGTAGTGCTCTCAAACCTGATCAGGTCTGCATACCTGGTACTCCAGCAGTATCTTTGTATTTTCAATTTGGCTTGCCTGAGGGCACTGATGAGGAAACTTTTAAAGTGGATTTTTGCAACCCTGCATTTCTACCACCTTATCATCCAAGCAATGCTGGGGTGCCCCAAATGCCACAGCAACCATCTCTATCGGGTTTTGTGCAGACAGCTGCTCTTCCCGATAGTATTGGTGGTACAGGTTTATTTTTGCCTGCTCATGAAGCATTTTCAGTGGGGTCAGCTCCCTTGCAGGACAGGCTGGTGTGTCACTGAATTGAGCTCAGCTGCTTTTAGTCCTGTTTTAGGCTGCACT
>QEPC01014009.1:43321-65179 GCA_003113815.1 Sphenodon punctatus
AGGACGGGGGAGATATTGCCCCAACAGGAGGGGTGTGAGATCAGTGAAGCAGGACAGGTACTTGGTGCATGTCACACTTGCTACCTCCTGGGCAGAGGGGCAGGTGGTTCTTGGTCAGAGGGCCCCCAATCGTGTGTTGGTGTTGTTAAATGCGAGATCAGTGGCCAATAAAGCAACAACTGTCCAGGAAATTACCCTGGACTGTGCTGCCGATCTCGTATGCATCACGGAGACCTGGCTGAACAATGAATCGGGGCCTATTCTGGCTGACCTTGTTCCAGCCGGGTATGCCGTTGAACATCAAGCACGAATGGAGGGATGGGGGTGGGGGGTGGTGTAGCCATGATTTTTAAGGAGCGATGGTCAGTGCAGAGGTATCCAGTGCAACCCATACCGGATATAGAGGTTCTCCACCTTGTGTTTGATTTGGCAGGTGACAGTTTGGGAGTGCTGCTTGTCTACCATGCACCTACCTGTGTAGCAGCCTCCCTGCATGCTCTAGTGGAGTTGATGTCGAGGGTGGTGTTGAGGTCCCCAAAGACAATAGTCTTGGGGGACTTCAACATCCACACCGACACTGACCTTGGGGGAGCAGAGCATGAGTTCATGGCAACCATGGACCTGTCTCAGAAAGTGATTGGCCTGACACATCATGGGAGGCATACCTTGGATCTTGTGTTTTGCATTGGCCTTGCGGCAGGTGATCCGTTAGTGGGGGAGATATCAACTATATCTTTGTCATGGACGAACCATTACTTCCTGCAGGCCTCGCTCCTGGCACATGTCTGCTCCTGGAAGGGTGCAGAACCAATTTGAATGGTTCACCCCCCGGAGGTTGATAGAACTGAAGCAATTCCAGATGGCTCTGGGTGAGATACCCTCTGATCTCGACGACCATCTCATTGATGACCTTGTCATATTATGGAATACTCTGATGACTGGGGCCATCGATCGGATGGCTCCTAGGCGTCCGTTACCCACGCAGCAGCACCACAGGTCCCCTTGGTTTTCCGACAAGCTGCAGTTGCTGAAGCACGAAGGGCGGTGGTTAGAGCAATGGTGGCATCGTTCTCGTACTGAAGCCAACAGATTGTGTCATAGATTCAGTTTATGGGCCTATGCAGTAGCTATGCAGGCAGCAAAGAAGGAGTTCTTTGCTTCCCCTTATAGCATCTGCAAAATCCTGTCCAGCGGAGCTTTTCTGGGTGGTGCGGGGGCTGGTCAGTCCGGCCTCCCTTCACCTGGGAGTGGAATCATTAAGGCTCGTTGTGACATGTTTGTGTATTATTTTGTGGTGAAAATCACTCGTATTCACCAGGACTTTGATGCTGCAACTGATATACATGAGGAACTGGAGGCTATGAAAGCCCCGTCTTGTCCAATTGTATAGGATCAATTTCAGTCGGTGACACCCGCCGATGCGGTCAATGTTCTTGGGGCAGTTAGGGCCACTTCTTGTGAGTTAGATCCATGCCCATCTTGGCTAATTAAATCTTGCCGGGAGACAATGGGTCCGTTGCTGGCTGGGGTGGTCAACACCTCCCTTTGGGAGGGCAGAGTGCTGAGCTGTCTCAAGGAGATGGTGGTGCAGCCTCTGCTCAAGAAACCATTGCTTGACACTGACTCCCCCGCCAGCTTTTGGCCTGTCTCCAACCTTCCTTTTTAGGGAAGGTTATTGAACGGGCTGTGGCCCAGCAGCTGCAGGGGCATCTTGATCGCATCGGTTTTCTTGATCCCCTATCAGTCAGGATTTCAACCAGGTCATGGCACTGAGACTGCGCTTGTGGCTTTGATGGGTGATCTGTGCTGGGAACGGGGTCGTTCAACCCTGTTGATCCTATTAGATCTATCAGCTGCATTTGATACTGTTGACCACGAGATGTTGGTGACGTGCCTGCGGGACTGTGCACGGGTGGGTGGGACTGTTCTAGAATGGTTCCGCTCATTCCTGACCAGAAGAACTCAGCAAGTGGTGCTCGAGAGCTCTTGTATGGAGTCCCGCAGGGTTCTGTTTTGTCCCCTCTCCTGTTCAACGTATACATGCAGCCACTCGGCGAGCTGATCAGGAGGTTTGGCGTGCGGTGTCATCAATATGTTGACATCCAGCTATACCTCTCTTTTTCAACAGACCCAGGCCCGGCAGTCTCGGTGCTTACCCGGTGTCTGACGGCTGTGGGGGACTGGATGAGGGCAAACCGACTGAGGCTGAATCCTGACAAGATGGAGGTGATATTGGTGGGTAAGCCGATGGAGATGGCGGCCCCCATCATTGACAGGATCTGTCCTCCGTTGGTTTCATAGGTTCGGAGTCTGGGGGTGCTCCTCGATGCGCAGCTCCGCCTGGATATCCAGGTGGAGGCTGTGGCGAGGAGTGTTTTTCGCCAACTACACCTGGTGCGATGGCTCCAGACGTATATCTCAGACTCTGATCTGGCCACTGTCATCCATGTTTTCATCACCTCCAGGTTGGACTATTGTAATGCGCTCTATGTGGGGCTACCCATGGTGACGGCTTGGAAGTTGCAGCTGGTACAGAATGCGGCGGCCCAGCTTTCGGTGGGTCTGGGCCACCGGGAGCACATTACACCGGTGCTTCGTTCTCTGCACTGGCTGCCAGTGGTTTTCCAGGCCCGATTCAAGTTGTTGGTATTGGCCTATAAAGCCCTAAACAGCCTAGGCCCTGCATATCTGTGGGACCGCCTCACCCCCCGGGCTTTGGATAGGCCCCTGCAGTCATTGGGGAGTGCCTTGCTAGAGGTCCCCTGGGCCCTGAGTCTTCCGGGGACCACACAGGGGAGGGCGTTCTTGGTAGCCACACCACAACTGTGGAACTCCCTGCCGGTGGAAGCCCGGCTGACCCCTGACCTCCCCTCGTTCCAACAAAGTTGTAAGACCTGGCTGTTCCGCCAAGCATTTAGCGAGGGAGATGGATGATGGTGGGGGTTTGGGTTTGAGTGGGGTGGGTGGCGTGGGGTGGGTATTTGGTACCTCCTTTTAAAGTTGCTTTAAGTTGTTTTAAGGGTTTCTATATTTATATGTGAGCCGCCCGAGCTGCCTGAGGCAGGAGGGGCAGGATAATAAATTATTTAAATAAATAATAATAATCCCTTCACATGCATTTTTGTAATGTGTGAAGGGATTCATTCTGCTGTCAATCCATTTTTATCACTGCAGGAGGGGAAGAGAGGTGATTCCCCGTAGAGCTACCATACATGCAGATTTTTAGAGGACACGTATGAGAAATACAGTCCTGCAACCTGTAGTTCTCATAAGTGGGCTCTAAAAATGTGCATATGTGGCAACTTTAATCCTCCTGCCCCTCCCCCAAAGGATGAATCCACCCCCCTGCCTGCCTGGTCAGGTGAATGCATTGTTGAAAACAAAACAACAACAAAAAAGTAGCAGAATGGGATACCTCGCGGCAGTCACAACAGTATGGCCAGTAACCTTTGAAGCCAGGGTGGGAACATGGTCCCAGTGCTGCACTTGAAGACCTAAATTAAGGCAGAGGCTGCAACTTACAATTTCCATGCTTTTTGGTGCTTGTTTTGCCGAGGTTCATCTTAACACTGCCTTGAAACTGAAGATTTTAAGAACATACTGGGTCAGATCAATGGTCCATCGAGTCCAGCACCTGTCTCCAACAGTGGCCAATCTTTGCCACTTGAAAGTACCCAACTGGTCACAATGGGGGGATCTGTTCCCTGTTGTCCACTTCCAGCTCCTGACAGTAAGAGGCTACATTCCCCAAACCTACCTGGCTACTAGCTGCTAAAAAGAACATTTTCTTGTTTAAGTACTTTATTATTGTTTGTATAGCACCAGCAATGTGCCTGGCACTGAACAATCATTAAATTAGAGACAGGTGCCCTGAGGGGCTTCCAATCTCAGCTGGACAAGAGAGGAGAGACAAGGAAAAGGGGAGCATAGCGAGAGATTGAAATACATCACCGGTGCACGTGCATAGCATAGGCCCTTTTCACACAGACACGCTAACACTGATAAAATGGGTGTTAGATTTTATTATACATGTTGCAGGGCTGCAGGTGTGCACTATGGGTGCCCTGCAACATGTATAATAAAATGTAACACCCATTTTATCAGTGTTAGAGTGTCTGTGTGAAAAGGGCCTTAGTTACAGGGGGAGAATGGAGGCCCTGAAGAATAGGACAGTAGAAACAACATCAGTGTGCAGACTATGAGGTGAGGAGGCAGAGAAAACCTGATGAAAGAGAAAGGTTGTTAGGAGGGATTTGAAACAGGGAGGAAAAGCATATGTGTTCAGCGAAGGAGTTCCGGGCGCAGGGACATGGGGTGAAAATGGTCTNCGTTCAACCCTGTTGATCCTATTAGATCTATCAGCTGCATTTGATACTGTTGACCACGAGATGTTGGTGACGTGCCTGCGGGACTGTGCACGGGTGGGTGGGACTGTTCTAGAATGGTTCCGCTCATTCCTGACCAGAAGAACTCAGCAAGTGGTGCTCGAGAGCTCTTGTATGGAGTCCCGCAGGGTTCTGTTTTGTCCCCTCTCCTGTTCAACGTATACATGCAGCCACTCGGCGAGCTGATCAGGAGGTTTGGCGTGCGGTGTCATCAATATGTTGACATCCAGCTATACCTCTCTTTTTCAACAGACCCAGGCCCGGCAGTCTCGGTGCTTACCCGGTGTCTGACGGCTGTGGGGGACTGGATGAGGGCAAACCGACTGAGGCTGAATCCTGACAAGATGGAGGTGATATTGGTGGGTAAGCCGATGGAGATGGCGGCCCCCATCATTGACAGGATCTGTCCTCCGTTGGTTTCATAGGTTCGGAGTCTGGGGGTGCTCCTCGATGCGCAGCTCCGCCTGGATATCCAGGTGGAGGCTGTGGCGAGGAGTGTTTTTCGCCAACTACACCTGGTGCGATGGCTCCAGACGTATATCTCAGACTCTGATCTGGCCACTGTCATCCATGTTTTCATCACCTCCAGGTTGGACTATTGTAATGCGCTCTATGTGGGGCTACCCATGGTGACGGCTTGGAAGTTGCAGCTGGTACAGAATGCGGCGGCCCAGCTTTCGGTGGGTCTGGGCCACCGGGAGCACATTACACCGGTGCTTCGTTCTCTGCACTGGCTGCCAGTGGTTTTCCAGGCCCGATTCAAGTTGTTGGTATTGGCCTATAAAGCCCTAAACAGCCTAGGCCCTGCATATCTGTGGGACCGCCTCACCCCCCGGGCTTTGGATAGGCCCCTGCAGTGATTGGGGAGTGCCTTGCTAGAGGTCCCCTGGGCCCTGAGTCTTCCGGGGACCACACAGGGGAGGGCGTTCTTGGTAGCCACACCACAACTGTGGAACTCCCTGCCGGTGGAAGCCCGGCTGACCCCTGACCTCCCCTCGTTCCAACAAAGTTGTAAGACCTGGCTGTTCCGCCAAGCATTTAGCGAGGGAGATGGATGATGGTGGGGGTTTGGGTTTGAGTGGGGTGGGTGGCGTGGGGTGGGTATTTGGTACCTCCTTTTAAAGTTGCTTTAAGTTGTTTTAAGGGTTTCTATATTTATATGTGAGCCGCCCGAGCTGCCTGAGGCAGGAGGGGCAGGATAATAAATTATTTAAATAAATAATAATAATCCCTTCACATGCATTTTTGTAATGTGTGAAGGGATTCATTCTGCTGTCAATCCATTTTTATCACTGCAGGAGGGGAAGAGAGGTGATTCCCCGTAGAGCTACCATACATGCAGATTTTTAGAGGACACGTATGAGAAATACAGTCCTGCAACCTGTAGTTCTCATAAGTGGGCTCTAAAAATGTGCATATGTGGCAACTTTAATCCTCCTGCCCCTCCCCCAAAGGATGAATCCACCCCCCTGCCTGCCTGGTCAGGTGAATGCATTGTTGAAAACAAAACAACAACAAAAAAGTAGCAGAATGGGATACCTCGCGGCAGTCACAACAGTATGGCCAGTAACCTTTGAAGCCAGGGTGGGAACATGGTCCCAGTGCTGCACTTGAAGACCTAAATTAAGGCAGAGGCTGCAACTTACAATTTCCATGCTTTTTGGTGCTTGTTTTGCCGAGGTTCATCTTAACACTGCCTTGAAACTGAAGATTTTAAGAACATACTGGGTCAGATCAATGGTCCATCGAGTCCAGCACCTGTCTCCAACAGTGGCCAATCTTTGCCACTTGAAAGTACCCAACTGGTCACAATGGGGGGATCTGTTCCCTGTTGTCCACTTCCAGCTCCTGACAGTAAGAGGCTACATTCCCCAAACCTACCTGGCTACTAGCTGCTAAAAAGAACATTTTCTTGTTTAAGTACTTTATTATTGTTTGTATAGCACCAGCAATGTGCCTGGCACTGAACAATCATTAAATTAGAGACAGGTGCCCTGAGGGGCTTCCAATCTCAGCTGGACAAGAGAGGAGAGACAAGGAAAAGGGGAGCATAGCGAGAGATTGAAATACATCACCGGTGCACATGCATAGCATAGGCCCTTTTCACACAGACACGCTAACACTGATAAAATGGGTGTTAGATTTTATTATACATGTTGCAGGGCTGCAGGTGTGCACTATGGGTGCCCTGCAACATGTATAATAAAATGTAACACCCATTTTATCAGTGTTAGAGTGTCTGTGTGAAAAGGGCCTTAGTTACAGGGGGAGAATGGAGGCCCTGAAGAATAGGACAGTAGAAACAACATCAGTGTGCAGACTATGAGGTGAGGAGGCAGAGAAAACCTGATGAAAGAGAAAGGTTGTTAGGAGGGATTTGAAACAGGGAGGAAAAGCATATGTGTTCAGCGAAGGAGTTCCGGGCGCAGGGACATGGGGTGAAAATGGTCTCAGAAAGAGGAGACTCTGGGGGAGATGAGGATGGTAGCAGAGGAGGAGGAGCCAAGTTCCTGAGAGGGAATGTAGCAGGAAATGAGGACAGAAAGGTAGGGGGAGGCAAGGCCATGAAGAGCCTTGAAGGTGAAGATAAGGCGCTTGAAAGGGAAGAGGGAGCAGAGGAGCTGGTGCTCTTGGCACATTCCCTATGAACTATATACATATATCGATTGTATACAGCACTGCTGTAATGGTCTCAATTAACACATGCATTGCGCACAAAATAAATTCTTTGCTTTTTGCCTCAGGGCACCCACAATTTGCTCATTCTAGAGTTCCCCGGGAACGCAGCCAGGTCCCTATCCTGTATCCACTGCAAGCAACACTAACTACAGCCAGCAGTTTTAAAAATGAAACTGAGGCGGCTTAGGCTGCCCATCTATAAAGCCTTGTGTGCATAAGGCCGTAGCCGTAAATCCCTTGCTGCTGGCACCACTGCCCAGGCCTGTTTTTTATCTAGCCTCACCGTCGTCGTCTCTCTCTTCAGTCCTTGCCTTGACAGTGCCCATCTCAAGTGTGTCCCATCTGTAACCCCACCTCTCATCCGACCAGTCTTGCTTCTGGACCTGCCTCCCAACTTCTTGCAGTATTTAAGCAGTACTGGTGCCAGCAGCAACCTGGGTGTCTCTCTTCCTCTCATCACCCTCTGGCTCATGATATCCTTGACTACCAGTTCTGGCCTCTTGCCTCCTGGTTCCTGACCCCTAGTTCCACAGCCTCCTAGTTCCTTGGCTTCCAATCTCCTAGTTTCTAATTCCTGGCTCACTTCCTTCTCTGCCTCCCTCTGGATTCCTTTCCTTCCCTCCTCTCCTCAGTCTTCTTTCTCTCTGCACCCTGTTTCTGCCCTTTTGAGTCTTGGCTCTACTCCTGGCTCCTTGCTCCCCTGTAGCCCTGGTTGTTATCTCCTCATAGTGCTGGTCTTGTTCCCCTTGATCCCCTTCCCCCACCCCCAAAGCTCTGTTCTCTTGGTCCTCCTGTATCCGTGTGAGGCTGCTTGCCCATGTTAGCGTTGGATTTCAAGCCCTGACAATCATAGGGAAAAAAGCCACATGACGTGGCTGATTACGCTTTTAACCAGGCTGTCAGGACCCACGGCGCCCTTCCCGGGCGCCGCGGCTTGCAGCGGGGGGGAGAGCGGCGGCGGAGCAGAAGCACGGAGGGAGGCTCTGGCCCGAGGGAGGAAGCGGCCCCGCCCGCACAACAAGACGCGGCCGGGGAACGGGAGGAGGCCACGCCCCCTAGGGGAGAACACGGCGTCCCTGGCCACGTGGAGGGTGTAGGGGACCCGCCCACCATGCAGGAGGGCGGGGTCCCCCTGCAGCTGACAGAAGCGGCGCCACGCCCGCTGCGCCGCTCTGCACGATTAGCACAACAAAGAGAGGGCGGGGCTAGCCCTTTATAAACCCAGGCGGCCGGAGCGTTCAGGGCTGGTGATTGAACGCAGACCGGCCGCCTGAAAGCAAGCTAAGTGGGATTGTTGTGTTTTTGTGAAACTGACCGTCGTGTACTGAGTGTTGAGCCTACCTATCCCCCCCCCCTGTGTGAGCCTAGTGTGAAGAGTGAGGGTGAGTGAACGAGTGCCTCTCCTGGTCCCTGCGGTGTCCCTGCCCCCTCCCTTGGGGCCCGGGTGTGTGAATCCCCTTGTTCCCTTCCTCCAAACCTGTGGTTCCCTACGCACGCCTCCCTCACCGGTCCTCCGCACCATACCGTCCCGTTCCCTGAGTGTACGAGTGATTGCGGTCGTGGTGAACGGTGAGGGCCTTGCTTTGCCTACAATCTCGGCGCCCTATGATGATAGGGGCCTAGCCCAGACCTTGTGTCACGGGCAGTGGCCCAACTACTATCCTGACGGGCATTTCTCCACCCCGGGAGCATACCGGCCGTATTCCCAGGCGCAAGGTAGCGTGTGGTGTATGGTGTGCGCATGGTCCCTAGGGCCGCCCACTGACAGAATCACCAGCCTAAACAAAATTCCCCAGGGTGGGATTATGAATCTTGCTGAGGAGATGGCAGAGTTAACCCGAGCCGTGCGATCTCTAGCTATGGAAGTACGAGATATCCAAGAAAAACAACAGGAACTCGTGGCCCTTGTAGGCCGGGGCACCGCCCCGCCAGAGGACCCCCTAATGGAGGGAGCCGTAGGGGGGATAGCACCACCCTCAGGGGCGGCCCCTCCACCGCCACTGGGGGGGTTCTTGGGCCCTGGCCCTGGGGGCCCACTCCCCGGCCTTCTTCCCCGAGAGCCGCGGGGCCCCAGGGTGGAGCGCTTCACAGGGGACCGCAAGGCCTACCAAGGCTTTTTGGCCCTGTGTAGGCTGACATTTACCCTCCAGCCCGCCACGTATGCCTCCGATGAGCTAAAGGTGGCATTTATTATAGGCAATTTGGGCGGGGTAGCCTTGGAGTGGGCTACTACCTTGCTTAAGGGAAATAGCCCCCTTCTCACTCGTTATGAGGAGTTCCTGACGGAGCTCTCTTTCTTATTTGATGACCCTCATCGGGTAAAAGACGCAGAGACCACCATGCTGGCACTCAAACAGGGGAAGGGGAGCGTAGTGGAGTACATTACTCAGTTCCAGCAGCTAGCGCTGGAGCTTCATTGGCCAGACACCGTTTTGAAGGTGATGTTTCGTAAAGGCTTAGCGGAGGATGTCAAGGACCAGCTTGCCTTCACGGAACCTCCCCCGACGTGGGAAAAACTTGCCAGCCTGGCCCTACGCATCGAAGAGCGGCTGCAAGAGCGGCGTCGGGAACGCCGCCAAGAACCTCGGGCTTTTGGAGCTCGACCTTTCCTCCCACCACCCACTCCTACCCCTGCGTCCAAGAACGACGACCCGGAGCCGATGCAACTGGGGGCGTCTAGAGGCCCTATTTCGGCAGGGGAGCGAGATCGGCGACGACGCAGCCGATCATGTTTCTACTGTGGTGAGGCCTCCCACTTCATTAATGACTGCCCGGCACTACCCGCGGAAAGCAAAAGGGCGGGAAACGAGGCCGGCCAGGGCAGACAGGGGTTGCCCCGGCCATAAGATCAATCCCCTGCACGTCTAGTACCCAGGGGCAACATCTTTGCCTCCCTATAACCCTTTCTACCCAGCCCCAGCGATCTCGGACGGTATGGGCCTTAATCGACTCTGGGGCATCTGGAAATTTTATTGACGCTAAGTTTGTGCAGGATAGTGGCATCCTGACTCAACCCAAGGTCGTTCCGGAGAAAGTGCAGGCTATTGATGGCTCCCCGTTAGCCTCCGGCCCGGTGGTCTGCCAGACGTACCCGCTTCCATGCGCTATCGGCCATCATCAGGAAGAGTTAACTTTAGATATTGTCTGCACCCCTTTTTTCCCTGTGGTATTAGGCCTGCCATGGTTATGTCGCCACGACCCATTAGTCAAATGGACCACCCGTGGCCTTTTCTTTCGGTCTTCCTACTGCCAGCAGCATTGTCTCCAGTGTCCGCCCCGCGGGCCGGCGCTCGAAAAAGGCCAACTAGCAGCCAGCACGTGGAAGGAGCCTCGTCCCTCCTGGTTACCCCGAGAGTACGCGGAATTCCAAGACGTGTTCAGTAAACGGGAGGCCACGCAATTACCACCCCATCGGGCCTACGATTGCCCTATAGATCTGGTGCCGGGAGCGGAACCCCCTTTTGGCCGGATTTATGCCCTCGCGGCCCCCGAATTGAAGGCGTTACGACAGTACCTCGACGAGAACCTGGAGAGTGGAGCTATCCGCCACTCCTCCTCGCCGGCCGGAGCCCCAATCTTTTTCGTGTCCAAGAAAGACGGGGGGCTCCGACCCTGCATTGATTATCGAGGCCTGAATAAACTTACAATCAAGAATCGTTACCCGCTCCCCTTGATTCCGGAATTACTAGACAGGCTCCAAGGGGCCACCATCTATACCAAGTTGGACCTCCGGGGGGCCTACAACTTGGTTCGGATACGCGAGGGCGACGAGTGGAAAACGGCCTTTCGAACGCGCTACGGCCACTTCGAATACTGCGTAATGCCCTTCGGGCTTGCCAATGCCCCGGCTACCTTCCAACATTTTATTAATGATGTGTTTCGAGACCTACTCGATGTTTTCGTCATTGCATACCTTGATGACATCCTCATCTACTCTACATCCCTTTCCTTACATCATGAACATGTACGACAAGTACTCCAGCGGCTCCGTAGACACCAACTCTATTGCAAGGGAGAAAAATGTGCCTTTCACCTCACTACAGTGGAATTCCTGGGATTCGTGATTAACCCTACAGGTATCAAGATGGATCCCCACAAAGTAGATGCCTTACTGCAGTGGCCGCCACCCCCTACAGTAAAAGCTCTCCAGCGTTTCTTGGGGAGCACTAATTATTATAGGCAGTACATTCCTAATTATGCCGAAGTTACACGACCATTGACCCGACTCTTGAAAAAGCACCAAGTATTTCACTGGGGTCCCGAACAACAACGTAGTTTCACGTTTTTGAAAAAGGCTTTCACCTCCGCGCCTTTGCTACAGCACCCCTCCTTTGAGAGACCGTTTCAGGTGGAATCTGATGCTTCCAGTGGAGCCCTCGGGGCCGTCCTCTTACAGCAAAACCCTTTGACCAAACAACTTCTCCCGTGTGCATATTACTCTCGCCAACTGACTCCCGCCGAATGTAATTACACGATTTTGGACCGCGAGCTCCTCGCCATCAAGGCCGCCTTCGCTACGTGGCGTCACTACCTGGAAGGAGCAAAATATCCCGTAACGGTAGTTACGGATCACAAGAACTTAACCTTTCTCCAAACGGCTCACATTACCAACGCTCGCCACGCACGTTGGGCGTTATTCTTCGCCCGTTTCTCCTTTACTGTACAGTACCGTCCGGGACGACTGAACGTCCTCGCAGATGCCTTATCCCGGTACTATGACGAAAAAACGGCGCAGAAACAATCTCAAGGCCCGATCTTAGACGCTAAAGTTTTCGCTGCATCATACGTGCAGCTCCAACAACTCCAAGAAGCCAGTGCCACGGACCCAGAGTGTCTTCAAGCGTCTCCAAACGCTCCCGACAACGGACTCTGCAAAAGAGAAGGACGCATCGTAGTACCGGCATCCTGCCGCGCGGCCTTGCTGTGGGCCCATCATGACGCCCCCTTGGCGGGACACCCGGGCGTCCAACGAACCTGTCAATTAATCCGGCGATCATTTTGGTGGCCCTCCTTGATGCAGGACGTCCGCCAATACATAGAAGCATGTTCCGTGTGTGCCCGCACCAAGCTCCCCCGACAAGCCCCGTTGGGTCTCCTCCAGCTGTCACCCCTCCCGCAGGGGCCCTGGCAACGCATCGGCATTGATTTTATTGTGGAACTCCCCTCCTCTCGAGGGCATAATACCATTCTTGTCGTAGTGGACCATTTTACGAAAATGGCCCATTTTGTAGCCTGCAAGGGGTTGCCCTCCGCGCGGCGCACCGCACTCCTCTTCATACGCCACGTCGTGAAACTCCACGGCTGGCCCCGCGAAGTAATTTCTGACCGAGGAACCCAGTTTGTGTCCCGCTTTTGGAGGGCCCTTTTTTCCGCCCTCCATGTAACCCTCAGCCCGTCCACAGCATACCATCCTCAAACGAATGGCCAAGTTGAACGAACGAATCAAGAATTGGAACAATACTTACGTTGCTATGTTAATCATTTACAGGACGATTGGCATGCGTGGCTCCCCTTGGCCGAATTTGCACACAACAACGCACCGAATGCCTCCCTAGGAAACTCCCCCTTCTACGTGTCATACGGCTTTCACCCCCAAATTGGGATCCCCGACCTTTCGTTAACACAGGTCCCGGCCGCAGGTGCTATGGCAAGGCACATTCACGCCACACAACTTTTGGCGCGCCGAACCCTAGAACGCGCCCGCCAGCAGTACAAAAGATATGCGGACAAACACCGGCAGGCCGGGCCCCCTCTCCAAGTAGGGGACTACGTTTGGGTCAGCCGGCGGCACCACCCGTCCATTCGTCCCTCCGCTAAGCTAGACTTTCGTTATTGGGGACCGTTTCCCATTATCCGTCAAGTAAATGAGGTTGCCTATACGGTGCAGCTACCTCCCCATGTTAGAGTCCACCCTACGTTCCATGTCTCCTTGTTGAAGAAAGCTACGCCCCCTCTCACGCCCCCCACGCCTCCAGAGCCTCCGGTGCTGTCCCCCCTGGGGCCGGAGTACGAGGTCCGGGCCATCCTGGACTCCCGCCGGCGTTATGGACGCCTCCACTATTTGGTGGATTGGGCTGGCTATGGTCCGGCCGACCGCTCCTGGGAACCCGCTACCAACATTTCCGCCCCCCGGCTGGTCCGGCAGTTTCACCTACGCCACCCCGCCCGCCCGGGCCCCTCGTGGTCCCTTGGCCGGGGGGCTCGACGGGGGGGTACTGTCAGGACCCGCGGCGCCCGTCCCGGGCGCCGCGGCTTGCAGCGGGGGGGAGAGCGGCGGCGGAGCAGGAGCACGGAGGGAGGCTCTGGCCCGAGGGAGGAAGCGGCCCCGCCCGCACAACAAGACGCGGCCGGGGAACGGGAGGAGGCCACGCCCCCTAGGGGAGAACACGGCGTCCCTGGCCACGTGGAGGGTGTAGGGGACCCGCCCACCATGCAGGAGGGCGGGGTCCCCCTGCAGCTGACAGAAGCGGCGCCACGCCCGCTGCGCCGCTCTGCACGATTAGCACAACAAAGAGAGGGCGGGGCTAGCCCTTTATAAACCCAGGCGGCCGGAGCGTTCAGGGCTGGTGATTGAACGCAGACCGGCCGCCTGAAAGCAAGCTAAGTGGGATTGTTGTGTTTTGTGAAACTGACCGTTGTGTACTGAGTGTTGAGCCTACCTACCCCCCTCCCCTGTGTGAGCCTAGTGTGAAGAGTGAGGGTGAGTGAGCGAGTGCCTCTCCTGGTCCCTCCGGTGTCCCTGCCCCCTCCCTTGGGGCCCGGGTGTGTGAATCCCCTTGTTCCCTTCCTCCAAACCTGTGGTTCCCTACGCACGCCTCCCTCACCGGTCCTCCGCACCATACCGTCCCGTTCCCTGAGTGTACGAGTGAGTGCGGTCGTGGTGAACGGTGAGGGCCTTGCTTTGCCTACAATCTCGGCGCCCTATGATGATAGGGGCCTAGCCCAGACCTTGTGTCACGGGCAGTGACCCAACTACTATCCTGACGGGCATTTCTTCACCCCGGGAGCATACCGGCCGTATTCCCAGGCGCAAGGTAGCGTGTGGTGTATGGTGTGCGCATGGTCCCTAGGGCCGCCCACTGACACAGGCGCCCACATGCACAGTGCACTGTAAGATTCCCCGCCGGGAGATTCAGAGCCGTGCTAACCTAGGCAAGCAGCCTTAGTTCCCTTCCTCCATCTGATCTGTGTGATGAGGCCAGCTCTGCTTGTGCCTGGGAGCCATCAGGGAGCTTCTGAGAGGTTCCCAGTTCCCTACTCTGAACCCCTATGCTTGTGCTCTGGCCTGTCCTTTCTAGCCCTTCCCCTTCGGGCTCTGACCCATCCCCCGTGACAGTGTGTGCTCTTATCCGAATCATTTCACTTCAGATACTGGGGGCAGGGCATGGCAGGACAGAAAGACTATTATCCATCTGTGAAACCCAGATCAATTGAAGAGAAATGCTAAATATTTATACAGTTCCTACTTGACACCCAGTGGAGGAGGTGGCAACTATAGAATTTAAATGCAAACAGCATGACAGTTCTTTTATGCTGAGACATGCCAGAATATTATTTATTCTGAACCAAATACAGTAAATTAAAAATGATTTGACACCAAGAAAATTCAAATACTTTGGTCAATTTAGGTCCTATGGGTTTGCAATGCAAAGCAGAGCTCCTGCAGCTTCAAAAGCCTGGGTTGGGTTTGATTAGCAGCAAACAATCTTGCTACCGTCGTAGCCCCCTTCATCCAGACAGGGTCCGCCCAAGCGCTATTCAGAACTGTACATAAAGCCCAGCTGCCCACCACAGAAATGCGGCCAGGCAGCTCCGGACAGGAACACACAGCTAGCCTATGTCTGCAGCACAAGAGTTTTCCCTGGAGTAAAAATAAAAAAATAAATAAATAAAAGACTAACCTCTCCAATTGAAACAAGAGAGATGTATGAGGTATTTGAGCTAGGCAGGATGTAATTACTCAGATGGGAATTAAGCCAGGACACTGGGGTTTGTAATGCAATTATATTTGTAAGGTCACCATTAAATGGTGCCTGAAAATAAAACACAAATAATCCCTTAGATCTGCTCATTCATTGTTCCAGGTGCTTAAATGCAATTTTTATTTATATAGCACCGCAAGGGTTTACGACAGGCGGAATGTTCTAAACAGATCGTAGAGTCCCTGCACTGCACGTACTATACAATTGCAAGTGGTTACAATACAGTCAAGCCCCTCAGAGACAAAGAGGAGTGTCCCCCGCAGCACAGTTCCTTAAAGAATGGGGGCCCAATCCTGCCCCTAGATACCTGGGTAAAATTCCCATTAACTGCTCTGTTGACATGAGTAACATTGGTTCTCAACATGATTTTTGAACACTTGAAAATGCTGAACGCTGAATCGCTTTGCTGGATCAGGCTCGAGCACTCAGTACCTTTCTGGATTGAACCCTAGCTGAGATCTTACACAAGGATCTGCACTGGCAGCAGGGAAGTTGGAGGTCTGACATTAGAATCAAAATGGTTGCACTGACAATAGCTATTATATTCCCTCTGCCAAAATAGAGGTGCTAGAGGGCCACAGACAGCTCCTCACTTTTGTGAAAGGAGGGAGGGAATCTCCCCATCCTGATTTTCTGACACAGGGAATTTTCCTTCTACTTAAATTAGAGCTGCTGCCATGAATTTATTTATTTAAACTTCTATCCTGCCTTATCCTGAAAGTTCAGGTCTGGTAACAAGATTAATGTTCCCTGCCTCTCTGAGTTTATAGGAAATGATGGCTGGATTGTGTGTCACAGTGCAACCCAGTAGGTGGTGCAAGGGGCAGAGCTGTTTTCCCAGTCCCCAGGGGTGTAGCTAGGTCCCAGTGGGAATGGACCCTTCGTTGGAGCCCCCCACTCCAGTGTGCATATACACACTACATGCATATGGGCCCCGATGCAGCTGCACCTATTATAGCTACGTCCCTGTCAGTCGCCATTGTCAAAGGGGCAAAGATGAGCAGCATATACAGCAGGAAGTGTGGGATCAGGTCAGTACTCTCCCCCCACCCCACCCCCGCCACTTTTGCAGTCCTGTTTATCCATGAGCGGCTATGAGAGTAAGAACAATCCATCTCTGACAAAGGGAAACAGGACAGGAATTAACACTTAACAGCTGGAAGAGAGGAAGGTGCAGCAGCTTGTGACAAAATGGCTGCTTTAGGACCATAGCTAATTATTATTATTATTTATTATTATTAACAAACATTTATATAGCGCCAGCAGTGTACCTGGCACTTTACAAAGTCATAAAATAGACACAGTCCCTGCCCCTAGGGCTTACAATCTGAGAGACAGGAGCTGGGGGAGAGACTTAGGAAGGGGAACAGAGGGAGAGACAAGGGGTCTAACATTCATGAAGATGCGAGGTCTCAAGTGCACGTACTTGGCTTGGTTACGATGAGAATGACAGCAGGCAGGTCCATGTTGCAAGGATAAGGGTAAACCGATCGTAGGTATAGGAATAGTGGCTCAGCAGGATAAAGAGTCAGACAGAGCAGAGCGAAAGAGGTGAGTTTTAAGGAGAGATTTGAAGGTATGAAGGGAGGGGGCAAGGCGGATGTGGACAGGGAGGGAGTTCCAGGCATGGGGGGCAGCAAGTGAGAAGGGACGAAGGCGCTTAGGGGAGCAGGGAAGGCGTGGAAGGGTGAGAGAAGGGACAGAGGAGGAGCGAAGTGCACGGGCTGGAGTATGGAGGGCGATAAGTGCAGAGAGGTAGGGGGGAGCAAGGTTGTGAAGAGCTTTATAGGTGAAGACTAGGAGCTTGTGCAGGATTCGTTCAGGAAGGGGAAGCCAGTGAAGCGAAGAGAGGAGGGGCTGCACATGGTCGAAGCGACTGGCGAGGTAGATGACCCTGGCAGCAGAGTTTTGGACAGAGATGAGGGGAGAAAGGTGAGACCGGGGAAGGCCAGTGAGAAGGAGGTTACAGTAATCGAGGCGAGAGATGACCAGAGCATGAACAAGAGTTTTGGCAGACGAGACAGAGAGAAAAGGGCGAATCTTAGCAATGTTATGGAGGGAGAAGCGACAGGATTTAGCAACAGAGTCAATGTAGGGTTTAAAAGAAAGGGGTGAGTCAAAGATGAAGCCTAGGCTACGGGCTTGGGGGACAGGCAGGATGGTGACTCCATCAATAGTTATTGACAGTGAGGAAGGAGAGGAAGGATGAGGGGGGAAGATAAGGAGTTCAGTTTTAGCCATGTTGAGTTTGAGTTGACGTTGAGACATCCAGGTAGAGATGTCAGAGAGACAGTTGATGAGACGAGCTTGAACAGAGGGAGAGAGAGAGGGAGTAGAGAGATAGAGTTGAGTGTCATCAGCATAGAGGTGGTATTGGAAGCCATGGGAGGCAATGAGTTTGCCTAAGGATGAGGTATAGATCGAGAAGAGGAGAGGGCCAAGAACAGAGCCTTGAGGAACACCAACTGAGAGGGGGAAGGAGGAGGAGGCGGAGTTGGAGAGAGACACATTAAAGGAGCGGTCAGAGAGGTAGGAGGAGAACCAGTTATGGACAGAGCCACAAAAGCCAAGGGAGTGAAGGGAATCCAGCAAGAGTGAGTGGTCAACAGTATCGAAGGCAGCAGAGAGATCAAGGAGGACAAGAATGGAATAGAGACGTTTAGATTTAGCCACCAGAAGATCGTTGGTGATCTTAGCGAGAGCAGTTTCAGTAGAATGAAGGGGGCGGAAGCCAGATTGGAGGGGGTCAAGGGAGGAGTTGGAGGATAGGAAGTCAAGGCAGCGGGAGTAGACAACACGTTCAAGCAGCTTGGAAGCAAAAGGAAGGAGTGAGACAGGACGATAGCTAGAAGGGTCAGAGGGGTCAAGAGTGGACTTTTTGAGAATAGGAGAGACTGTGGCATGTTTGAAGGCAGAAGGGAAAGAGCCAGTAGAGAGGGAGAGGTTGATGATGTGCAGGAAGGAAGGGGCGACAGTGGGAGTAATGGAGGTGAGGAGGCGGGAAGGAATGGGATCAAGGGGGCAAGTGGAAGGGTTGGAGGAGGAGAGCAGAGAGGAGATTTCCTTAAGGGAGGCAGGGGAGAAGGAGGACATGAGAGAAGGAGGGGGAGGAGGGAGAGGGGTGGGAGTGGGAAGAGAGGAGTGGGAAGCGATGTCGAGGCGGATCTTGTCTATCTTGGAGGTGAAGAAGGAGGCAAGATCCTGAGCAGAAAGGGAAGAAGGAGGGGGAGGACAGGGAGGCTTGAGGAGGGAGTCAAAGGTAGAGAACAGGCGGCGAGGGTCCCGAGAACAGGACTCAATGCGGGAGGCATAGTAGTGTTGTCTAGCAAGGGAGATAGCAGAAGTAAGGGTGGAGAGACAGAATTTGAAGTGAAGGAAGTCAGCGTGAGAATGGGATTTGCGCCAGAGTCGTTCAGCAGCACGAGTGCAAGAACGGAGGTGGCGGATACTAGGGGTGAGCCAAGGACGGGGGTTGTGGGAGAAGGCAGGGCGGGAAGAGAGAGGGGCATGGGAGTCAAGTGTGGAGGAGAGAGAGGCGTTGAGAGCAGAGACAGCGGAGTCAGGGGAGGAGGAAGAGAAGACTGTAGGAAGAAGGGGAGAGAGAGAGGAGGCAAAGTCCAGGGGATCAATAGCTTGAAGGTCACGGAAGGGGCGTAGAGAAGGGGAAGAGGAGGGGGGACAGTGGGAAATGTTGAAAGAGGCAAGGAAGTGGTCTGATATAGGATGAGGATCGAAGGAGAGATCAGCGACAGAGCAGTTTCTAGAGAGGACAAGATCAAGAGAATGGCCATTAGTATGGGTGGGGGAGTTGGTCCAAAGGTGGAGGTTGAAGGAGGAGGCTAGGGAGAGGAAGCGAGAGACTGAGGGCTGAGATGGGTCATCAACATGAATGTTGAAGTCACCAAGGATGAGAGTGGGGATATCAACAGAGAGGAAGAAAGTGAGCCAGGACTCAAAGTCAGAAAGAAAGGAAGAGAGAGGACCAGGGGGACGGTAGATGACAGCAACACGTAGATGGAGGGGGGAGTAGAGGCGCACGGAGTGAGCCTCAAAGGTATGGAAGGAGAGAGAGGGGGGAGGAGAAATTGGTTGGAACTGACAGGATTTAGCAAGAAGGAGGCCCACCCCACCACCCCGTCCTTCAGGGCGGGGTTGGTGAGAGAAGGAGAGACCCCCACAGGAGAGGGTAGCAGGCGTGACAGAGTCCGAGGGAGTGATCCAAGTTTCAGTAAGGGCAAGGAGCTGGAGGGAGCGAGAGAGGAAAAGATCATGGATATAGGGAGCTTTACTGATAGATGAGCGACAGTTCCAGAGGGAGCAGAAAAATGGTAGTTGATGAGGGGGGAGGCAAGGAATAGGGATAAGATTGGGAGAAGGGGAGCGTCGTGGTAGGCTAGAGACAGGAGGAATAGGGATAAGATTGGGAGAAGGGGAGCATCGAGGAAGGCTAGAGACAGGAGTGGAAGGGGAGCAATGAGAGAAAGTAGCCAAGGGAGCAAAGGATGTATGGGGGAGGTTAGAGAGTGGTGATCGGTTGGGGGGAGGAAGAAGCTGGGAGGAGAAAAGTAGAGGAAGAAAAAGATGGACAGGAAGAGGAGAAGGAGAGGAGGGAAAGAAAAGGCGAGAAAATAGGGCAGACATGTTAGTGAGTAAGATAGGAGGGGGAAGTACAGTAGAAGCTAATAGCTCTGTCATAATTAAAAGGGCAGCACCAGAAAAGCATGCTGGGAAAATTTCATCCAGGAGCATTAGTTTGATTTTTTACTAAGGCAGTGGTTCCCAATCTTTCTGCCTGTGGAAAGGGAGCCATTCATAGTACATGATGACGACTTGCATCGACCCTACCAAAGCCACTGGCACTGCTTCAAATTTCTACCCGTGGAACTATCTACATGTGTAGAATGTATAGCGCACTTCTGTAACAGGTATAGCCTAAGCGTCATCAGCAAAGACTTTTGCCTGCTCTGAGGATTCACATGACTCAAATCTGAGTTACCCAGGACTACAATACACAAACCACTTTTTCCATGCTGTTACCCAGGACTACAATACACAAACCACTTTTTCTAGAGTAGTGGACTTCAATGGAGCTACTCCAGAGTAAGTGCTTTGTGAACCATGGCTCAAATGTTTTACAGCAGCTGCTACCTCTTTCTTCTCCCGTGCACTGTCTAGTTTGAGTTGCTACAGATATATACAAAGGACTTCAGTGAAATACAACTGTTCTAAGGGGACGATCTTTCCCAGCCAGTAGAGACTTGCCTTGTTACAATAGCATAAACAAGACCTTGATTATCATCAGTCTTCTGTGCACTTTCTATTACAGAACAGCCAGCACGGGGCCGGCCTTACCGCAGGGGGGGGGGGGCGCAATGGCCCTGTGATTGGGCTGGGTGTTGTTGTTTTTTAATTAATTGGGCGGGGGGAGCTGCGGCCCCGCCCGCACTACTAGCTGTGTCGGGCAGTCGGGCAGCATGCATGCTCGTTGCACATGGCGACGTGGGGGCCTGCCGCCACCACCTGACCTACCCACCACGCTGCTCCGGAGCCCTCCCTCCTGCAGGACCCCACATATTCCTTGCCCGCCTGGTTCCACCTCCTCACTCCCTCACATCCCCCCTCCCCTGCTTTATGCAACTTCCTGGCACGGGAACACTTTCCGGCTGGTGGGGGACACGGGCGGTTGCATTGGTGGTGCCGGCAGAGCAGAGTCAGGCAGACGAGGAGCCAGGCCCGGACGGAGCAGCGGCAGCTGGTGGCAGCGGGGGATCTGGAGGCAGGAGTGGTGGCGGAGTTGAATCAGAGGCGCCGGTGGTGTGGCTGGAGTTGGGATGGGACTCGGAGGAGGCAGCGCAGTGTGTGGGCAGTGGGCAGGTAAACCAGGCCAATCTGGCCAAGACAGTCAGTGTGTGTGTGTTTAAATGAGTGTGTGTCTGTGAGAGTTTGTTTAAATGGGTGTGTGTGAGTTTGAATGGGGTGTGTGTGTGAAAGAGAAGTGAGAGTATGTGTGTGAGTATGAATGGGTGTGTGAGTGAAGAGAGAGAGAGAGGTGAAAGCGTGTGTGTGCGCTTGAATGGGTGTGTGAGTGAAGAGAGAGAGAGGTGAAAGCATGTGTGTGAGTTTCAATGGGTGTGTGTGTGGAAGAGAGAGAGAGGTGAAAGCGTGTGTGTGTGAGCTTCAATGTGTGTGTGTGTGGAAGAGAGGTAAAAGCATGTGTGTGCGCTTGAATGGGTGTGTGAGTGAAGAGAGAGAGAGAGAGAGAGAGGTGAAAGCGTGTGTGGGAGCTTGAATGGGTGTGTGAGAGGTGAGAGCATGTGTGAGATAGAGAGAATGAATGTGAGAGAGGTGTGTAAGAGAGAGAAGGGTGTGTGTGTGGGTGTGTGTGCGCGCGCGAGGGGGAGTTGCTCCCTCTACCCCACTCCCCCTCCATTGGCTGTCCCCTCTCGCCCCCTGAAGCTGCCCCCACTCCCACATGGCTCCTGGAGGGGGAAAGGGAGCCACCCCCCTGCCCAAGGAGAGGCCCAGCAGAGCGTTCCTGCTGTCCCCTCGCAACCTAAGCCTGTCAGCCTTGAACTGACCTCCAGCCCTCCCAGAAGACCCAGGCCCAGAAGCAGCTGAGGTAAGGGCTACCCAGTCAATACCTCTTCCTCCTCTTTCTTGATATGAGCTCTTTTGTGCTGCTACACACGTCTGTGGGGCTTTGGGAGTAGAGTGGGGCCATCTGGGGGTGGTTTGGGAAGGGGATGGGGGTGCTGTGATTGTAGGGGAGTTGTTTCTTGTTTGATATGTTTAACTGGATTTTTAGTGCTTTG
>QEPC01014009.1:71279-85257 GCA_003113815.1 Sphenodon punctatus
TTGAAATCGTGAGATGTAACTGTTAGTCTGGTGATCTGCCTGCTTTTAAACCTGGCAGAGGAGGTGAATATAACCTGCCTAACTGAAATTGCTGGATTAAGTAATGTAATGTCCATCCAATGTTAACCCTGGGAACTCCTTACTTCTGGCTGGGTTATGCCCTGGCTCCGCCTACTGTATCCCTGGCTCTGCCCCTAGGCTAGGCTCCGCCCCTAGGTCCACTGGCCTGGCCTTACTACCCCAGTGCCCCTCCAACATCAAAACCCACCAGCCACCCCTGGTGGAAATGCGGTTCTACCAGCAATTAAAATATTCAAAGCAAAAGTCCCATCCCAAGTGGGTTATGGTCCAGGTATATGGGATTTAACCGATACTGGCAGACTAGAACTTCCTCAGAATAAGTTTTTATGATTATTGCTGGCTGTTCCCCTTTCAACCTCCTCTCCGTGTGTTAGTGCAGAAGTGGGGTTGTTACCAATGAGATTTGGCCCTTTTCTCCCTTTAGCATAAGTTATATTGGGAGTCAGATATACACTTGGTGAAACTGTGCTATATAGAGCAAGGAATGTTGGGAGGATTTAGTATGTGGAGGGTTCGATGCGAACAGGTTTTGGTATCAGGGAACCTTCTAGTCTTGTTCCATACTATTTCATCAAAGGTTCACTTTTGTGCGAAGGTGAAGAAGATTTTAATACATCTGTATAAGAATGAGGCTGCATCAGTAATACAGACCTCTAATGCTTCTCCTTTTTAAAGATTTTAAAATCAGTACATCAAATGGAATCTTATCGGATTTCTCTACCTTCCCCAGCCCTTAGAAGCACATTTACTGCAGTCAGGATGCATATGCAGGTGCTTGAGGGCCATTATAATAAGATCCTGATGAAACGTTTGTGTATATGTAATGCTGGAGTAATTAAGGATCTTGTCCATTATGTTTTGCATTGTTCCATATATGCACAACCTAGGAGATATTACATTACTGGCCTTTTTGATAGGCTCTCAAATACTGATGTAACTGATGAAATCAAACTCGCTTTTTGCTGGCAAATTATGACTAGTATATTACTTTTAGGGTTGTATGATTCCTCCTACTAGCAGAGAAATTAAGGGAAGTTTTTATGAAAAAGATGTCTATGGATTAATTGTATTTTAATCATTTGTATTGTGACATTTTGATGGAGGTTTTATTTTTTGTTTTATATGTTTTATAAGTTATGGCCCCTGCCTTATTCAATTTTTACCTTAATTATGTGATTTCCTTTCTGAATGGATTCGAACTGCATGCGCCAAAGCTGGGAGACAGAAGAATCCCCGCATTTCTTTACACGGATGATACAGGCCTGATCTCCCAAACCCTTATCGGGTTATGGAGGGCTATGCAATTGTTCAGTGAGTATTGTCGCTTTTCAAATTTAACCATCAATTTTTCAAAAACTAAAGTACTGGTTGTGGGGCCGAATAGAGCCCGTGCTCCTCACCAGTGGTTTATAGATGATCATCTGATCGAACAGGTGAAGAGCTTCAAATATCTGGGGGTCATTCTCTTATCTTCCCTCAGTTGGAAACATCATTTTGAGGCCTCACTCAGTTTGGCCCAAAGGACTTCAGCAGCCATTTTGAGTTTTTATTTTAAGGCCGGGGGCAAGATAGTCTCCGCGGCACTCCGCCTTTTCCAAGCGAAGGTGATTGCACAAATCTCATACGCTTTCCCTCTTTGGGGTATTTGGTTTTTGGACCGCCTAGAGGTGGTACAGAACAGTTTTTTGCACTCTATTTTGGGTGTCCCCAAGGGTACAGCCCAGGTAATTTTGCGAAATGAGACATCTTGTTCCCCTCTTAGATCCAGTATGCTATTGTACCTTATCAAATATTGGCTGAAAATTTTTGTATTCCCTACTCAGGGGCAATCTCTTTTTTCTATGACATTAAAGGGGGGGCGGGGCTTTTTTCCCAGTGGGAATCCCAGGTAGTTTCTGAAGTCGCTAAGCTGGGGTTCTCTAGGGAAGTTTTAATTCCCCTCGGTCTTAATGGTGCAATAGCTCTAATCAAGAGGAGAATCACAGACCAAGAATTCAAACTAGAATCCTCCTTGCTGTCTGCTCAACTGGTAGCCCCTCAGTATGTCAGGGTTAGCTTGGTCAGTGGGGGCTCAAGCTACTTAGACAGTTGGTTAAATTTCCACTGCAGAGCTATTTTCACCAAATTTCGCTGTAATGTGTTTGCCTCAGTCCTTCTGGAAGGGTGGTATAACAACGTTCCTAAAGAGGAGAGGATTTGTCCCCTCTGTTGTACCTCAGCTGTGGAGTCCATTTTTCATGTTTTCTTTGTTTGCCCTGTCTATGAAGTCCCCAGAAAGAAATATCTGAGTGTCTGGACTGACGAACCTTTAACCCCCACTGAGTCGTTGCTGTTTACATTTCTCAGTCCGACAGATTCTGGGGTAACAAGGAGGGCTGCAGCTTTTTGTGAGGCTGCCAGACGAATCTGGACTAATAGTCTCTGCTAGGAATCTGGCCACTTAGCCCTAAGGGGCATTGGATACTCCTGTTTTATTTGCTTTAGGGTCAGTTGGACTTTGTGTTAACCCTGAGCTCAGATCCTTTGTCTCATTCCAATGTGCACTGAATTATTATTAGTTTTTCCATTGGTGCGGCAACTTATGGGAATTTTATCTTTGTAATCCCTACCCTTCGGGCAGTGTATAGGTTTTGAACCCTTTGTTACAGTAGACCTGTATGTCTTCCTTTTTACAAGCTGTATTCTCTTTTTTTTTGCAACTTGTCAAATGGTACTACTGTAATAATATTGTAATAGCCTTGTGCTACAATAAACTTTTACTACTACTACTACTGCTACTACTACTACATGTTTTATAAGTTGTAACAACCTATTTGGTTATATACAATAAAGATTTGATGGATGGATGGATGGATTGACATCTGTGCCAGGAAAAATTGTGAAAACCATTATTAAAAACAGAATTACGAGGCATATTGATAAACATGGCTTAATAGGGAAGAGTCAACATGGATTTAGCAAAGGAAAGTCATGCCTCACTAATCTATTGGAATTTTTATGGGGGGGAATAAGCATGGAGCTGGTCAATATAGATTATCTGGATTTTCAGAAAGCATTTGATAAGGTCCCTCATGAGAGACTCTTGAGAAATTAAAGTAGGAGAAAGTGTCCTATTGTGGCTTGGTAACTGGTTAAAAGATAGGAAACAAAGTGTAGGACTAAATGGTCAGTTTTCACAATAGAGAGAAGTAAATAGTGGATTTCCTCAGGGATCTGTACTGGGACCGGTGTTGTTTCATGTGTTCATTCATGATCTGGAAAGGGGAGTAGGGAGGGAGGTGATCAGATTTGCAGATGACACAAAGTTATTCAAGGTAGTTAAAGCACGAGCGGACTGTGAAGAATTGCAGGGGGCTCTTATGAGACTGGGTGACTGGGCATCTAAATGGCAGGTGAAATTTAATGTGGACAAGTGCAAAGTGATGCACACAGGGAAAACAATCCAAATGTTATGTACACAATGCTGGGTTCTAAACTAGGAATAACCACTCAGGAAAAGGACCTTGTAGTCATTGTGGACAATATGTTGAAATCCTCAGCTCTGTGTATGGCAGTCATCAAAAAAGCAAACAGAATGTTAGGAATTATTCATAAAGGGTAGCGAATAAAACTGAAAAGATCATAATGCCACTATATAAATATATGGCACGACCACACCTTGAATATTGTGTGCGGTTCTGGTTGCCCCATCTCAAAAAAGATATAGTAGAAATAGAAAAGATACAGAGAAGGACAACAAAAATGATAAGGGGTATGGAACGACTCGTCTATGAAGAGAGACTGGATAGGTTGGGGCTCTTCACAGCTTGGAGAAGAGACAACTGAGAGGGGATACGATAGACGTTTATAAAGTCATGAGTGGTGTGTGGAACGTGTTAATAAGGAACAGTTATTTACCCTCTCAAATAGTACTAGAACTAAGGGACACTCCATGAAACTAACTATTTTTTTCACTCAATGCACAATTAAGTTGTGGAATATGTTGCCAGAAGATGTGGTCAAGGCCAGTAGTATAACTGGGTTTAAGAAAGGGTTGGACAAGTTTCTGGAAGATCAGTCCATTAGTCAGGTAGGTTTGGGGAATGTAACCTCTTACTGTCAGGAGTGAACAACAGGGAATGGATCGCCCCATTGTGACCCATTAGGTACTTCTTCCAAACGACAGAGATTGACCACTGCAGAGACAGGTGCTGGGCTCGGTGGACCACTGGTCTGACTCAGTACAGCACTACTTATGTTCTTATGTCAGCCCACTGGGGTGGGGGGGGGAACCAGGGAGGGCAAACTTTTGGGGCACTCCAAGCCTAATTAAGATTGTTTGGGGTGGGGGAATATTCCCTGACTCAGAAAATCAAAATGGGGAGAACTCCTCTCACTATCCCCCTCCACACAAAAATGTATTTATTTAAATTTCTACCCCACCCTTCCCCTAAGGTTCAGGGCAGCTTACAACATTACAATCACAAAAATATATTAAAAATCCCCTTTTTAAAAAAAAACACACAAAAAAAACCACACCCTCACTCCAAAACTTTCTCCCCTACCCAATTCCTAGCCCTGCCTGCCAAACACCTTGCAAAATAGAAGTGAGATCCATTGAAAGACCTGCTAGACTTCCTAGGCAGCCCTGACTTGGGTGAACTGGGACCCAGGGTGGCTACCTATTACAATTTGTTGGAGAATACGGGCACCTGTGCCCCCGCTATGGGCCCTGTAATGGTCTCAAAGAGCACTGAAGTCCAGTTGTGGGACTGGGGCAAGCTGCAGGCTTGTGGATCTCCCTGGGACAAGAAACCATGTGAACAACCACTATTATGTCAGTGGAGGAGTGTGGCTACTCAGACCACTTAACACGGAGAGAGGTAGGGATTCAGGTGGGAGCCTGAAGTAGAGAACAAATAAGATTGGAGATGATATTGTGAGTATTAATAAGAGTTTTTATGTGGATACTCCTGAGTAATGGTAGGAACTATTCGAGATTAAGAACTTTAGAGAGGCTGATGTCAGCTATAAAGAGAAGGTGGGAGGGCGGTGCCTCACCAGGCGGGACAGGGGCCTGCCTAGTCAGGTTAAGGGCAAGTAGCTGAGAAAACAAGTTGAGACACAGCTAAAATGGATTAAAATGAGTAAAAACTGTGAAAATGTGAGCCAAAGGCTCGGAGATGGGTTAAATGGATTAAGATAAGTTGCTTAAAGTCAATTCCTAGGAACAGTATGAATTTGAAGTTATATATTTATTCAGCAATTAGCTCTCACCGTAGCCTTCAAATAAAAGAAGCAAAAGCAGGATAACATACAGACTAAACCAAGTTATTCAAGGTAGTTAAAAGTAAACACGAACAGACTGTGAGGAACTACAATGGGATCTTCCAACACTTGGTGCCTCGGCATCTAAATGGCAAATTAGATTTAATATGGGCAAGTGCAAAGTGATGCACGTAGGGAAAAATAATCCAAACTATGCGTACACAATGCTGGGTACTAAGCTAG
The DNA here is from genome assembly GCA_003113815.1 of Sphenodon punctatus. Taxonomy (NCBI): domain Eukaryota; kingdom Metazoa; phylum Chordata; class Lepidosauria; order Sphenodontia; family Sphenodontidae; genus Sphenodon; species Sphenodon punctatus. Next base: position 76,851 of record QEPC01014009.1, read on the forward strand.
GAGTTACCACTCAGGAAAAGGATCTGGGGGTGGTTGTGGACAATACAATGAAATCCACAGCGCAGTGCGCAGCAGCAGTCAAAAAAGCAAACAGAATGTTAGGAATTATTCGGAAGGGGATAGAGAATAAAACTGAGGATGTCATAATGCCTCTATACAAATCAATGGTGCGACCGCACCTCGAATATTGTGTGCAGTTCTGGTCGCCCCATCTCAAAAAAGACATAGCTGAACTAGAAAAGGTACAGAGAAGGGCAACAAAAATGATCAAGGGCATGGAAGGGCTCCCGTATGAGGAGAGGCTTGGTAGGTTGGGGCTCTTCAGTTTGGAGAAGAGACGACTGAGAGGAGATATGATAGAGGTCTATAAAATCATGAGTGGTGTGGAACTAATAAACAAGGAGCAGTTATTTACCCTCTCAGCTAGTACTAGAACTAGGGGACACTCCATGAAACTCATGGGTGGCAAGTTTAAAACAAATAAAAGAAAATATTTTTTCACTCAGCGTATAATTGGGTTGTGGAATCTACTGCCAGAGGCTGTGGTAAGGGCCAGTACTATAGCTGAGTTTAAAAGAGGTTTGGACAAGTTTCTGGAAGATAGGTCCACTAGCAGCTATTAGCCAGACAGGATCAGGGAACATGACGGGAGCTGGGGGAAAACAACAGGGAATGGATCCCCCATTGTGACCTGTTGGGTGCTTCTCCCAAGCCACCGTGATTGGCCACTGTCGGAAATAGGATGCTGGACTAGATGGACCATTGGTCTGACTCAGCATGGCACTTCTTATGTTCTTACAGAAAGACATAAAATAAAATATCCACAATGAAACAGTCTATGCAATTTACAATTTAATTCATAGTTGAATAAACATAAAACATAGGAAACATCAAAACAGCATTAAAATGCTCAGAGCAAAAGATTTAAAAGTCCTTACTCTTCCATGGAACACAGCTGTGGGCAACCCAGCTCCTGGGCAGCCCATAACAAATACATTCTTTTACAAGCTCTCGTTCTTCTACAGAATGTAGGTGTGAGCAACCTAATTCCTGAGTAACCCCCTATAAATATAAGTAAGCTTATTATACTAACTTTGATGCCTCAGCAATTACACACTTGTGAGAACAACAGTGATATAGCAATGAAATACACGAAAATACATTAAATACATATGAAAATACATAAAAGAAAATACTGGGGGGGGGGAAAGAGATCAACAATGCCCCTAGTTCTTGGCCAGCTTTGCTCTCAATTTGGATGCTGCCACAGCAAAAGCTGCAACCACTTCTGTAACATCTTTCTTTTTACCTGACAGCAAGAACAACAGTTGCTAAAGTCTAGGCTTGTTAGGGTCCAACCTTACTAACCTAAATAGTTTTTTTCTGGGTTTTGCATATGTAGAACAGTGAAACATATAATGCATTAGAAAGCATGGAGATGGTGGCCCCCATTATTAGCAGGGGTCTGCCCTCCATTGGTACTCTGGGTACGGAGTCTGGGGGTGCTCCTCGACGCGCAGCTCTGCCTGGATGCTCAGGTGGAGGCTGTGGCGAGGAGTACCTTTCGCCAATTACATCTGGTGCAACGGCTTCGGTCGTTTGTCTCAGGCTCTGACCTGGCCACCATCATCCATGCTTTCATCACCTCCAGATTGGACTATTGTAACATGCTCTACGTGGGGTTACCCATGGTGACGGCTTGGAAACTGCTTCTGGTGCAGAATGCGGTGGCCCGTCTTCTGGTAGGACTGGGCCTCTGGGAGCATATTACACCAGTGCTCCGCTCTCTGCACTGGCTGCCGGTGGTTTTCTGAGCCCAATTCAAGGTGTTGGATTTGCCCTATAAAGCCCTAAATGGCCAAGGCCCTACCTATCTGCGGGACCGCCTCACTCCCTGGGTGCTGGACCGACCCCTGCAGTCATCTGGGGGTGCCCTGCTGAAGGTCCCCCGAATCTTCTGGGGGGCCATGCAGGGAAGGGCATTCTCGGTGGCCGCACCACAGCTGTGGAACTCCCTTCCGGTGGCGGCCCATTTGGCCCCGGATCTCCCCTCTTTTCAGAGAAGTTGTAAGACCTGGCTGTTCCGCCAGACATTTGGCGGGGGAGATGGGTGAGGGGGTGGGTTGTTGGGTAGGGTTTGGGGTTTTTTTGTCTTCCTTTTAGTTGTATTTGAATTGTTTTAATGTTTATTTTGCAAATTGTAAGCCGCCCCGAGCTGCTTGTGGCAGGAGGGGCAGGGTAGCAAAATTCTAAAATAAATAATAAAAATAAATAATAAAATCTTCAATCTCACCAGCCCTACATATGCACAAATGCTCCGAGTAGGGTAGACAATTATACCACCCCGTACGACTGCCGTCTGCTTAGATTGAATTCTTTAGGCGGTAAAGGCCTTCCTCAAAGTAACATTAAGTAACCATTCCAAATATTTAGGACCTCCATGGGCCTAGAATCAGTATAAAAAGGTGAAGGGGTTAGACCCTGCAGCCAATAGAAAGATTGATAAAGAGCTGCCAAGTGAATCTGGGATAAAGCTGGAATACAGACAAAGTTTCGAGGTACTCAAAAGGGAGACAAAAACTGAGGTAACTCAAGGGAGAAGCGGGAGGCAGTTGGAAGGAAAAGGAGAACCCGTGAGGAACTCTGAGGCAGAAGAGGATTCAGGAACCCTAAGAGAGAACTTCATTGGAATTGAAGGCTGCTAGGAAAGCTGAGGTCTCCAGAAGATCCAGGTGGAGAGGATCAATATGAAAGTGTCCTTTGGTTAAGATTAGATGTGGTGCATTAGATCTGGGATGAATACTGAGCAACAGCTGAAATGCTGGGTGCAAGTAAGGCTTTAAGAACAACCCAGGAGTAAACAGAGTCTAAAGCGAGATGGAGGGGTCTCAAAAACAGTGCCCATAAAAGCAGAAATGTGTGAAATGTTAATCATGAAACTGAGTAGAATGTTATTCATAAAGTGATAATGAGATTATTGGTGTGAAGCGTTATGGAATTGTTAAAGGAGACAGAGGCCCTGGACTGGAAATAGTTATTGTGTAGTAGTTAATTAAGAATGTAACCAGGTGGAGTAAGACTCCCTGGAAGAGGCTTACTGGGAGCACACTGTAAGAGTTAATTTGACGGGGTAGAGGGAGACTCCCCAGTCATGAAATTGTGAACCGTGTAGAGGTTTCTCCCCAGTAAGGGAGTAGGAAGTAGAGTCTTTTCATCTAAGATTCACCTTGTTAAAGGGGGAGGAGAAGATGTAACAGGGTGGGTTATGACCCACCTGTTCCCACAGCCTTGTGAAAGACTAACTGCCCCTTTAAGCAGAGAGAGACTGCGATGCTCAAGGCAAGCAGCTGGCGGGGTGTTTAAAACTCCACCACTACAGTGACAAGGAGAGCAGACAGAGCCATAGGGACCAGAAGCAGCCAGTGTCGGAGCCTGTGGGGAGCAGGTAGCATGGCATCCTGGGTAGTATGGAGCCTGCTGAGAGTCGGAGACCCGGTGCGGAGAGCTGCCACCAATCTGGTGAGCTGAGCACAAGCTGTGGGGAGAACAGCAGCAGGGTTGTTTGGCAACAAGACTGCCTGTGACAGAAAACAAGCAGGACAGAGAGCCCAAGGCTAGGGGCCGAAAGCCAGAACTGAGACTTGTGAGTAGTGGCAGTATCGCAGGTTGAAGAGTGCCCTGGAGAGGGGTGATGACTCTGAGAGGGAACCCCCGCAGGGGGCAAAGTCTGTGTAAGCCCAAGGAAGGTAAGGACAGTAGAGACTGTGGGCCCAAAGAGGAGAAAGCCCAGAGAGGGGAAAGAGACTTTGAGAGACCCCAGAGAGGGGCCAGTCCTGACAGGGGCAATAAGGACTGAGAAGCCCCAAAGGGGCCAACTAGATTGTGAGGTGTAGTGAGGCACCAGGGTGGTTACTAAATAAGAGTGGGAAATTAAGTTACATGGTGTCCCAGCATGACTCCTTGTGAGACTTGAAAGCCCTCCTAGGCAGCCCTGACTTGGGTAAACCGCGATCCAGGGTGACTACCAATTACACCTGGGTAACCAGAGAGGGCCGGACCCCATCAATAACAAGAGTCCCAATCCCCTCCAAGTCACAGAGCTGACCAACCGTCATCACTTCAATCTTGTCTGGATTCAGCATCAATTGGCTCCCCCTCATCCAGTCCCCAACTGCAGCACTGGGTAAGTACCGAGACCACAGGACCTGGGTCAGATGATAAAAAGAGGCTGAGCTGGGTGTCATGAGCATACTGATGACACTTCACTCCAAACCTCTGAATGATCTCGCCCACATTGAACAAGAGGGGAGACAAGATGGAACCCTACGGGAGACCACAGGGAAGGCCCCAATGAGAAATCTTCCATCACCACCTGTTGGGACCTCCCCAACAGGAACTAATGGAGCCACTCAAGAGTAATCCTGCCAAGTCCCAGAGTCACGTCAACAGCACCTCACGATCAACTGTATCAAAGAAAGGTCTAGCAAGATCAACAGGATACAGTTCCCTTTGTCAATCTCCAGGCATAGATCATCAACCAAGGCCACACAAGCACAGTCTCCATGCTATACCCAGGACAAAAACTTGACTGAAATGTGGAGGAAGGACCCTTTGCATTCCTCCCTCATCTCTGGTACCTACCTATGTGTCCACTCAAGCCACCACTCAGGCCAGTGGTGATGTAGCTGTCAGCAGTGCACCCATTTTGGTTCCCGTGTCAGACCTCAGACTCCCCTGCTTTGTCTGGGTAACTGTCCCATGTTTGGCATATATCCAGACCCATGTTTGTGAGAATTTACAAATATGGGTCTGGGAAGGTAATCAAGGGACTATTGTGATGTGGGGGGGAGCCAGCCTATGAAACACTGACTTCAGTTGCTCATAACATTCTCAAAATGTCAGCAATCAGGATGGCATTTTACAGACCTGACTTCTGTCTGAAAATGGCTTTTATCCAAGGGAAAACAGGCCTGCTGATTTTGAACATAAAGAGGCCTGGGAGAAGGGGGGGAGGGGACTTTTCCTTTTGTTGTTTGTGTATTATCGGCTCTGCAGTCAAAGGGGTTAAGGCAGAGAGGTGTCAATGAATAGAGCAATTAAAACTGGTGGGAAATACAGCTGATGGGGAAACAAAATTTTCAGATTTGTGGAGAAAAAACTGAAATTTCAGTTCCCCTTCCCCCACGTGGGACAAGAGTCAAAACATGACAAAAAATTTAGACTAAAAATTCTGAAAAAAATTGAAATTGAACTGACACATTTGGACATGTTAAAACTGCAATCCCCAATCTTCTCCTGCAAGGCCACTTAGAATTTTTTCACCTCCAAACCGTTTTTTCTCACTTTGAAGAGGTTTGCCCAACTGGGCTAATCCAGGCTAATGTGCACCCTCCTGTTTTAGGCCCCACCCAGCTTGGATGTGAGGCGAGAGTCAGAGATCGGGCATGGAGGAGCATGCTCACCCCAGCCACCAAACAGCTAATTGGGGGGCCTGGAGGACTAGAGCTCACTCACCCAGTCCGCCAAGCATCTGATGGGGGAGGGGGCAGAGGAGCATGTTCACCCCGGCCACCAAACAGCTGATCAGGATCAAAGAAGCATCCTCACCCCAGGGCAGGGCAGCACCAAATAGCTGATCAGGTGGGCTGGAGGAGCATGCCCCCCAGATCAGCTGTTTGGCACATACACCCAGACCAGGTGAGCAAGCATATCCGAGTCAGCTGTTTAGTGGCAGCTTCTCCCGAGGGCCCGACCTGCTGGGCAGCAGAGGTGCAGGAGTCCTGTCCCTTTTGTATGGTGCCTTAGCTGACTCATGGCATGAAGAGACTTGTGATGGCAACCCCCTGCCCAGATTCCCTGGGGGTGCGGGGGCTGCTCATTTGAAATGCCCTCCCTGCCAGCCGCGGTGGCCCTTCCTAGGGTGGCCAGGGGATACAGCTCATTTGTTTTCACCCTGTGGCTCAGGACCAGAACTGGGGAGGTGCCATCTGAGGATGGGGTCACAACCCTAATTGATATTTTTTAGGTCTTCATTGTTGTCAGGGGTCATTGGTTATATTTGAGTCTCAAAATAGGGCCACACAGGAAAAAAAATTGGAAACTACTGACCTAGACACTCATGAGTTGTTCATAGGGATGTGCATGTCGTTTTCATTATTACAATAACAACGAAAATTGTCGTTTTCATTTTCGTTATTGCAATAACAAAAACGACAACCGAGAATAACGACAATAACGAAAATGACAACTGAGAATACCAAAAATGACAACCAAGAATACCGATAACAGTAACTATAACAATAACTATATCAATACTGATATTGATATCGATATCAAAAACGATACCAAAAACGATAAGAAACAAAAATGACAATGTTGTTATTTTTAGTGCTGTTATTATTGTGCTGTGGCAGTTGGGTTTTGGAGGGGAAATGTAGAGAGGGGAGGAGGGAGAAGACATATCAGAGTCTTAACAAGGTTGAACTCTTGAACTGTACCTGTGTTGGGAGGGGCGAGCAGCTCAGCAGTATCTGATGGATGTATCGCTGGCCAATAAGCAGCACAAGCAGGCCCCAGCAGTCTCATGGGACTCTGAGATTGCTCAATGCCTGCTACCTCCCACAACCAATCAGACGGGCTCTGGGGGAGGGCACTGCAATCCTTTATAATGGGAGGGCCAGGTTTTTTCTCTCCGTTGTGTGAGAGCTGTGCTTGTCAGGTTGTGTTTACAGAACTGTGGTGCTTGCACATAAAAAATCCTCCCTAGCCCTCACTGTATTATTTTATTTATTTATTTATTAGGTATTCCCACCAATACCTTTCCTTCCTCATACCCTACATTTAACCTTCTCCCTTTCCCTGCCCTTCTCCCCCCTGTACATTATATAGAGATAGGTAGTATAGATTAGATATATATTATACACATATAGATTAGATTAGAATAGTTATATAGATAATTGATTAGATAATAGATAGTTTTCCTTAACCCTTCCCCTGTCTCCCTTAGATTTAGATAAATATTAGTTATGCACAGGAATCAATAATGATATTGATACCAAAAATAAAATCTTTGTTTGAAATGGTATCGATAATGATAATGAATATCAATAACAAAAATATCGATATTGATAACGGTATCAAAAATTATACCAAAAATGATGATAAAAATGACGCCGATAATGAAAACATTATCATTAATAACGATAACAACATTTTTGAATAACAAAAACAAAACAAAAAATGACATGGGGGCCTGGTGCACACCCCTAGTTGTTCATCCAGTGAAACAACATACCTGTAAGGAACCAGAATCCTGGAGATAATGACTGGCTCCACAGCACCACCACCACCATCACATTCTGGTTGGATTCAGGCTTTCTGATATAGAGATGCTGTGCAGTGCTAGCTTGGACATTCTCCATAGCCTCCCGATTGGCCCATGTTGCCATACCCAGCTTCCTGATTGGCTGCCAGAAAAAGGCTGGCCGACAACAGGAGGAAGCTGGGTGAATCATCTTATCATCCCACCCTTCCTGCCCAGACTCTACCCCGGGACCCTGATCCTGCTCCAGCCTGACCTTAATTCTGCACAACATCTGGCCCTAATTCCCTGCACTCCTGCCAGTACCCTACAACTTGTGACCATAATGAGCCAATTGGAAATTATAAAGTGTCAGATACCTTCAGGTAAATTAAAGAGACAAACAACAAACATCACCATTTAACTATTCATTTGTTAAGCCTAACTCCTCCATAAATCTGCAATGGGTGAATCTGTGAAATCCGTCACGCATTCAGTCTGGTCCACATTTTTATTTTACCTCTAACAAAAAGTTTTAGGAGCCTCTGACAGTCTCTGGGTACCACAAGCTGCTCCTTTAGGTCAAGTGGTGAGGGGATGGGGGACATCAGGCTTTTAACTGAAGATGTGCTGGATTCAATCCCCAGAGATAAGAACATATGTAGTGCCATACTGAGTCAGACCAATGGTCCATCAAGCCCAGCATCCTGTCCTCCGACGGTGGCCAATCTCGATCGCATGGGAGAAGAACCAACAGTCACAATGGGCAATCCATTCCCCGTTGTTCACTCCCAGCTCCTGACAGTAAGAAGTTCATCCCGTAAGCTACTTGATTAATAGCCATGAATGGACCTACTCTCCAAGAACTTATCCAGGCCTTTTTTAAACCCAGCTATACTACTGGCCTGGACAACAAATTCCATAAGTTAATTATGCTTTGAGTGAAAAAGTACTTCCTTTTATTTGTTTTAAATCTGCCGGCAGCTAGTTTCATGGAGTGTCCCCTAGTTCTAGTACCATTTGAGAGGGTAAATAACCATTCCCTAAGTCCCGTCTCAGTCTTCTTTTCTCTAAGCTAAAGAGACCCAGCTTGTCAAGCCTCTCTCT
>QEPC01014009.1:105423-120755 GCA_003113815.1 Sphenodon punctatus
TCTTAAAGGATGCCTTTTTGGCTCTAATAGCCTCCTTTGCATCTCCATTTAGCCACAGTGGTAGACGTTTAGTCCTCCTGCTACCTTTTTTAACTTGTGGGATGCATGTAATCTGGGCTTCCAAGATGGTGCTTTTCAACAGCCTCCATGCCTCTTGTAAACATGTAGTCCTTTCAGCTGTGCCTTTTAGTTTCTTTCTAACTAGTTTCCTCATTTTGGCATAGTCTCCCTTTTTAAAGTTAAAAGTCAGTGCTGTACTTTTAACTTTCTCCCTCCAGCAACTATGTCAAATTTGATTATATTATGATCGCTATTGCCTAGTGGCTCAGCCACAGTTACTCCTTGCACTAGTTCCTGTGTGCCACTTAGGACTAGATCTAAAGTAGCTCCTCTCCTCGTTGGTTCTGGAACCAATTGCTCTAAAAAGCAGTCCTTTATGGCATCCAGAAATTTTACCTCCACATCCTGCCCTGAAGAGGCATTCACCCAGTCTTTATTGGGGTAGTTGAAGTCACCCATTATTATTATGTTCCCAGTTTTAGTAGCCTGTTTAATCTCTGTTAACATTACATAATCAGTCTCTCTATTCTGGTCAAGGGGGCGATAGTATAGCCCCACTGCTATACTCTTCTGCTTGATACCTGGGATTTCAATCCATAGGGATTCGAGGGAACAGTTTGCATCCTGTAAAATTTTTATTCTACTTGCCTCAATGCTCTCCTTAACATACAGAGCCACCCCACCACCAACACGATCTCCTCTGTCCTTTGATATATCTTGTACCCTGGTATTACAGTGTCCCATTGGTTATCCTCATCCCACCAGGTTTCTGGGATGCCCATAATGTCGAGATCTTCATTTAGCGCTATAAACTCTAATTCTCCCATCTTACTTTTTAGACTTCTAACATTAGCATATAGACACTTAAATGTATTCTTTTTATTATTATTCTTAATGGGCACATTATAGGTAACTGAAACAGGCGCTCTGGAATCATTATCTGTCCTCCCCCGCGTTCCACCTGAAATCCCTTGCCATTTATCTTGTCCTCAGTCACAAGATCTATTGTGAACTGGATCCATGCCCATCCTGGCTGGTTAAGGCTACCCGGGAGACAGTGGGGCCGTTGCTGGCGGGGATAGTCAACGCCTCCCTTCGGGAAGGCGGGTTGCTGGGCTGTCTCAAGGAGGTGGTGGTGCAGCCCCTGCTCAAGAAACCATCTTTGGACACTGACACCCCTGCCAGTTATCAACCTGTCTCTAACCTTCCCTTTTTAGGGAACGTTATTGAATGGGTGGTGGCTCAGCAGTTTCAGGGGCATTTGGACCAGGTTAACTTTCTCGATCCCTCGCAGTCAGGCTTTCGTCCAGGTTATGACACAGAGACTGCGTTTCTGGCCTTGGCCGACGACCTCTCCCGTGAGTTGGACCAGGGTCATTCGACCCTGCTGATCCTATTAGATTTCTTGGCTACATTTGATACCGTTGATCATGAGTTGTTGGTGACTTGGCTGTGGGACCAGGCAGGGATTGGCAAGACTGTTCTTGAATGGCTCCGCTCTTTCCTGGCCGGGAGAACCAAGCATGTGGTGCTGGGGGAGTTTTCATCCTCCCCCTCCCCCCCGGGGCCTCATGTGCGGCGTACCGCAGGGTTCCATCTTATCCCCTCTCCTGTTCAATGTGTACATGCAGCCTCTGGGAGAGGTTGTTAGGGAGTATGGAGTGAGATGTCATCAATATGCTGATGACACCCAGCTATATAATTCATTTGCCTCCGACTCAGGCTCAGCACTCTTGGTGCTTAGCTGGTGTTTGTCCGCTGTGAGGGACTGAATGAGGGTGAGCCTCCTGAGACTTAATCCGGACAAAACAGAGGTGATGGTTGTGGGGAGGGCCGAGGGAATGGTGGCCCCCATCATTGATGGAGTCTGCCCTCCCCTGGTTTCTCAAGTCCGGAGATGCTCCTGGATGCCCAGCTCCATCTGGATGCCCAGGTGGTGGCTGTGGTGAAGGGAGCATTTTGCCAGTTACACCTGGTGCATCGGCTTAGGCCGTATGTCTCGGACTCAGATCTGGCCACAGTCATCCATGCTTTTATTACCTCAAGACTGGATTACTGCAACGTGCTCTATGTGGGGCTACCCTTGGTGTTGGTTCGGAAGCTGCAGCTGGTGCAGAATGTGGTGGCCCATCTCTTGACGGGGACGGGCCGACGCAAGCATATCACACCGGTGCTTTGCTTCCTGTACTGGCTGCTGGTAGGCTTCCAGGCCCAATTCAAGGTGTTGGTGCTGACCTTTAAAGCCCTAAACGGCTTGGGCCCCGCCTATCTGCAGGACCACCTCACCCTTCGGGTCCTGAAGTGGCCCCTGTGGTTGGCTAGGGGTGCCCTCCTTGAGGTTCCCCAGGTGTCCACTATGAGGAGGGCATTCTCTGTGGCTGTGGAACTCCCTCCTGTGGGAAATCTGCTTGGCTGCTGGCCTCCCCTCGTTCTTCAGACTGTAAGACCTGGCTGTTCCGCCAGGCCTTTCCCAAGGGAGATGGGGGGGGTGGGTTGGGTTAGGGNGGGCGAACGCGGTTCGGATGTTCAGAGTTCGGACCAAACTCAGTCTGTTCGGACGTCCAAACCGAACGTCCGAACCAAACTCTCGAATGACCGAACAGTCCGGTTGTGTTCGGATGAGTTCAAATGAGTTCAGGGGCAGGAAAAACGTCTTTTCAGGGCCCAAAAAATTAAAGTTTTGGTTCCGGCTAAGTTTCGGTTTCGACTAAATTTCGGTTTCGATAGTGCTATTTTTGACTGTTTGGCAAAGTTTGGCCAACCCAAACTCGACTGAACCGAACCATCGAACCCGAACTCGGGTTTCGAACCGAACATCCGAACCGCATTCTGTTCGCCCATCCCTACCAGAGGCTGTGGTAAGGGCCAGTACTATAGCTGAGTTTAAAAGAGTTTTGGACAAGTTTCTGGAAGATAGGTTCGTTAGCAGCTATTAGCCAGACAGGATCAGGGAACATGATGGGAGCTGTGGGAAAACAACAGGGAATGGATTCCCCATTGTGACCTGTTGTGTGCTTCTCCCAAGCCACCGTGATTGGCCACTGTCGAAGACAGGATGCTGGGCTTGATGGACCATTGGTCTGACCCAGTATTGCACTTACTTCTTATGTTCTTAGATGGGAGTGAACTGACTCCCACCCCCAGAGAACAATGTAGAACCCTGAGGTGCCATCTAACCTTGTATCCTGCCTCTTGTCTCCTGTAATAACCACAAGTGGAACACTCACCACACATGAGAATTGCACAGCTCCAGGGCCAGCCTTAGACTGGGACAGACAAGGCAGACACATTCTGTTAGGACACTGAGGCACCGCTTCTGAGGCTCACAGCAGTGGGACTTCTGGGGCTGCCATTCTTGAGGCTCCAGCGTCTGGCGCTGCTTCCTGAAGGGCCCTAACCTCCCCACCCCAGAGACCCATCTGAGACTCCCCTGCCACCTACTCGACCCCACACATTCTAAGACAAGGCCCTGCACAGCACCATCTGTCTCCACAGGCTTCCTATAGCAGCAAGGCCTGCATTAGCTGCATAAAATCTGTTAATTTAGTGTACTGTTACAGCTCCCTCCTCACCCTTCTCCAGCTGCCTTGTGAAAAGGTACTCTCGCTTCATCTGGAGTGCTTAGCCTAAGGGATTTCTGCTACACAGATGATCCAACAGCATCACCATAAATGGTTTGTTTTCATGTTTCTGAAGCATGTGATCTCAGAGTGACCTGTGACACAATGGCCTCTGGAATCCCAGTCCAAGTTCTAGGCCCCCTGTGTGCATCTGAGACACTAGATGGAGTATGAAGTGACTCAGAAGACAAACTGAAGGATGGGACGGGGAGTGCACGGCAATGAGAGGGCACTCAGTCCTTCCCAGCAGAGGTCCAGCAGTGAAGTGAGGGATGAAAATTATTAGATCTGAGACTCTATTCTGAACAATTAATCAGAGTTGTGTCTAGAGTAATATAACTGTGCTTAGCTTGGTGAAAACTGAAATAGCTGCAATCAAGATGCATCAGCACAGTCCCCTCAAAGTAAGAACTTGTCCCCACACTAGTGGGGAAGGGATTCCAAAATTAGTGCATTTAAAGGGTAGCAACCTGCAATTGGATGAGAAACAGACGGTAGTGACCAATGAACAGAGGGGTTTTTTTTATCCCAGTCAGGAAACACAACCCTTCCAGACTGAGGGAGACATCTGCCCCCCCACCCCACTATCCAGGACAGATACCTTAGGGATCTGTCCTTGCCTCATCTTTTGATGGACCCTGTATCACTTCTCATGCCAGTAAAGTATTTTTCAATGGCTCTGTGTCCACCTGGACACAGAACCATCAAATGCTCGCTGTGATTTGTTTGTGGATAAAATCGCTAAAATTCACCACAGTTTTGAGGCGACTTTTTCAGCAAGGAATGGGTGAGAGGCAGTAGAAGCCCCTTCTTGTCCTGTTTTATGGGATGAGTTTCGGGCGGTGTTGCCCTCAGATGCGAGGGATGCTCTTGGGACTGTTCGAGCCACCTATAAGACAGTTAGTTGTTGCTTCTGACTTTATTTACACTGCACCATTATCTTTAGCCTATTTGGTTGTTCGAGCCACCTATAAGAACATGAGAAGTGCCATACTGGGTCAGACCAACGGTCCATCGAGCCCAGCATCCTGTCTCAGACAGTGGCCAATCACAGGGGCCTGGGAGAAACACCCAGCAGGTCACCATGATATCCATTCCCTGTGAATCATCCCCAGGCTCCCACCAGTAAAGGGTTTTGTTCCCCAATCCTATCTGACTAATAGCTGCCAATGGACCTATCTTCCAGAAACTTGTCCAAACCTCTTTTAAACTCAGCTATACTGCTGGCCTTGACCACCTCNAATTGGGGGGAGTTCTCCAATGCAGGACTGCTAGCAGGGGCATCACTAGGGGTGGGCTAACCGGGCTAAAGCCCTGGATCTTTTCCCCAGAGCCCCGGATCGCAGGCAGACTCACTGTGCAGTGAGTGACAGCCTGCCTGCGATCCGGGGCTCCAGGGAAAAGATCTGAGACTCACGTGTGGCGTGCACTGCGGGCGAGACAAGCCCTTGATTTGTTTGCAGCGGCCACAGGGCAGACTTGACCCTGGCGGTGGCGCCCAGTCAATCCATACAGTTCTGCGCATGTGTCACACATGTAGGATGTGTCTCAGGCGCCCGCCACCATGCGCCTCTCTCGCTGACTGGCTCCTCCTTTCCACGTGTTGCTGAGGCCCAGCAGCAGGCCAGCCAGCAACAGCATGTGGAAAGGACGGAGCCAGTCAGTGAGAGAGGCGCACGGTGGCAGGACTTGGGAGTCAGACAAGTGAGACACATGCGCACGCAGTGACCACCAGGTAGTGCACTCAGTGTGGTGGCCAGCAGCGGGCAGTGGCTTGTGGTTTTTTAGGTCGGGTCGGGACTCTGAGGAGCGGCTCAGAGAGCTGGTGAGGAGGGTGTGAGGTGAGGGGTATGGGGGCTGGGTGGCAGGATCGACAGATGTGTCTCTAGAGGGCGGGCACGGAGCTAGTTGGCTGTTACCGGCTGTGTCTACTATGTGGATGGAGGCAAGGAGCTTGTTGTAGATGGCTTGCAGGCCGCCAGCAGTAAATGGCGGCCGGCAGTAATAGCAGATTCAGTCCGCAGGCAGCAGGGTGTGTGTGGTGGAGGCGGGGATTGGAGAAATTTCTGGTTTACGGGGTAAAGGTATTTCCAAAGTATCATTTATAACTTTCCATATTTTTTTCCAGAACTCTGATACCTTCGGGCATCCCCACCAACAATGCAGGTATGTACCCCTTTCACCGCATCCCCTCCAGCACACTGGGGGGGGTATGTGGTCTTTATTTTATTAATCTCATCAGGTGTGGTATACCATCTCTGTGTTAGTTTAATTTGTGGCTCCTTTACCAGCAGGGATCTAGAACATGAGTTCATATAGGTCCATACTTGTCTCATGTTCTCCTCTGTTATTTCAGTCATTAACTCATCTGCCCACTTAGATATATAACCCGCGTCGGGCAGATGGTATATAGTCTTGACTAATCTATGCAGGATTGAAAAAATTCCCATCTGCCCTATTTTATTAAATAGAATTTTCTCTAGCTCTGTGGGGAGTCTGTCAAAGTTCGTCTTATCTCTTGGGTTAGTTAATGCACTATGTAGTCTACAATAGAACCAAAATTGTACCTTCTCTTTCAGGGCTGCCTCTAGAGCATCCCTTGTTTTTAGGGAGCCTTGCATGAACATATGTGTGGCCTTATATATCCCTTTTTCTTTCCATCTTCTCAAAATCTCTCGTTCTCTTGTAGCCCATCTGGGCCCTACAGCAGTGTGTATGGTGTTTTGCCCTGTATGATCTCTAGCTTTTTCTGGCAGTCTCTCCATGTATTAAGTGCTAGTCCCGCAAATGGGTGATCCTTCCTTTTGAGCCCCCTCAGAAGTATCTTTTCTGGGCTATCAAATATATCTCTCCCATTTTCCAGTCCTACTATATCTAGCTCCAGGTTCCTCCACCTTGGTTCCTCCCCCTCATTGTACCAGACTTTTACTGTCCTTAAAGCCGACGCCTTGCTATACAATCTCGTATCTGGTAGGTTACACCCGCCCTGTTCTATTGCTGTTTTTAGTATTGTCCTATGTACCCTAGGTCTTTTTTGCCCCCAGATTACAAATCTCATAATTTTATCTATTTTTTGGAAGAATTCTTTATGTAGTGGGATACGGATAGCCTGTATGGTGTATAAGTTTTTTGGTAGGAGCTGCATTTTGATTATATTGATCTTCCCTATCCAGGAACATCCCAATCTCCTCCAGGAGTGTTGTTTATTCTGAAATTCCTGGATAAGAGGTAGCTAGTTTCTTTTATATAGATCTTTGGTGTTTTGGGTGAGCCAAATTCCTAAATATTTCATTTGTTCTCTCTGCATTTGGTACTGCGTTAGTGCCTCTAGATCTGCCTGTTTCATGCCCATTTTATTTAGTATCATCACTTGTGTTTTATTTGTATTCACCTTGTACCCTAACAATGAGCCAAATTCTTTTAACAGCATGGTTAGTTCTTTCATTGATGCTTGTATGTTGGTTATTGTCAATAACATGTCATCTGTGAACACCATTGTTTTATGTTCTATCCCTCCCGCCTTAACTCCCCTGATTCCTGGGTTCTGATTAATAACCACTATGAGTGGTTCTATTGCAAGGTCAAATAACAGAGGGGAAAGGGGGCAACCCTGTCGGGTCCCTCTATCCATGGGAATTCTTGGTGAAAGTATGCCGTTAACTACAATGTTGGCTACTGGTTGTTTATAAATACTTGCCACCCACTTTAAGTACACCCCTCTGAATCCCATCTTATACAGCATAGCCATTAAGAATTCTTTTTCAAGTCTATCGAAGGCCTTGTTCGCATCCAGGGAAATCAATGCAGTGGGGGTTTTATCCTTGTTGACTTTATATATCAGGTTAATAGACCTCCTGATGTTGTCTACTCCCATCCTCCTGTTAATAAACCCAGTCTGATTTGGCCCTATGAGTGTTCTAATAATGGCCTGTAATCTGGTAGCCAGGATCTTGGTGAAAATCTTGGCATCTATATTCAATAAAGAGATTGGTCTATAATCACCACACTCCTTTCCTGTTTTCCCTGCTTTAGGGCATAGCGTGATGGTGGCGGTGTAAAATGTCTCGGGCATCTCTTGCTTTTCTTGGATCCCATTATAGACCTTTGTTAGCAAGGGAGCTAGCTGTTCTCCATATATTTGAGAGAATTCTGGTCCAGGGGTTTTATTTTTAAGCAGTTCCTTAATGACTTGTTGTACTTCCTCTCAATGTGATGGGTTCATTTAGCCACTTCCCCTGTTCTGCTGTTATAGTTGGTAGATTTAATTTACCCAGGAAGGTATGTATTTCTGCCCTGTTGGGAGACTCTGAGGTGTATAGTACTTTATAAAATTCTCGAAATTGGTCCCTCATCTCCTGCCCTGTGACCCATTTCTGTCCCTTTGTGTATAATATCTGTGTAATCTGGGGTTTTTTCCATTTCTGTTTAACCATCCATGATAGTACTCTATCAGCCTTATTGCTATTGTTATAGTAAAATTGCTTTCTATATCTAAGTTTATCACCCTGTCTGTTTCTATTGTGTCAATTAGTCCTCTAAGCACCCCCCTCTCTCTTATTCCCTGTTTTGTAGGTTTCTTTTTTAGTCTATCTTCTAGTTTGTTTAGTCTCAGATAAAGTTCATTTAACTCTGTTTTATTCTTCTTTTTATTACAGGCATCAAGTTTGATGTATTGTCCTCTCAAGTACGCTTTTGCGGCCTCCCATACCATTCCCTGGGACACCTCCCAATTGTCATTCCATTTCATGTAATCCTCAATATGCTGTTTAATCTTTTCCCTGTTGAGTGAGTTCCATAAAGATCCCTTTCTTAAAACCCAGTGAAACACCTTGTGTGTTTTTTGATGCCCTGTTTTAATCATTGCTATTAGTGTGCTGTGATCTGTGAATGCTGTGGGACTGATTTCTACATGGCTGCATTAATCCCAATCCCATTCCTGCATAAATAAAAAGTCTATTCTTGAATATCTCATATGCCTGTTGGAGAAAAAGGTCTTTTGAATGCTGTAATCTCCATACATCTACCAGTTGTGCCTGTGTTAGTGTCTGGGTCACTTTTAATTGACCTCTTTTCAGCTTCCCCCCTCCTGATCTATCTAGTCTCATGAGTGGGCTGCTAAGATCCCCCACCATTATGAGGGTCCCCTTGCTTTCCTGTTCTACTAATTTCACTAGCTTTTTCACAAATATTGGTTGACCCGTGTTTGGGGCATAAAAGTTTAGGAACGTAAATTGTTCTCCTGCCACCGTACCTTGTACTAAGATGTATCTTCCTTCAGGGTCTTTCAAAAAAATGTCCCTTTGGAACATCAATGTGTGTGCGAAGGCGAGCAGAACTCCTACCTTCTTCTGCCCAGCTTTGGCGAAAAAAATGTGCTCAAAGTATTTCTCGCATTCTAATATTATCCTTTTGCATCAAATGTGTCTCCTGCAATGCCACTACCTGTGTGTTTAAACTTTTCAAATACTTCCATGTCTTTTTTTTCTTAGTTGGGAAGTTTAACGCTTTAACATTCAGTGTGCATACTCTGAAATCAGCCATATTCCCTATTTCCTATAGGTCCTTTTAGGGATGGGCGAACGCGGTTCGGAAGTTCGGAGTTCGGACCGAACTCGAATAGTTCGGTCAACCGAACCGAACGGTCGAACCGAACTCGAATTCGAACGTTCGGAGTTCGAACCGAACTCGAACAGTTCGGTCAACCGAACCGAACGGTCGAACCGAACTCGAATTCGAACGTTCGGTTCGGATGCGTTCGGTGAGTTCGGAATTGAATTTCCATTGGTTTCAATGGAAAACACATTATCGGCTGTAACTTTTTTGTTTTTTAAGCTATGTGGCTGAAATTTGGGGTGCCTCTACCTCCAATAGAACTCATTATGTGCACCAAATTTCAAAACAATTGGATAAAGGAATCCGATTTTAGAAGCAGTTGAATTATTGTATTTTGCAATATTCTACATATACATTCTTAGCTGTAACTTCTTTGCCTCACATCTAATGTAGGTGAAACTTGTTCAGTTTATACCCCTTCCCATATTAACTATCTTTGCCAAATTTCAGAAGGATTGGAAAAAAGGTCTTGGTGGTATAAGCAATTAACATATAAATGTATGTCTGACTATAACATCTTTGTAGTCCAACCAGTGTACATGAAATTTGGCAGGACTATATATTTCACTTTCATGATCATCTCTGCCAAATATCAGAAAGATATTATAAAGGGTCCCAATTTTATATGCCTGTACAACATATGTAGAGAAGGGGCCTATGCCTGGGATTCTCTTATGTCACTGTGGTATAAGATCGGTTTGTGATGCGAATTGGCCAACAGAAATGTCAACCAAATATCCTCATTCTGTGCTGGGACCATCCCAACATATCTCCCCCACTTGTTTCTGGGAAGTCAGAAGCATCTGTTTAGGAAAGAGTCAATAGAGATTCTCTTATGTCCTCTGTCTCAGTGCTGCAGGATGTGATTGTGATGATAATTGGCCAGCCTGGATGTGTTTAAACTATGTCTCCTGACTGCTGGGATGCTATCTCAGAAGTCCCAGTTATGTTGCTTATGCCCGCCACAGGGCCGCCCCCTATGCCCACCTCGAAGCCACTACCAATTGGTCCTGTAAAGCTAGAAGCTTGCAGTAATGTGTTTGGCCATTGAATGTGTCTGTCAGTCTTTGGGGTTGCTCCACATCCTTCCTCCTACAGTCTCTCTCCCCCTGCCATGCAGGGTGCCTGCCTCTGACTGGCACTGAATATGCTGATATTCATCTGAATAATGATCTTCATGGGGACAAAATCTATTGCTTATATAATTGGGTCCCTTTATCAAAATCTCCTGTACATTTGCTGAAATGGCAGGAAAGGTATTTGATACATTCCTGTCAAATATCCTGTAAACAGAATGGAATATCAAAATGTAACAGCTGGAAATGTATTTTCAGGTTAATGTCTTATACCCTTGGGACCCTTTAGCCATTCTTTCCTAAAATTGGCAGAAATATTAAGCATATGGAGGGATGTAATATGCACAAGTTTCATGAACATTGGATGCAAGATAAAGAAGTTGTAGCCATGAATGTGTATGGAGCTTTTCTTAAATCACATCAATTGCTTCTGAAATCAGTTTCCTTTACCTAATCGTGCCAAATTTTGGTACACTTGGTTCCCTCCATTGGGGGTACAATCTCGCTAAATTTCATCAAAAAGTAATAAGAAACAAAAATGTTATAGCCAGAATTATGTTTTTTAGTTTTTTCCTTTTATTTCAAAAACCAAATGTTATTTTCAGTTCCCGATTGCACCGAACTAAAGATCGAACCGATCTCGACCAAACCGAATACCGAATCTGAACTCAAAATTCGATCCGAACCACCGAACATCCGAACCGACGAACCGAACACAGCCAAACCAAACGGGCGAACCGAACGGACGAACCGAACGCAGTCGAACCGAATGGCCGAACCCGAACCACGATCTGTTTGCCCATCCCTAGGTCCTTTCACTTGGTCTGCTCTTCTGCATTCCTTATGAATGCCTTGCACCTTATTGCTATCCCTTTCCCTTTCCCCCCTCCCCCCACCCTATCCCTTCTCCCTTTCCTTTCCTTTCCTTTCCTCCCTCCCCCTCCGCCTCCTCTTCTTGGCAACTTATCCAGTTGTCCATTTCTCTCTTCCTCATCCTCCTCTAGAGGTGCCTCTGGAGCTGCTTGTTCTTTGCTGCCCCTCCAGGCAGGCCCTTCCTTGAAGACTCTATTTCAGTCAGTTTAGTGTCCTTCTTTCACCGTTTTTACTTTTCCTTCTTGTATTCTTTTTCTTGTGTTGCTGACGTATATTCTTTCAGTTTTCCCAGCCTCAGAATTTATTCTCCTGCAGGTCTCGCTCCCTCTCCTTGCATCTCCGGCATCCTTGTCGCTATGTATTTTTCAAGCACCTTGGTATCATAAAAGTTCCTTCTGCAGTTCTCGTGCATGAAGGAGAAGGTGGATGGGTATCTTATTTGCGTTTTGATACCATGTGTAGTAAATTTTTCTTGTATCTTGTACCATCCCCTCCTTCTCGCTACCGTTGCTGCTGCCAGGTGTGGCTGTATAGTGATTCTGTGACCCTCAAACTTTAGTTCTTTGATTTTGCGGGCCTCCCACAGGATTTGTTCCTTGTCTGTGTATCTTAAGCATCTAAAGATCACTGCCGGGGGGGGGTGTGTCCATCTTTTGGCCTGGGACGGAGGGTCCGCAGCTACTGATCTTCAGTGCTGTTTTAAAATCCCAAAGCCCTCCACACAAAAGAGTGGGTGGTGCTGAGCTGCCAGTTAAAGTACCTTTGCTCCAGGATGTAGGCAACGCTGTATGCCTTCCTCAGCCAGGGCTCCAGGGGGTAGGCAGGGTCCCCGAGAACAACAGGCCTCGTAAGCATCCCCTAAATGCATGTTTCAGTGGAAGTTCCAAAGTCTCCAGTGTACATGCAGGCAAAGAGGGACTGGTGGAAGATGTGGGTGAGGCACCTAATCCTCCTCGAGGCTGGTCCTCGTCTTGTCCGTGGGGAATTAGCAAGGCTAGCTGCCACAGATAAGCTGTCTTCCATCTGAGGCTGTTTGGATTTACACTGGCCTCCAAACCTCCTGTTAGCCAGTCCCCAAACAATGGAGCGTCTCCTAGTAAGCTGGGTCCCCAATAGACATGTAAATATCAGCCCTGTCTGGGCTAACTGAAAATAAAGTTAGATTCCACCTGGTGCCATCAAGCTCTCCGATTACCGGTATGGGTCCAAGCTGAGTTGCACAATTTCTCCTGCTCTTGACAAGGAGACAGTCTTCCATTTCAGAGGTCTCCTGGGGTCTAGTACAGCTAGGTCATCGTCATCTCATGCCCACTGGTCCCAGCTTTTTCTCACAACTCTGTCCCCCCCCNGTCTTCCATTTCAGAGGTCTCCTGGGGTCTAGTACAGCTAGGTCATCGTCATCTCATGCCCACTGGTCCCAGCTTTTTCTCACAACTCTGTCCCCCGCCCCCCCCATGGCTTCTGACTTCTCTAGCCTGCAGACTTCCCAAGTGTGCCAATCTGCTGACCTAGCTGGGCTCAGTTTGTAACCTTAAAGGGCCAGTAGCCTGGCTCCTTGCCAAGTCTCGTACGCTGGGGAGGAGCACAGCAGCGCCCTGTAACCCTGTTACAGCAGACATCATGGTTCTTCCCTGACCATCTGGTCAGCACATCCACGAACTCGGCATGGTGGTCCACTACAGTCTGGAGAAGCAAGAAGACTCCTTGTGCTTCAGGTAGTTGTGCTTGCTATGGGGTGGGCAGATGATGGTGATATGCCTCCCATTGATCTCCCCTACACAATCTGGGAATCCCTCCAACCGAAAGCCCTCCATTACCTCTGCAGGTCAGCCAGCTGCACCACCCAGTCCGGCACCACTTCCACATCACTATGCAAACCTCCACTAGAATGGAGCCCACCATGGAGGTTCCAACACCAAACTGCTGAGTGACAGAGCAGCAGGAGTCTGGAGTGGTGAGCTTCCAGATGGCAATGCACTTCTCCACAGGGATGGACGACCACTTCATCGTGTTCTTTTTCTTCAGTCAAGGCCTGAGGATCTCATAGATCTGCAGGATGAGGGGATGGGCCATCCTGAAATTTGCAGCCTACTAAGCATCTCCCCACGAGGACAGCATGTTCTCCCATCAGGCTGTGCTTTCCTCCTTCACTCAGACCAGTCTCTCAGTGGGTACAGCCTTGCAAATGGCATCAATGACTGAAGCCGTGTCTCCCAACAGGTACCTCTCAGAACACATCAACTCCCCTTGCCTGGCTTTGATCCTCCCCAGTGTAAGCCATTGTCACAAGAGATAGGCAAGAGTATGGTGCCAAAGCAGGTGTCGAGCATGGTACTATACAAGAGACACATGTTTGAATGGAGGTTTTATGCAAACCAAGAGGGATTTCAAAGACCACAACAGGTGAGAGCCCAATAGAACCGTGTGCTGCTACCTACCAGGACATTACTGAGAGCCATGGATGTGATAAACCAGGTTGACAACATGCAAAGACTGATGGTTTTCAATTTCAATTTTTACTTTTGTTTTCAATTTTCACTCTAGGTGCTCAATAAAGTTAGCAAGTTGCTCAATAAACTCAGGGTTCTGTGCATAGAGGTTAGTCCCAGCCATCAAGTGCTGGCAGGTATAAACCCAGGTATGAACCTCCGTGGGTGGGCGGAGGTAGCAGATGCTGAACTGCCTCCCTGAGTCATAATAGCCCAGAAAAAAGAAACAGCTGGCGTGGCTTCTTGTTCCCATGGTTCGCTGGTGGCTATCATTTTGTTTGTTAGCATCCAGAACTATCTTTATCCTCATAAAGGCAATCCCAGGGAGGGGTAAGTAAAAGTTTAACTCCATAACAGAATGTACAGGCCTCATTTGCACAACTTCCATTTGAGTCTTGTGTGAAATCCTTACCACTTCCAGTGCTCCTTACCGAGTCCTTGTTCTCTGCCACTTGCTGCAAGGCATCGGCCATTGAAATACAGGGAAATCAGCAACTAAGTACACTGTTAGGAGACAAAACAACCACAGATTTAGAGACATGTGTTGTGTTTACAAGAAGAAAGGATATTGTGTAAATGAGGTTCATCATCTTAATTTAGTGATATTCATATTTCCAGAGTATATTTCCTATTTCCTGTCTCAACCCTCTGTTCTCACTTAATACTTTTGTCATGAGGAGTTATGAACCCAGCAATGATGTATGTTGTGAAATCTTCATGTGTAACATGGGGATGGTCATGATGTCAAAGTAGTATGTATTAACCACTGGTTGTATGAGCCGGAGAAAGATGTTTATATTATTTACTGTTCATTGTTTGAAGCAGAGGGGAATTTATTGTATGCGGAGTTTGTTATGGTAGTTGAACCTTAGTCAGGAAAATAGCATTGTAAAACCTCAAAAGCCAGGACAATCAGCCCGCATAGGTGATAGCAGCTACGTGGGTAAACTTAGGTTAAAGCTATGCAATAGCTGAATGACCAACAATGGAAGTTAATAAAAAACTCAGTGCATGCAATTTGGACAGCTAAAAGGCGTGCTGAAGACATGACTACTGACATCGTCAGTATACGAAGATCACAGCGTGTGCCTGTCTGCGAACATCAGAGACAAGACTTTGGCCCTCTGGAACAGGAGGCAGGTAACTAGTAGAGAGGGAACCTAATCAGTTAAGCTAGCACTGCATATTGTTTTGATTCAGGGACGGCTGGTGGGTTTTGAGTTTGGAGGGGCAGTAAGGCCGGCGAGCCGGTGGGTGGAGCCAGGGGGACGGTAGATGGAGCCAGGGGGAAGGTAGGCCAGTGGTATGGCATAACCCCGCAGCAAGGAGTTCCCAGGGTTAACATCGGATGGAAGAAAATACAGTCTGCATGCACATCAAGCTTAAAATAAATAATGTATAAACCCAAAGCACAGAAAACACTGGCAAAACACTGACAAAACACAGCAGCAAGGAGTTCCCAGGGTTAACATCGAATGGAAGAAAACACAGTCTGCATGCACATCAAGCTTAAAATAAATAATGTATAAACCCAAAACACAGAAAACACTGGCAAAACACTGACAAAACACAGCAGCAAGGAGTTCCCAGGGTTAACATCG
>QEPC01014009.1:175728-212577 GCA_003113815.1 Sphenodon punctatus
AGAGAGAGAGAGAGAGATCTCTTGAAGGTGGCTTAATGGCCTCCTTAAATACCTTTCATGGTCTCTTTGTCTCTCGTTCCCGCCTTGGAGAAATCTGAGGTCTGTCACGTAAGCAATGGCTGCCTGCATTAGCATTTTTAATGTCTCTGGCCATCCGTCTGGGGCAAATCAACAAACTGTCTTTCTATTTCCTGGAGCCTGGTCACGTGTCACAGTCCTGATTTGGGTTTTACAGTTCTCAATTGTAACATTACATACATGTTGTATGTTTTGCTTTACATATTTGCTAGGCTTGTAGCCTATATGTAGGCCAGTATCACACGTGTGTGACCCTATGTTCCTCCGTGACAAACTGTACATTGACTGAAAAAGTACTTACTTTTGAGTCTGCTGCCAAATCAATAAAATTGGCACTCAACACTCAATGGAAATTCCTTGTCAACTTTAAAGCTCTTCACGACTTTGCTGCACACTTTCACATTACATGCCTGTCCAAGATCTTTCTTCTAAAAAGTGTGTATCACTTTCAGTGTCCCAAAGATATCCTGTCCCCTCAGGTGACTTCAACATCTCCCCTTGCTGCTCCTTATGACTGGAATTCTTTCTCAGAATCCATCTACCATGCTGCTACTCTCTCATTTTTCAAATCTCTTCTGAAATCCATTTCTTCCATGGATTTCTGCTAAGGGCTTTTGTTAAGCCCTTTCTTAATTCTACTTCTTCCATTCATACTTGTATTTGCCCATAAGTGTTTTAACCTTTGTCTCTTCCAACCTTTGTTTAATTTAAATTTTAGATTGTAAGCTTTTAAAGCAAGGATCTCTTTATCTACAATCACAGCACCATATATGCCAATAGCGATACAACAAAATAATTAGCATGAGAAGAAGTCCAATTCAGTTCAATGGGACTTGCACCCACACTAATAACTGGCACCAATGCTATGCTGCCTACCCTAAATGTCTCCAGCCAATACACACAAGATTACTAATACACAATACTGTGTTCCTACAAACCCAATGCCCCAATTTGGATGTTAACCTTTCTCTTCCCCCCCAGCCAGCAATTTCAATGAAATGCAATATCCTTCTTCAAGCCTGTACTAAGCTGTGAAACAGCTGCAGCCTCCCACTCCAACTGTGGATACATTTTACTGATGTTAATAGTGATAATATTTAACATGCTTTGGGAGGAAAAGGTCTCTATCAGTTTAAGATTTGTTGTGGTTAAATCATTACGACCTGAATAACCTCATCCCCCTTGGTCCTGACTGCTTATTTTCCAAGAGGTGAACCAGTGCATGTGGGCAGCCCAGTCAGTAGCCAAAATCCGGTGACAAGAGGGGAAGCTGCCAAAGAAGGGACAAATAATACCTCCATTTCAGATGCTGACCTCGGTGAGGGAGGGGATCAATTCAGAACAGCAGCTACTGAAATGCTGATTACCACATGGCCACTGCCAGCTGGCCTGTAGTAAATGAATTATGGTCTCAGGCCAGTTCCTAGCACACAGGTATCCACGCTACAACTGCCTCTAATTGGCTTCTGTGCTGATAAGGAATGGAATTCTGCACTCACCCTAAGAAGTGGCTCCTCCATAGCAGGCATGGGGCATATTGGCATGGGGAAGCCAGTCTGGCTATTGTGCATATGCATATTATACCTTAGCTCTATAGAATGAAGCACTTCAGGACTTTCAATCCAGGCCCATTGACTTGTGTGCACAGGGTTGCCACCTCGTGGGGAGTGGGGGGTGGAGCAGGATCACATTAGAAGGGTCAGGGGGAAAAGCTATCACTTTTCTTTCTGACATAACCCCACCTCTTACAGGTGCCATGACATCACAATGCTCTGCAGGGGCAAAATCATATCAGAAAAGGAGCAGGAGCAAGGGGGTTGTCACGCCTCCTTTCGGATGTAACCCTGTCCTCGTGGAATGTTGTGACATCATGGCACTCCATAGGAGTAGAACTGCTGCCCCTATAGTAGGACCCCTTTCTGACTTGACCACCCCCTGCCACCCCAATTTTCTGAATTAGTAATGAGTGCTCCTTGCTGACCCAGAGAAATTGGGGCTTCCCCCAGAGCTTGGAGACTGGGTCAAAACCTGGAAACTGGGTGAAACCCAGTGGGGTGGCAACCCTAAGTCTGCAAAATTTTAAAACACAAGAGCATCCACTTCAGGATGAAGTCATTGTAGCAGTCTCCCTGGGGCACCACATGTTTGTGTAAAACAGGCAGATAGGCAGGCATCTTTCTTGTGCCACTCTCCATGCACTCAAAGACCAGCCTTTGCCTGCCAGGGCAGAATGGCTGGACCTAGGGCTTGGGTTGCTGTGAGACCAGCTTCTGTAGCTTGGCTTTGAATCTCAAGAAAATAAAATGCCCTGCTGCTAGAGCCTTCCTTCCTTCCTTCCCTCCCTGTGGGGAGTCACTCTGTTAGGCCCTTCCTGCGGATGCGACTCCTCCCCACTTCTCTGCTGCCAAGTCACTTGGGGTCACAATACATTATTTTTCTGAACAAACAGGGAGATTGTGTAAGAAGTTTTTTGGGAGGACTCTTTGAGGTGGTGCAAGTGAGGGGGGGGGGCGGGACCAGAAGGTGGCACTTCCTTTAAGCCTTAGTTCTCCAGCAAAAAAACCTCTGAAGGAGCACTGAGCCAGGGACTGCTGGGTGGGAGGAAGGGCATTAGGGAGTTGAACTTGCAAGGGATGAGATCAGGTTAGCCTGCTGTGAGCTTAATTGGCTCCTGTCTGCACTCAGTCTCTGCAGTGCTCATTACAGGAAAGAGGCAGACGAATGAAGAGAGGAGGGTGTTGGGAAGATCACTGTGCCCCTAGCCAGCAAGCCAATCGAGGCCACAATCCACAAATCAGGCTTCAATGCAACTGGTTTATGAATTAGCAGCCTGAAAAGTATCAGAAAAAGCAAGGGCTATAGCTAGAATAAGAACAGGCAGTTCAATTGCACCAGGGCCAAAGTGCGGGAGAAGGGGGCATGCTTCCTGGTGCAGCTGTGTCCCCTGACACCGGGTAATCTCATTCATCTTCTGCAGCAGGGCGCATTCCAACCTACCTAGCTACTCCCCCCTATAGCGGATGCGAGTGTTCCCCACAAACTCCCCCCCCCCTCCCCCAATATTCTAGGGATATGAGGGCGGAGTTTATGGGGGCCGGCCAGCATTCCTACAAGCTTTCACCCAAAGTTACTGCCATGCCCCCGAGAAAAACCCCACACAGCGCCCATTGAGACCGAGGCTCTCTGGCTTGAGGAAGGAAGAGGAGTGGCTGTCTGGCTTCACTGGCAAGGCTCCTGCCCCCGCCGTCACCATGGAGACGAAACAGCTTCTGCTTCAGTAGCAGCGGGGCTTTACCTCTCCCTCCCTCAGGCCTGCCCTTCCGCCGCAGCCTGCCTGCTCCCGGGGTTTGCTCGCCAGTTACCCAGGTAACGAGCTAGGGGAGCTCGCAAACACAAACAGCGATTTCCCGGGATGAAGCGCTCCACCTCACCCAAGAGCTAAGCCTTCTTAACAAGGAGTGTGGAAGGAGAGCCCAAGCGGGCAGGGGGGAAGGGAGAGGGACGACGCCACGTGAAGCAGGATACTTTCCAGGCCAAGCTTGCAGCTCTCGAAAGTGGGAGGGAGACAGCATTGCAGGAATGTTTTCAGTAGATCTTCCACCGTCTCTTCCCCCCCCGGGAAGAGAGGGGGCTCCAGACGGGGGCACTTGCAATGAGTACACGTTGCCTGTACCATGCCCCTCCCTCTAGGGCTTAAATTTCTGCCAGAGCTTGGTCAGTCTTAGACGACTCGCCCTGCCAGGACTCGGACCCGCGCTCACTGCTGCTGCTTTAGAAGACGCCAGCCATACAAGAACGATTCAGAAGTCCAGGCTTTCCTGCACAGAGATGCGTTCTGTGCTCAGCAATGCCATTGAGAAACTCACAAGTGCTGGCTCTGCTATCGCCTCCCTTTGGCCTGCCTTGGCTAAGGCTCTTCAGCTGTCTTCTTCCTCAGTTTTCCCACTTGCAAAATGGTAAGCCCCCTCCAATGCAGAGTTGAGGCAGATCAGTAGGGCAATGCCAACCCTGTCCTCCATCAAGCTTAATTCCTAACCTATATCCCCCAGCCACTTTGCATATTCCCCCATACTTCTGGGGTCAAAAGGCAGTACTTTGGGGACAGGTTTAAATCCCTGCACCCCTGTTGTTTTCCCCCAGATGACACACTGCCTCCTGCCCCATGCAGCCAGCGGTTGCCAAGCAAGGCTGTTGCCCCATACAGTAACTCCACCCACACCCTACAGGGTAGCTCCAGCTGGGAGAGGACTATCCCACGTATTAACTCGAGCTCAGTTATTACCTCCCTATCTCTTGCCTTTGTCAAGTCACTTCAGCTCTCCTCCATTTCTCCACTTGTGAAACGACGGAAAGAGGCTACGGTTCATCTCCTCTACGTACAACCACAGTGGCTCATAAGGAGTAAGAGCAAGGCTCCGTTTGGTTCCATAACTGCCTCCTTCTACCTGTTGAGTTCATTAATGGTTGCAAAGAGCATTTGAGAGATTGGTTGCCATGCTGGTCCCAAATCTGAGACAGAATAGTTAAAAAGACCCCTTTGATTGGACCAATCTCTGGTGGTGAGTGTGCAGGTTTTCCAGCTGCAGAGTTGATGTTTTGTCTTGTCTGCAACAAGCTTTGAGGCTATGAACAGTTGGGTCAGTTCTCCCATGGGAAAATTTGAATAAAAGCTGCAACGCCAACATCATAAGAAGTGCCATACTGGGTCAGACCAATGGTCCATCTAGCCCAGGAGCCTGTCTCCAACAGTGGCCAATCACGCTGGCTTGGGAGAAACACCCAACAGGTCACAATGGGGGATCCATTCCGTTTTCCCCCAGATCCCATCATGTTCCCCAATCCTGTCTGGCTAATTCTGGTTCCATTCTGTCTCTGTTATTATTTAATGTGTACATGCAGCCCTTGGGGGAGGTCGTGAGGGGGTTCGGGCTGTGGTGTCACCAATATGCTGATACTCAGCTGTACCTCTCTTTTTCAACTGACCCAGACCCTGCCGTCTCGTTGCTATCCCAGTGTTTGGAGGCCATGGCGGAATGGATGCGGCAGAGCAGACTGAAGCTCAACCCCGATAAGACGGAGGTGATGGTGGGAAGAGCGAGGGAGGTAGTGGCCCCCCTTATTGGGGAGGGGTGTTTCACCCTCCTATAGCTCAGCAGGTCCAGAGTCTGGGGGTGATATTGGACACAGACCTGCGCCTGGAGTGGCAGGTGGAGGCGGTCGCTAAGGCTGCCTTCCGCCAGTTGTATCTGGTGCGTAGGCTGCGCCTATTCGTCTCTGGCCCGGACCTGGCCTCCCTCATCCATGCCTTCGTCACCTCGAGGCTGGACTACTGCAATGCGCTCTACGTGGGGCTTCCCTTGTTCCTGATTCGGAGGCTGCAGCTAGTGCAGAATGTGGCGGCTCATCTCCTTACGGGGACAGGCCATCGGGAGCATATTACACCTGTACTCTAGACTCTGTACTGCCTGTCTATAGCATCCCGAGCCAGGTTCAAGGTGCTGGTGTTGATTTATAAAGCCCTTTACGGTCTGGGCCCCTCCTACCTCAGCGACCGCCTCGCCCTCTGTGCCCCAGAGCCGCACCTGCGTTTGGGCAGGGGTGCCTTCTTGGAGGTCCCCCGCATAAAGCGAGGGACAATGGAGAAGGCATTCTCGGTGGCCGGGCCGCACCTTTGGCACTCCCTTCCGGAGGAAGCCCGCCTGGGCCCAAGCCTATTGTAATTCCGACAGTGTTGTAAAACCTGGCTGTGCACCCAGGCCTTTGGGGGTGGGTTAGGGTTATGGGGGGTTTTTCACCCCCATCCTGCTTTATTGTTTTAAACTTCCGTGCCTTGTTTTAAATATTGTGATTGTTTTAAATTGTTTTATAGTGTTTTATATTGTAAATTGTTGGAAGCCACCCCGAGCTGGTTACAGGAGGGTGCGGGGTATAAATTGCAAAAATAAAAAATAGCTGCTAATGGACCTCTCTTCCAGAAACTTGTTCAAACCTTTTAAACTCTGCTCTAGTACTGGTCCTTACCACAGCCTCTGGCAGTAAATTCCACAACCCAATTATACGCTGAGTGAAAAAATATTTTCTTTTATTGGTTTTAAACTTGCCACCCATTAGTTTCAGGGAGTATCCCCTAGTTCTAGTAGTAGCTGTGAAGGTAAGTAACTGTTCCTTGTTTATTAGTTCCACCTCACTCATGATTTTATAGACCTCTATCATATCTTCTCAGTCATCTCATCTCTAAACTGAACAGCCCCAACCTACCAAACCTCTCCTCATACAGGAGCCCTTCCATGCCCTTGATAATTTTTGTTGCCCTTCTCTGTACCTTTTCTAGTTCAGCTATGTCTTTTTTGAGATGGGGCAACCAGAACTGCACACACTGTTTGAGGTGCAGCCACACCATTGATTTGTAGAGAGACATTATGACCTGTTTTATTCTGTCCCCTTCCAAATAATTCCTAACATTGTTCTCTTTTTTGACTGCTGCTGTGCACTGCGCTGTGGATTTCATTGTATTGTCTACAACCACCCCGACTCTTTTCTCGAGTGGTAACTGCTAGCTTAGTACCCAGCATTGTGTACGCAGAGTTTGGATTATTTTTCCCTATGTGCATCACTTTGCACTTGTCCACATTAAATCTCATTTGCCATTTAGATGCCCAGGCACCCAGTGTCACAAGATCCCATTGCAGTTCCCCACAGTCTACTCGTGTTTTAACTACCTTGAATAACTTAGTGTCGTCTGCAAATTTGATCACCTCTCTTAACACCCTTTTCCAAATCATTAATGAATACATTAAACAGCACTGTCCCAATACAGATCCCGGAGGCAAACCACTTTTTACATCTCTCCATTGTGAAAACTGACCATTTAGCCCAACCCTTTGCTTTCTATCTTTTAACCAGTTTCTGATCCATAGTAAGACACTATCTCCTATCCCATGACTTTTTAATTTTCTCAAGCATCTCTCATGACACACACACAGGAGGAATAGGAAAAGAAATAAATAGCTTAAAATGCCAAGGCACTTTCCAGCCAATCCAAACAAAATTTGGGGGGGGGGGGAAGAGGAGAAGAGAACTCTGGAAAAACTCATCAACGCATGGGTTCTCAGTCTCTGGATCAGCCAACCACTGTCAAGCTTCAAGAATTTTTATGGGCTCGACAGGTGCAGACCAGTGCATGTTAAGTACTGACTAGCCATGGCTGGTGAGCTGCTTTGGTCCTGCAAGCACTGTAGATGTCTAGGGGAGAAGCGACTGTCTGGAGGTAGCCACAGACCAGTTTGAGCCCTACTACTACAGGGAATTCTTTCCAGAGTGCTCTCCCCTAACCTTCTTGCTCCAGTTGGCTGGGATGTGCCTCAGCACTTTCAGCTCTCCATCCATTTCTCCTCCTCCTTTCTCTTGTGTTCTCTTTCCTGATTTACTGCATTGTTTTTCATTTCTCCATTTCTCAATATGCATCTTGTCTGCCCCTTTGTCCTATCCCCCTCATCACTCTTCTATTGTATTTTCTGAGATGGGGTGGTTTCCATATTGGTCCCAAGTGTAAGAGATGGAGACAGGGTAGTTCAGCTGAGCCAGCCACTGTATGCAAGAATGTGTGGCCCAAAGGTTTCTGTTCTCTCCCCAACAGTAGTTGTCTCCATCTTTGCATTTTCTTACTTTCTAAATTAATTTAGAGGTAATCTGTAGGAAAGACAAGCCTGGGGCACCTGGCCACAGCAAATCTAGAAAGACAGAGAAGAGGCAGGATAGTTCCTTGGAGAACAACTGGTGAAAGGCAGTATGAGCTTTCATAGGAAACAGCCTCCTTCAGGGGTGGGGGAAAATATCATCCCACTGAGGGAATAGATCCATGCCCTCCCTCCCACCAGACTCCACAGGCCAGAGCAGAAGGCAGACCACAGCAAATGGGGGCAAGAACCTCCAGAGGCTGTAGTCCCTTCACCCCTAGCCTACTTCATCACATGTGTTTTACAGGAAGAGCCACTGACTAGAAGCAGCCAAGAGCAAAGTCAATTGTAGAGCAATTCTAGAGGCAATTGTAATGGCTACACATGCCCTGAGACTATGGGGATGAGAACAACAGGAATACTACAGCCAGAGAAACAGAGAGCGTGCTATTACAAATGGCTCTACCAGCTCTGCAATGCACACAGCTGATAGCTCCTCCAGGAAAGAGCTTACAAGATCTGACCTCTTGAGTCTGAAACCACCACTGTTCAGCTCTGAGTTTAGGTCATCGGGTCAGGAGCCAGTTCTGCATTTCAGACATTGACTGGAATTCTGCAAAATCCAAATCTGTCACCTGTGAAGGAGTCTCGCATACCTATTGCTCAAGGAAGGATCTTGTGTCCCCCGAGTCCATCTCTAATAATTGAGAGAAAGATTATAGACAGCCCATCAATTGGGCAAGTGGGGCAGCCATCTAGGATGGGAGTCTCCCCTCATGGTGGTAGTTCTCACCAGAGCCTTTGGCAGCAGCATTAGTATTTTCCTGCCAGACTGCCCAGTGCTGCACTGCTGCTGTTCTGCCTCCTGGAGCTGCTGCACTCGACTGCCAGGCTGCTGCATTCAGTCCCACAGTGCCCATCCCCAGGCCTGTCAAGTAGACCACTTTTGGTGGCAACTCCCACTTTCGGGCTTGTGGCTGCAAGGACTCAGGCTTATTTCTACATCCCTCGGTCATCTGAGGAGCTAGGACAAGGAGTGCACAAGGCCCCCCCAAGCACCATTTACACACTCCTGAGCCTCCACCACAGCTACTAGCTCTTCACACTGGTTCCTCCAGGTGCAGTGAGGCGGCAGCAGCAGCAGCTCAGGAGTGTACTCAAGGCTCCCTCTCCACCACTTCCTCTCTCCCACACTTTCTGAAAAGTGGGGAAGAAACAGAAGGGGGAGGGAGAAAAAAAAAAAAGGAAGAGAAACTGTCGAGAGACAGACTAAGATGAAAGGAAAACTGTCAGTCTCAATAAGGTGTACATGCTTATACTGTGCAGATTTACGTTTCCTGTGCACCTAATAAATGCACCTTTTGATTTTCAAATATTGGCAGGTTTGCCCCACCCCCATTCACTGGGGGTGCTGTGGAAAGCAGTGACTGCTGCATGTGTCGGGCCCAGGCACCCCCTCCTGAAGCTATTCAGGTGCTTGGGGGCCTCAAGTCATAGTTTCTGGCATGCAGGCACATCATGAGCTACAGCTGCAGTGCTGGTTGACAGCCAGGACCCAGCAGTGCATCCACAGTAGCAGTCTGTCTCTAGGCAGCAGTAACTGGTGTCCTGAGCCCCATAGAGGTGGGGGGCAGTGCACCTGCCTCAAGGAGGAGAGCCAAGTAGGGATGGTGCAATGAACTTACTCCTAGAGGGCTAATGGATGGCAAGATTTATTTTACTCAAGGTGGCAAAATGCCTCAGGCTGGCCTCAGACATTCTTTTCCCCCTTTATGATCAGCTGCAATACAAGACTTTGTAGTTTCTCCCTACAAAGCTGTCCTGCATCAGACATGCCCAAACCTGTCCTTAGGCTCAGATTAATCCCCTGCAATACCAAAGACGACAGCTAAGGTCAGACACTGCGGGGTGGGGTGGGGGGGGGGAAGAGGAGGAGGAACCCTTTCCCCCAAGAAGCCACACATGTTCCAAACCAGAGCTCTGAATGTGAACAGCAGACAGATGTGCCTGTCTCTTCAGCAGCTGGCAAGAGTCCAAAGATCGTACAACCACAACACGCTACCAACTCCTTGCACTTTACACACATTGGAGAGAGAAGCAAGGCTTGCAACATAGGTATAACCTTCCCAATGGGGGGACTCCTATCAGCTCTACTTCTCCGTATAGTGTAGGTCACTTTGAAATCTGGTAAGGAAATTCACAAGGCTGGGAACCCTGGTTGACATTGCTGCAAAGATAGATGGAAGCCTTCATTGCAGGCAGCAACTGCCAAGGTTGTTGGAGTGATGCAATAGCATCATCGCAGGCCACTTTCTATCAAATAGACGAGTGCAATGGACATTAGGAAGGACCTTTGTCTCTCTCAATGCAAAGTCTAAAGTCAACTTAGATGCCGTGCTGGATTAAGGTCATGCAGTGCCTTAATAATGGGGACCACACACACAGTCCTTCTGCCACCGAGCAGTGAGGTGGGACTCTCACCAGCACAAGTAGCAAGGCAGGCAAGCCAGCCCTTTACCCTTTTCTCTCACAAATCCACCAGCTAGAATGGCTGTCCTGCTAGTACCAAGGTACCTGGTCTTGAATACAGAAGAATGGGGACAGCCCTCACTTCTCCGGCTGTCTGGAGACTCAGGCTCACATTGCTGAATCCATTAGTCAGGCCTTCTAGTATCAGGCGGACGCCATGAATGCTAGGGATTCTACTCTTAGTAGATTTGAAACACAGGGGGCTTGGGCATGGGTGTGTGGCATTTCACAGAGAAGAGATACTGTCTCCTACATTAAAAGCTCCTGCAAGCAACCACCCTGCTATGTAATCCAGTGCTAAGAAAGCCCAAGATTGTTCTGTCCACAAATCTCCATTTTATAACCCTTCTTAGGAGCTGAAGGCATTGAGCCTCATAGTAGTGTACATATGCTTCCCCCTACACCCTCCCAGTACAGGGCTCAGCCGTTTTCTGCTAGAAGGCACCTACTTTTGATTTCTAACCCAGCTGTTTAAGAGCCACTCCAGGATGAGGTTTGGCACATTCAAGTAAGAGAAGGGAGGCGGCACTTTGGCCAAGCAGTGTTTCATGTTTTGACTTGACCTTAAGGCAAGTGCTTTTAAAACAGCTCAGTCTGCCTGGCCCAAATACAAGACATGCTTCCAAGATGCCGTTTAAAGTGTCTTCATATACACATGGGTAAGTTCAGGACAGACACCCTCAATCTTAACCCTGAATTTCTTGGCTTTTGCTGAACTGGTCCAAACTCAGGAAGAGAAGTAGGTTATGGACCAGTTCAGCAAAAGCCAAGGAAGTCAGGGTTAAGATTGAGGGTGTCTGTCCTGAATATACCCCTGTGTATATGAAGAGACTTTAAACAGCATCTTGGAAACAATGAGTTATTTATAAAAGAGGCATGCCAGGAAAGTTTCCTTCTCCACCTCACTGAATTATCTGTGCTCATCGGCTTTGATTCCATGACTTCCTAATTAGGGAATGCATCTCTCTTTTCCCTGTTTTGCATTGTCATTTGGGAAATCCATTATTTCACACTATTTGCTTCAGCCCACAGCTGGCCTTCAAGACCCTTCCCCCCCAGCTACACCACTCATAAGTCACCCCTTGGACAAAAGGTAGGGACAAAAGAAGCGCAAGATTCCAATGTAGGTTTTTGGATGTGCTCACCCCAGGAGCTCTGCATTTCATTAGAAACAGCACATCCAGTTCTAGCCCAGCAGAATGGCTTGTATACCGGGAGCAAAAATTACAAATAGAAGACAAGCTCTGCAGTCATCTTGCAGGTCTGAATTTTCAACCCTACCACTTTCCAAAAAAGGGTTCTCTTCTTGCCATTTTGGATCAAATCCCAAACATGTCTCACACACACACCCACAGAAACCAGAAGAATCTGGTTTTTGTACACTTTGGCAATAGCTTTTATAACTCACCATGATAATAAAGGGTCTCTCAGATCTGAATTGTCCTTCATGGCTCTTCCAAGATAATGTATTTCCCCCCCCCCCCCCAATCCTGCTTTTAAGAGCGCACACACACCCCCCCAAACAAGGCCTTCCTGCTATACCTCGAGCTTTGAAAACACCCTACTGGGCC
The DNA here is from genome assembly GCA_003113815.1 of Sphenodon punctatus. Classification (NCBI taxonomy): domain Eukaryota; kingdom Metazoa; phylum Chordata; class Lepidosauria; order Sphenodontia; family Sphenodontidae; genus Sphenodon; species Sphenodon punctatus. Next base: position 187,583 of record QEPC01014009.1, read on the forward strand.
CCAACTGTGGATAGTATATCCATGTCCCTCTATCCAAGGACAATCATCTTTCATCCACCCAGTTCCTTTAAGATCAGAACTCTGATCTCTTGACAATCCCTGTCAAAAGATCCAAGCCCAGGCCTCCTTGGCAACCAAACCATTCCTCCTCCCTGGGTTTCCACTGGCACAGGGAAAGGCTGCTATCAGATCCTTGCGAAGACAAACAATGAGCCTGTGTGTCCCCCAGCAGACAAAGGCCAAGCATGGATGGCACAGAGGGGGAAGATTATTTTGCTTCTCGCCACTATAGAAAGCTTCTGGAATCATGATGGAAAGTAGCACTAAAACAGGTGAGCATACAAATTGTTGTCAACCTGACAGAGTAAGAGTTACTACGAACATAGCTACTGGAAAGAGTAGGCTAAGTTCCCAAAATGTGGATCAAGAACCCATGGGGCATGGGGAGGGTACATCTACAGATGGCAGTTACAATATATATATTAGACACTGTGCATGAGGAGGTTGTCTGAAGTCACCAGCTCATATTTAAGTCTCAAAATGGGGTCATGCAGGCAAGATTTGAAGCACCACTGATCTAGACACAGCCCTTGGTTTAGTTTGGTTTTGTTGTTTTTTTTAAAAGAAAAGATTATTTTATTATTTCAACGTTTCGTCTGCCTCTTCCCCCTCCCCAAATGCAGGGAGATCTACAAGCCCCTGATCAGACCCATCAAGACATTGACAAGACAAAGCTTGCCAGGATATGCTCAATGTTCTCACACACACACACACACACACTCACTCACTCCTATGGCTGCTACTGCTCCAGATTTTGCAGAGTGGGCAGCCAGCTGCTGCTCTGCAGGCTAAGGAGGGGCTGAGTCAGGAATGCAGCCCCAGAGGCTTCCCTCACCATCCCAACAGCTCACTAGATTCCAGAGTGCTCTTTAGCCAAGAGAGGCTAAAGCAGCGAGTGTTAAAGGCTATATTCCCCTGGGAACAAGGCCTGGGCAAGTGGGGTCATGGGACATATTCTTCCCATGAACCATTAAAGAGGCAGGGAGAGAGCACTTGAAGCCAAATCCATTGTCCCTACACACCTTCTACCTCACCCACCACTGCTTAGTTCAGCACCTTGAAATAGGAGTACTGACTAGCTTGGCTCAGTTTGTTCATCCCTTTAAAAAGGGCCGAAAGTTCAGTTTATGGTTGAGCGTATTTATTTTTTTTAAATGCTCTCTCCAGAAGGCATCCCTAATTACAGTAATAGCTCACACACCAGGGGGTTGCAAATGATGCTCTCCAATTATCAAGTAAAGCACATCTATCCCCTCCCCCCCCTTTTTTTTCCCACCGTGACAGGATGGCCCATTACCATCCCCCATGGGAAGTACTTTTTAAGCACCTGCCATGTAGGGTCTCAAAGCCCTTCCAATTCATTAAATCTCTAATAGCCCTAAGTTACTGCACTAAGGAAAACAAAGAACAGGGAGGTTAAGGTCACATACCAAGTCTGTGGCACAGCTGGGAATAGAACCCCAATTCCCTGCCTTCCTGTCCTGTTTTTAACTATTTGAGGATTATCTTGACCATTCACTAACAGCCACTAAAGGGCAAGTGGCATAGAGACAGATAACACTGCCACAAGTTATGCTCCCTTATGGAGATCAATTTTGGGGCCATTTTCTGACCCAAACTATGTTCAAGTCTATTGTGTTCCTCCTCCTGCGTTTTGGCACACACAGACCACCAAGACCCTTTTAGTTACTACCATTCAAGTATATGACCTGCAGGAGTCCTGTTATTGTACAATTCCCATTCATCCAGGTCTTAAGTAACTTCCTTAGGAGATACCCCATTCTTCATTGACATTTTTAGATCTGGATTATTTCTTCATTCTTTAAAAACAAAAACACTTGCACCAACACATTTGGGTTTTTCATTCTGTTCAAAGTGGGCAGAAGGAACTCCCAGCTTTCTGTGCCATCACCTCTGTGGTTATGGGATGGTAAACAGCTAAAGTCCCAGGGGGGGGAAACTGGAGAAAAGCCCCATTTACACAAGCATAATTGGTAACAGAAAAGGGAAAATACAGAATCATTTCTCGATACAGACCAGAGCTGAACGTTTTTCCATATGGTCCGATTTCATGCTATAAGCATCACTACTCTTATTCTGTTCACACACCTGCCCCAGTAGGGAACTTTCTTTATGATGGTGCATAGATTGCTGAAGAGGCTTAGACCAAGGGACCAGAAGCAACAGGAAATATCAATTAGCCTAAATACTCTCACAGAATCTTTTTTTCCTTTCTTTTAGTCACCAAAGTGTGCAGCAGTATTTAAGGCACTATGAAATCACATCCAGTCTTTGGAATTCAGAGCAGCCATTTACTCCACTTGCTCTTGGTAACCAAGATTAGCTAGTGCCACCAGTGCTCTAAAGAGAAGTCTCATCATATCCCACCACTCACCATTTTGTTCAACAAAGCTATCAGGCTGATTTGGTAAACCCTCTCCAAGAAAAACTACTATTCCTGATGTTCTTAGTTAGGAACCAGGAAACTTGACAATTCAACAGTGGAACAATCTACCTTGTGGAATCTCCTTCCCTAGAAGTTTTTTTTGTTTGTTTGTTTTTTGTTTTGTTTTGTTAAGAGACGACTAGACAGACGTGTTTTAGGTATAGGTGATTCTGCCTCAAGGCAGAGGGTGGATTAGAGGATCTTTGAGGTCTCCTCTAACTCTGCTGTTTAAAAGCCATTTCTGAGATCTAGTTATCCTGTTTCTTGATCAATGAGCTAGGTTATTCTTTCCACCATTGGCAATCTCTGCCCCAAGAGTAGGTGCATTTCAGCTACCATTATTAGTAAGTCACAGCCCAGTGACATCAAAACTGCCTCTCAATGTGAAGACACAGGTAGCTTTTTATTGTCACACAGCAAGTTGACATACATAATTGACAGTGTTATCTCAACTTGCCATACTGAGATAAAACACCTCTTGTATCTTACCTCAACTATAACTTCCCATTAAGTCAGCTGTTTCAGTGTTGTCAAGACTAGCTGGTTGCTAGTAGTTTTAAGTGATTTCATTCCCTTGTTAGAGTACAACAGCCCCCCCCAAGATCATGATCCCAATTGTCATTCATATACTCTGCATGTCTGCTATTTGAAGCAGTTTAACAGGTATCCTATGCAAACCTTAAAACAGGGTCACAAACTAAACGCTTATTAAGTTACTGGTGTTTGACTTATGTAGAAGTTAGTTCAGATATTAGAGGGATCACTCCAGGCAGAGCAGAGGCAAAGTTGTGAGCGGTTTCAGGGCCTGGCAACACCTATGCACTTATCACACAAACCCTCTTTGGAATTGCTGGAGATATCACCTAAAAGAGATTACACTGAAGGTGAGATAGGTGCCAGCATTTTTAGTTTCTCTGCTGTGGTTGAACAGTGCCTTCCATTTTTGTACAGATGACAGAACTTCTTAGAGAAGCTCCCATATTTGACAGCTTCCCAAGGAAGACTACCACCAAGGACAATATGATCAAAACCCACATCAAAATTTGGCTAAAAAATTCTGAGACAGGTTTCATCTCTTAATAGGACACGTCAGAAAGGGAGGGAGTCCTCTCCCAGCTTCCTCTTGTGAACAAATGGGACAGAAGCAACTACAAGTAGCTTTACTGTTTTGTTTTCACCTAAAATGAAATTCTGCTCAATATTTTCCCTTATCACAGAAGTGCATTTTCAGTAAAGGGCTGAGCAAGTTATGTAAGGAATGAAGAACAGTTTGGGCCTTGTTTTGCTTGGAGACTGCATGAGGTTCTTCCTTCTCCCCTCCAAAAAAGTTTGAAGCATGTCTACCAGCTTGAGACTGCACTTATCCAAATATTCCCTTGTTACATTGACGTATGAGTGAAGAAAACCCAGCTCAGTTGCTCAAATTTCACTCCATCTTCCAAGAGACAATTTTTAAAATAAAAAAGCTTTTAGACTGCTTACAATGCAACATAAGATACCAAATGGAATTCATGTTTCCATTTACATGGTATTTTTAATTGCTGTACTCCCTAGCCTCATAAATGGCTATGCAAATTCCTATTACTCAGGAGATACATGTATCTGCAACCTTACCATTTTTGCACTCCAATTTTAGTACCTCTTCCGTTCAAAATTAAGCCAACCTATGCAACATGAAAGGAAGATAAAAGCCCATTTTCCTTCTAGAGGTCACCTTTCCTCATAACTTGAGGACCCAACTAATGGAAATCTAGGAGGGATAAGCCTTCGGTTTCACCCAGGTTTTGTTGGAGGCCAAATTTCTAAAAAGCCACCTTTTAAAAAGAAATCATACTATGTAAAGCGGAAGAATACAGGATGAGTGTTCAGCACTTAATTGTAGGAAATACATGTTTCTGACAACTTTACAGGATTTAAGCTAGATGTCCTTACTGAGGACACTCTACACACACTATTATCCTAGGATTAGACTGGCAATACTACTGCAGTGGCATTTTACAGCTAACGATGGGAATGTTTAAACTGATTATTCTGCACATGAGAGATGTTGAATTACCATTAGACCACCATCCCACTCACAATTACATTGCTAGACGACTCTGAAGTGTGCTCTTTAGTCCACATAGGCAGCTGATGTCCAAGTCAGCATTTTTTTTATTAAAACTCCCACTGAAGTGGGCATGTTGCCCAGGTAGTGTCCAATAGGGAAGTGACTGCAGAGGTGTTCTAAATGACGGGGGGGGGGGGGGGGGGGGGGCGGGGGGGGGNGGGGGGGGGGGGGGGATCCTCGGAAGGGCTTTCACAATCTTGCTCCAACAAACGCTTCCTTTATTTGCAGCTGCCAGAGGAGCTAGAATCCAAACCATCATAAACCCTCTGCAGCAGTGCAGAGTGGATCCAGGCCACACAGTAATCACACCCTTCTCCATTCCTGCCTGCCCATTCCTCCCCACCACAATCACCCCCCACTACCTAGCCAAGTGACTGCAGAAAGAGTTACACTTGAACAGTTGGAAAATATTCAATACGTGTTACACACGTAAAAAGGTAATGCACACTTCATACAAAAAACAAGATACATTGCTGGAAGGGGAGAGAGAATACTGTACAAAACCCTCCAAAACGACTCCCAATGCCTTTATAGAACAAAGACCAGGGCTTTGCCAAGCCAACTAACAAGTCACAAGGGCTTCTCAATCAAGCTCTCTGTAAACGGTTTCCAGTTCAAACACTTAAGCACCATGTAACAGGTTCAACCTATAGCTTTCCAAAGTAGACTTTTGTCTTAATAAACTTACAAATAAGCTTAAAACTTGCCAAACTTTTAAACTATGATCTGGGAAGGGCACTCCAACCGTTCTGAATAGGGGCAGCCTTTAGAAGATTTCCCCCTTCGGGATCAGACAGCATAGGGTGGGGTGGGTGAAAGGGAGAAAGTTAGAGGAAGTGGTAAGAAAGGGAAATTCCTAGAAGGGGGGGGAATGAGGTGGGGCCCCATTTGAAAAGCCTGAAGGAGGAGATGGGTGCGATATTCCCAAACCCAGAAAGGGGGGGGGGGGGGAAGAGAGAAATAGGAAAATAAGCGCTGCTTCTGCTCTGGTCCATTCTCAATGGAAAAAGTTCCTAGTGTTGCTTAACACTTCGTGTCTGCTTTGAAGACGGAAAACTCCGTTCCCCTTCCTTCCGCTAGCGCCCCAGGAAAAAGTACGTTCAACACCCGAGGAGCCGTGCTCGGCAGTCAGACCGGGTATAGTGTAATAAACCCGCCCCGGTGTCTCAGTCCGGCTGCTTTTTCGCCTATCCCCAGGGAGAAAGCATCAGAAGGCGACGATAGCCGTGCTCCAGGGGTTGAGGTTCCGTAATACTGGTTCATCGCAGCAGATCTGCCCGGGCTCGCCCGCCGCCTCCGACACCTCCTTCTCTTCCGGCCGCCGCCGCCGCCTGCTGCCGCCGCCCGCGGGACGCTCCTTGCTGAGCAGCCCCGTGAAGCTAGAGCCGAAGATGCTGATGAGACTGGCCACGTTGCCGGTTTCCATGTCCTCCTGCTGCGGCTCCGCATTCTGCTGCTGCAGCGCGGAGCTCTCCTCCGCCTCTTCTTCCCTGCGGGGCTTCTTCACCGGAGAGGAGCCCGCCGCCTCCGGGAAACCCCTCTCGGCCGCCGCGCTGCGTTTCCTGGGGCAGTAGGACGGGGAGGAAGGCAACGCTGCTGCCGCACGGGGCTCCGCGGGATCACAGTCCGCCCGGCTTCCCGCTCCTCCATCTACCCCGAAGGAGCAGCAACAGCAGCAACGTCGCAGTCTCTGGCTCTCAGAGTCCGGGAGTCGGCGCCGGGGCACCGAGCAGCCCCTCAGCTCTGCAGCCGCCTCCTCCTCCTCCTCTTGCAGCGGCTGCGAGGACGGGTCCCAGGCGCAGTCCGGTGGCTGGCCGGTTGGGGGGAGCGGCGGCGGCTGGGGGCAGCAGCCCGGCTCGCTGAAGTAGACCTGGCGGGCGCTGCGCAGCACCAGGGAGACAAGCAGGTTCTTGTGCAGCTTGAAGCCGCCGCGCTGACCCCGCGCGCCGTAGATCTTGCCCAACGAGATGCTGACGATGCGGTGCGCCTCCAGCTTGAACTCCATCGGGGTTGCTGCAAAAGTGGAAGGGGCGAGATCTCCCCCGGAGCGCGCGCTCAGCCGGGCTCCCAGCAACAGACAACCCACGCGCCTCTCCGTCCCGCCGCTCACTGAACCGAACGGTCGTGGCCGCTCAGTTTATATACCGCCCATGCGTCGGCCAATCAGAAAGCCCCGGCAGCTGCTTGAACAACCGCTCTGTCTCTTCCTAGCGCGCCCGCTCTGCCCAATCATGAGGGACGGAGCAGGTTCGAAAGCTAGCCCCGCGGAGAGCGCTCTTAAAGGGGCAATGGTAGATTTAGAGGAGAGGGGGTGGGGTCATCTCCATGCTGCACCCTGTAGCTGAGTGGGGAAGGAAAAAAGGGGGCGCTAGAGCTGCAACTGCTTTAACCTCCTTCCCCATCATCATTAATATAGCACAAGCAGTGTACATGATAGTGAAAAGCTTTGATTAGATACAGGTCCCTGCAATCTGTGAGAGGGGAGAGAAGAATATAGGAAGAATCAGGGATACATTCATGAAGTTGAGAAGTCACAGGCACACATACTTAGCTTATTTATTAGTAGTAATAATAAATAATACATTGTATAACTAATAATGACTGTTCAGCACTGGGCACATTGCTGGCATTATATTAATAAATCATTAATAATTTCTGTAGCACTTTCAGTATTCAAAGCACTTTACAATCCTCCTTTAGTTCACTCTCACAATAACCCTAAGTCATTTTTATTCCCTTTTTGCAGATGGGGCACCGAGGTGGAGAGATAGTGACTTGCCCAAGGCCACCTATGGAGTTCATGAATAAGACAGGATTTTAACCCTGGTCTCAAAAACCAAGCTCTTTCATCGTGGCATTGAACAGCCACACAGATTAATTTCTGTCCTGTGTCCAGGGCATTGGGGCATCCTTACTCTGTTAATAGCGGCTTGTCAATGTGGAGGTTGCTGTCCTCACACGCCAGCCCAACCCAAAGACCTTGATGGGCACCATCATGAGTAAGGAGAGAATCAAGCTTCACATTTTTGGACCATCTTTTTGTAGCACATGGTAACTACAGACCTGAGCCTAAAAACACTCCAAGTCAGTGAAACTACTCTGGAGTAAATCATTTGAGGACTGTGGTCTAAGCCACACTATCTCAGCCCACATGAGCCTCGAGGGCCTTCTCCACCAAGCCTGTCATATTTTGAAACTGTGCCCTCTTCCCCCAGGGTCTTTCAGAAAACCCTCATCCCCTCCACAAAACCTAGATTTATATACACCCAGTCAAAACCACAGTGTGCCAGTAAAGGAGGGAGAGGTTACTGGATGGGGAGAGGAAGGGGTGACCACCTTTCTCCCTCCAACACTTTTCCAAGCAAAATTCCCTGAAGCCCTCCCAATAGGCATGTGTCTTGGTTTTCAGCTTTGGAAATCAGTTTGTCCCACACTGATGGGGCAGATGGGAATACAATCTTGGGTTAAGGTTTCCCAAGAAGTCGAATATCAATGGGATGCGGGCATTTGTCTCCTTAGAAAATTCAGCCAAGACCTTTTGTACGGTGTCCCATCATGGCTATAGCCACAAGACTTATTCTTCTTTCCTAAGTCCATATCAGCTACAGAACATTAGCCTGTTATGCCACATAATAGCTCTCATCAGTCCCCTATTGCAGACCTATGGCCAGGTCTGCTGGCAATGGAGAAAACACAATGAGCACGGATCCCTGCCTACAGGTTATATAGTCCATTGTCTGTCCATCATGTGGTGTATCCCATTTCTTCCATACTTCCTTATCAGAGACGCACACTGCTCTCCATCATTCTGTCTTAACCCTCTCACCTGTGATTGCTAAAACAAACCTAGCTTTATCAGCACCATCCCTCACATCTTCTGAGTTTTCAGAAATTACTGTCTTGTATTCTTCAGAGAACGAGAGCTGATTTTTTCTGAAGCATTTCAGATTTGTCCCTAAATCCCCCAAGACTGAGATTCCCCTTCTCTAGTCTTTAAAAAAAGGATTAATTTAGGGCCATCTGTGCACTGAAATGCATTGGATAGAGTTCCTTAGAGGAAGTTCACTTTGTGCTGAAAAATAAGGACCATAATACCAGCCCACGGAGAGATGGTGATCAGAAAGTCCTGTGTGTGGCCTCCCCACTATCTTCTGACTTTAATCTCTCCCCTTTGAAAATCAGCAACAGAAAACATCAGAGTGGGAATAAAAGCCAGGGCCAAGCCACGGGTTAGCCAGCACTGGACCTTCATCATCCACAGTAACAAAATTTTAAAGGCCCATTCCTTACTGAAACCCCAGTTCTACGCTAAAGTCTCTCTGTTGTTGGTAATGGAAAAAGGAAATCCTAGATGGAACTGAAGTGAAACACAGCCATTCTTCTTATCCACAAGGGAAATGCTGTGGTACTCAGCAGGGCACACTACCAAAGGAGAGAACCAATACCAAAGAATGAACTGCAAACAGAAAAGGATAAGAAAGAAAGAAAGAAAGAAAGAAAGAAGGGGGAAACAAAAATCATATTAAGTCTGTCATGGCATGGGAAGGAGATGGCTCTGGAAATAAGCTGAATCATACATTGAAAGGTAGCAGGGAGGAAATTCCAGATCACCTGATTACAGGTAAACAAAATAGGAGCAGGGGGAATTACACTTCAAGCAACAAGCATGGTGGTGCTATTAAAATTCTTTCCAAGTGCACTTACTTTCCAGAAATCTTAAATTCCACTGAATTTGTGCCCTAACCTACAAGTCCCAATCTACAGTTACAGCTCCCTCCTTTTCTATATCTTTTTATCTTTATCTCCTCCTTCTCATTTAATTCTGAATGGCCTGAAATAAGAGTGTCAGTGGCTGCCTCCACTGCTGCCTCTGAGGACTTTATCACTGGATACTAGGGATGGGATTTTTGGTATTGCCGAGAACCAAAAGTACCCGAAAATGGTTATATTGGATTAATCGGCTATCTTGGTTCTGTCTCAGTATCGGATCTTTTGCATTGTTTTTTTTAATCAAATTTTTAACATTGCTGTTTTCCCCATTGAAAACTGCAATGTTAAAAATCCGATACCGAGAGAACCAAGAGGAGAACTGGTAGACAGAGATTCGATACCGATAGAAACAGAGAAGCGAGATTTTGCCCAAGTCCCACCCCTACTGAATACTATTGGCAGCCCAAAGAGAGACCAACGTCTAAGCACACAAAGCTTCCTGTTTTATTCCCACACTTTCTAACTCCCCTCCCACATCCTTGAAAACTATATTTATCAGCTTTTATTTGTGATGCAGGATTAAAAAAAGACCACTGAATTCTGGCTGCCTTGGGAGGCTGATAGACCAAATACTGGCTCCTACTATAACAAACATCATCAATTCAATTTATTTAAGGAAACAAGCTTTTGCCAAAATTCCTTACAACATAACATCAACACAAAACAGACGAAACAACGAACCAACACAAATGGGTAATAACCCAACATGAATAAATAAAATAGTGGCTGGAAAGGTCCAAACCAGGTCTAATCCAGTCTATAAATTTTTTTAATTTTTTTTTAATTCCTAGGATTTAATAAAATCAGCACGGATTTGTTCTGCTTTTAAAGCAAACATGGCTAACTTGACCAAGAAGTCATCATTGGTCTGTTGTAATATTCAGATAGCCTTCTCCTGTTGCAAGAAAGCGGATAATGAAGGGGGATAAAAGCAAGTAAGTGGCGTTCTAATTTCATCATATTAAGGACAATCCAACAAATAATGGGTTTGATCCTCAATGGACTCTGGACACCTGGGACAACGTCTTTCATATCGCAGAACTCCATTCCTACGGCCATACAATACCTCGGTCGGCATTAGGGCAAATCTCACTCAAGTCAAAGCTCGATGTAAGTGGCTCTTCATATCCATACTCAAGCATCTTTCCCTGCCTCAAATGATTTTACCCAAGACATACAAAGGGGCTAAGGGTGAAAACCTCACCATAGCAATTTTGTTCTGCCTAGCCACATCTTGGGCACGCTGAATCAGTAAAAACTGTTCTTGAGGTGTAAAAAAGCATTGTCCATTAAAGGTGAAAATTAAATAATCATCCATGCCCACGGCGTTAAGAGTATGTCTAAGAAAACTCATCCAGGGAGATTGCTTCTAGAGCTCCAGGGTTATATCCTCAAGAAGACAAGGCTTTGACAATGCTGAAGTGGAATTCGCCAGAAGTTTTAACCAAAATTTCAATAAACAAACATGGACTTTGGAAAAGATCGAATCCATTCCCATTTCCAATCTAAGGAAGGAAGCCAGGAACGATGGTGGTAAGCCCAGAAAGGAACGTAGAAACCGGTTCTGCGGAACATCAATGTCCTTAGTTATGGCCTGGACCCAAACCGCAATGGGTCAATCACACAAGTTTTTATTCCACAACAAACACTTTACTCCAGGTACACACACTATTTGTATTCAATCCCAGGTAGTTTATCTGAAACTCAATAGAAGCAACCTTGTTTGGACTCAGAATAAATCTCAGCCCTATGAGTGTCTTCACAGGGACACCTGCCCCGCCTCACCCCTGGGCGGCTGCCTTTTAAGGCAGCTAGAGCAGAAGCGGGGCAGGCTGTCCCTCCTCCAGGGCTGCCCTGCTGACAAAGCACCGCCAGCAGAGCGGGCAGCCCAAACCCAGGCAGGGCCAGCCTTAGCATAAGCGGTGCCCAGGGCGGGGAACAAATGCGGGGCCCCTATCTTCCACCGGTGGCAAAGCTGCCAGCAGGCTTAGGGGCACTTCCCAGCTCAGGGGGCACTCCCCGGCCGAGGGACGGCACGCTTTCCGGGCCTGGGGAGAGGAACTCCCCTCTACACATCCCTAAGCCTGAGCAGCCATTTGGATCACTTACCTGATCCGCTGTTGCCGCCACCTCCGCCGCCACCCCTGGTCTGGACCCTGTGCGGGGCTCGGAGCTTCAGACGGGACAGGCACCATGGCAGCAGATTATATTTTCCACCGTGCTGCCCACCACCACTGGAAGTTCTGCCCCCCTCCCCCCCCCGCCTGTTACAGTCTCGGCCAGGGGAAATGAGGAAGAGAGAAGCAGAGGTCCCGCCTCTCCTTCATTTCCACTAGTCAACCAGGCAGGCAGTGGAGGGGGCCAGCAGCGTAAGGGAGAGATGGGGCCTCTGCTTCTCCCTCACTTCCGGCGGAAGTGAGGGAGAAGCAGAGGCCCCACCTCTCCCTCCCTCCATGTGTGCCCACCCTGTCTGTCAGTCTCTTGGCCAGGGGAAATGAGGGAGAGGCGGGGCCTCTGCCTATCTCTCCACCTTCCCCTGGCTGAGACTGACAGGCAGTGGGGGGGGGAGGCCTCTGCCTCTCCCTCACTCCTGCTGGCCCCCTCCGCTGCCTGTCAGTTGGAGTTGGCCGGGGTCCCCACACTCAGGGTCCCCAGCTCCCAGCCACTGTCAGGCCAGGAGCTGGGGACCACGAGTGCTCCCTCCCCGCCAGGAGCGGGGCCCAGGGTGGCTGTCCTGAGCCACCCTGCAGTAGGGCCAGCCCTGAACCCAGGGCAGCAGTTGGAGGCAGGGCCGCCAGCCATCTGCTCAGCTGACAGCCACTCTAGCTTTCTCGCAACACTATAGATCCAGGATCCAGAGGCCAGGGGTTGACCCAGCACCAGCAACACTATGGTGTGGGGGAGGGGGTGCCACGCAGGTGGACCATAGCCCGGAAGCTGTCGGGTCCATTTAAAACAGACTCAGGCGTGGCTGCAAGCTACAAAGTACCCTGCGTAGTAGTTACAAACAGCGGTAGTTACCCTGGAATATTAATGTTGCATATATACTCTAAATCAGGGGTGGGGAACCTTTTCCCTTCTGCACTTTGAAAATTATTACAAGCTTCAAGGACCACATCGAAGTTGGAGAAAGAGGTGCCCGAGGGGTGCACTCTGAAAGAGGAGAGTCCAGATCATGGGTCTATGCCATGGAACTGTCCCCTGTCCTTGTGTGCATGCCCTCATCTCTGCTTCTTTAACCTAAGCACAGTTTTTCAGTGTTTGGGGATAAGAACCGGATCCAGAGGCCAGATCCAAAAACTGGAAAGGGGTCCCATAAAAACCAGCCAGCAGCTCCCTTTGACCCCAGGGCCTGAGGTTCCCCACCCCTGCTCTAAACCAAGTTTACTAATACAGAGTAAAATATTGTGAGGCGCCTCAGATGAGGAACAAACCACAAATAACAGAAAATGTTTTCTGTACTCTACTCTGGCTCCTTAGTTCTGTACTGCTACTTGATGGGGTTTTCTTCTTTAAAACCACAGAAATGTCTCCCAACTCAAGGGACAGTCCCTGGTTTTGCATCAAAATTTCCTTATTCCTCCTAGAAAAAGCCTCCTCCTTTCTCACTTCTTGTTATAACCAACTCTCATGTGTAACAAAAATACCTTGCAAGACCCAGAAATCATGTGCACTCTTGCACACTTCCTTGTCCTTCTAGAATTAGACACTAGCACATACATGCCTTATTTGATTTATCCATCCTACAAAGTAGGGAGAATTCAGTACCCCAGTCCCCTGCCTGAGAGAGACAACAACCCCATGCTGTGTGTACATCCTGTGTGTCAGGGTTTAACTAATAAATTTCAGATTAGGCCTGCTCTCTGGGCAGAGAAACCTTTATGAAATGTGGGACCCTGTGCAAAGACTGTGATGGCTTCGTGTGGGACCCACTGCAGGTTGGTGCACTTAGAGAACCTCATGGGACCCCTCCTAGTGGAGGAGGGGAGATGGAACAGGGAAGTTAGAGAGGAGGGATCCTGGGGCAGTAGGTAGCACAAACTGAAGTATGCCCCTATTTCTGGGATTCCTTATTTTACTATCTATCTTGTTTGCAATAGCCTTGTTTGTTCGTGTTTGTTACACACCATCATGTGTCCATGATGGGGTATCACACTATGATATCACAAAGCAATTTAAATTCTTTTAGTAACATCAGATGAGTCACTTTTAGTCTAGCTACAGGATCTGGGCCTGTGATGTCACCGAAACAGAGGACTGCAGTTAGAATGACAAGGCTTGATGGTCCTATCTTCCTTCAGGTAAAATTCCTGCTGATTTCATGAAGGCACATACTTGTCAGTGAGGGAAGGTTCTCCCTTAGAATGGAGGTCTGGGTTGTTAGTGACTCCTGATGGCCTCCTTGTCAATGCCTTGGTTGATCTGTGGTATGACATTTTGACCTGGACTATTGACACAGTGACACCTAGACATCCACTTACTCTATAGTGGCAGCACAGGTCTCTGTGGTATACGGAGAACCGGAGGCTGCTCAAGCGAGAGGGTATGCGGTTAGAGCGCAGGTGGTGCTCGACTTGCGCCAAAGTCGACCAACTGCAGCATGGACTGTTTTTAAGGGACTATGCCATGGCTGTGGCAGCAGCAAGGAAATCTTTCTTCGCTGCTGCCATAGCATCTGCAAAGTGTCGTCCAAAGGAGCTCTTACAGGTGATGAATAGCTTATTAAATCCTAGCGGTTTCTCTTCAGAGCTAGAGGTGTTGGCTGCCCACAGTGATGAGTTTGCCACCTACTTTACAGATAAAGTTGCTCGTATTTGACTCAACTTGGGTGTTGCTACTTTGGGTGCAGGGGCAGAGTTTGGGGTTGGAGAGGCCTGGTCTTGTCCAGTTTACTTGGATCAGCTTGGATTAATCTTGCCCACTGATGCAGAGGATGTGCTTGGAGGGGTGTGGCCAACCAGTTGTGAATTAGATCCATGCCCATCCTGGCTGGTGAAAGCCAGCCGGGAGACACTGGGGACATTGCCGGCCAGGGTTGTCAATGTATTCCTTAGGGAGGGGAGGGTACCTGATGGCCTTAAAAACTGTGGTCATCCATCCCCTGAATAAAACATCTCTTGATGTTGACTCCATGGCCAGCTATTGCTCTGTCTCGAACCTTCCCTTTTTAGGGAAGGTTATTGAATGGGTGGTTGCCTCGCAGTTCCAGGCACATCTCGATGCTAATGGATTCCTGGAACCATGTCAGTCAGGTTTTCATCTTGGGTATGGCACTGAGACTGTGCTTGTGGCCTTGGTTGACAATCACCACCAGAGGGTGGTGTTGGGCGGTGGTTCGTCAGTCCCCTCAGTGCTCCCTTGTGGTGTCCCACAGGATTCCATCTTGTCTCCACTCCTGTTCAATGTGTATCCATCCAAGGCCCCTGGATGAGATCCTTTGGAGAACTGGAGTGAAGTGCCATCAGTATGCTGATGACATCCAGCTCTCTCTCTCCTTTTCATCTGACCCAATTCCTACAGTCTTGGTGCCTACCCAATGCCTGGCTGCTGTTGGGGACTGGATGCGGGCACGCCGATTGAAGCTGAATTCAGAGAAGACTGAGGTGATGATGGTTGGCTGGCCATGTGACCTGGGAGATGTGTGGAGACTCCTGTTATGGATGGGGTCCAGCCTCTCTTGGTCACTCAAGTTCGCAGCCTTGGGGTGCTCTTGGATCCACTGCTGCGCCTGGATAGTCAGGTTGCAGTGGGGGTCAGGATTGCCTTTCACCAATTATATCTGGTGAGAAGACTGCGACTGTTATCAGATTTTTATCTGGTCACCATCATCAGTGCCTTCGTAACTTCAAGACTGGACTACTGCAGTGTGCTCTACATGGGGCTGCCCTTGAAGACTGCAGAATGCAGCAGTCCGCCTTCTGTCAGGGATGGGTTGCCAGGACCACGTTACACCAGTGCCCCAGAGTCTGCACTGGCTCCAAATAGCTTTCCAGGCACAACTCAAGGTTCTAGTTTTAACCTAAAAAGTCCTAAACGGCTTGGGCCCCAGGTATACCACTTCCTCCCTCATGTCCTCTCATGGTCCCTGAGGTCAGCAGAGGCACCCTCTTGCAGGTTCCATCTCTTCAAGATATTTTTACAGCTAGGGTGCACAGGGAGACATTCTCAGTGGCTGCCCCATGATTATGGAATTCCCTCCCTCTGGGCATCTGCCTAAGCCTGTTAATCTTCCAGAAACAATGCAAGACCTTTCTATTCAGCCAGGCATTCAGTAGGCAGGGATAGGGTTGGATGGGGGTGGAGGGTGCTGTAGAGGAAGGTTGTGTGGGGCATTAAGGTGATAATTGTTGATAGGTTTTAATGATTTTTAATATTGTTGTTAGGATTGTGTGCCTCTGTGGGAAGGGTTGTATACAAACTGAACTAAATAAAATAAATACAAACTTTCCCTTTGTTTCTCTCAGCAGGGAGGCACACCCCAGGTCTGCCCTGAGGTTATGCTTCCCTCTTCTGTATAAAGTTCCAATGAGAACATCCTCATCCTAAAACATTTTGTTTTGCAAATTAAATTATTATTAAACATTTATATAGCACCAGCAGCGTACTTGGCATTTTACAATTGTTATTAATGGTGACAGGTCCCTGGCCAGCAGGCTTACAATCTAAGATGGACAAGGGTGAGGAGAATGTAGGGACAGACACACATATTCCCATTTTACAGATGGGGAACTGAGGCTGAGAGGTTATGACCAAGGTTCCTGGTTTTCCGTTTAGTGTGGAAAGCTAGAGAAAAACATGGAATTCCAGAATTTTCTGTGAAATTTCCGTCTGCAAAAAACACACTGGTGGCAGCAGAAATTTAAAGGAGGCAGAAGCTCTGTGGAGGTTTTGTGTTTGCCTGTGTCCAAGAGAAGAGATTTGGCACAAGAAGAACACAGCCATGTCTGACTTTTGGCAAGGCAAAGCTATGTTGGGCTCCATGCCAGGGCTGGCTGGTGTGGGATATTGTTTGAGTTTGTTATTTGGGTGGCAGTGGCAACCAGTGCATCAAATTGTCACAGAAAGTGAATAATTTGCAATAAACACTTTCTAATTTTCACAGCCAAAAAATGCAGATGTTGGTGTTTTTAACCAAGATTTTTTTCAGAGAATTTCTGATTTTTTGGCAGAGAAAACTAGGAACCCTGGTTATGACTTTCCCAAGGCAACGCAGTAAGTTCATGGCTAGGGAAGGATTCAAACCCTTGCTTGCCAGGTCCAAGTCCAGCACCTAATGTCCACTATCATTCATTTAGGTTATTAAAGAACTGGGGGGTGGGTGTTCCCGGTACTCTTTCCCCCTTTCCTGACATGGAAGCTTAAGTGAAACACTAAGTACTGGAAGCTCTCTCTAGGGCTCAAATGTTGAGGAGATTTTGGAATTCATTTCTCCCCTGTTAAGGGTTCCGTCATTCCCATTCTAATGGGGAACAGAGGCCAATAGTGACTTGTCTAACGCCACCATGGCCAAAATGAGATTTGAACTCTGGTCACCCAGATTCAAGTCTCTCACTTTATCTACAAGGCAACACTGCCTTTCAAAGTTTCCACCTTTATCTGGCTAGAGATTGTTGGATTCAGCTCTTAGATTCCTTGGTAACTAATAACTATAGTAATACCTAGGTCATTTAATGTGTTATCAATTGACTCCTCAAAAGAATTTAAGGTGAGGAGGGAGGAGTAAAAGAGGAGGGAGGAGTAAAAAAAGGAAAAGAGAGAAGTAGAATTGTCTCCAGTGTGTCCATACAGCAAGCTGTTTGCAGGATATCAGGAAAAGTGGAGGAAGGGCAGATAAGCAGGGATCTTGTCCATCCTGGGGAAAAGTTGCCAGCTATCTGGAGAGTAAGCACAGTCTATTGTTACAGAACGGGGTGGGGCAAGAGGGAGGGAAAGCGTCAGGTGATCTGCTTCCTGGTCAGATATTCAGTTTTGCTACAGATGTTTTAGTCAGCTTTGGGCTAATGAGCTGTGTATCAAACTGTCACTAAAAAAATTGAGACTCAGACACTTTGAAAATTTTGTGCCACTTTCCAACCTTCTGTAATGGAGATACCACTGCCTAATTAGGAGGAATTAGGAGGAGTGCTTTTGGATCCCTCACTGAGCCTGGATTGTCAGGTAGCAGTGGTGGCCAGGAGCGCTTTTCACCAACTCCATCAGGTGAGGCGGCTGTGGTCTTTTCTTTCTGATTCAGATCTGGTCACTGCCATCCATGCTTTCATCACCTCAAGGCTAAACTACTGCAATGCGCTCTACATGGGGCTGCCCTTGATGACTGTTTGGAAGCTGCAGCTGGTGCAGAATGCGGCAGCTCAGCTCCTTTTGGGGACAAATAGCTGGGAGCATATTACACCTGTGCTTCAAAGTCTGCACTGGCTGCCTATAGCTTTCTGGGCACAATTCAAGGTGCTGGTTTTGACTTTTAAAACCCTAAATGGTCTGGGTCCCATATATCTGAAAGACCGCCTATCCTACCATGTCTAGTCCCTTTGTGACCTCTACAGTTGCATGGGGGCACCCTCCTGCACATTCCATCTGTTACCCTTGTCCATGGGGTGGGGAAGTTCAGGAGGGTGTTCTTGGTTGCTGCCCCTAGTTTGTGGAACTCCCTTCCCCAGGAGGTTCACTTGAGCCCAAGCCTGGCTATCTTCCAAAGGTGGTACAAAACCTTTTTATTTGGGAAAGCATTTGGCAGGCAGGGATAGATGGGGTTTGGTTGCGGTTTGTGAGAGAGGATGGAGGTTTATGGGAAGATTAGTTTTACTGTACACATTTTAATGTTTTTAACTGTTTTGGTGTTTTTTGTGGTTTGTGAGCTGCTCTGAGCCTTGTGGGAAGAGCGGCATAAAATTCAATAAATAAATAAATTAGGAAGCAAAAGACATCATTACTGTTTATATTATAAAGCACTTTGAAATCTTTTAATGGAAAGTGCCAAAAAGTGCAAAGGTTACTATAGCAGGAACGAATTCACACAGCGCAAGTCCTTGCAGGATCCGGCTCCAACAGTCACAGTCCACAGGAAATTCAGCTCCTCAGCGTTCTTTATTCACACCCCTGTGGCCCATCCCTTGTACAAACTTATCCATGCTCAACATATTCCAGTCTCTTCCCTGCATCAAATACAATTGCCCCTGCAACCCTTCTTTTATCAGGAGACAGGAACTGAGGTTAGGCTCCATCTCTTCCAAGCTTCCACCCCAAATCAAGCCTTTTCCTGGTTCTTAACCCTGGACTGGCTCTGCCACACCCAGTTTCAGCTGTCCTCCCAATGCATCCCACAGATGCACCTTCTTTACAGCCTAAAGATGCACCTCCATAAAAAGGATCAGTAGCCCACAGGAACTCTGCCCTGTTACAAGTTTCTCCCCTTTATAGGTCACAGGTGACTGGTAACTGGGAGGGAGACACACAGGAGTGGGCAGGAGTGCTATAGGACTTCTCAAAATCTGTGGATGTGCCCCCCATGCTACCCCCACGAGTCAACTATGCCTCCCTTTTTTGAGACAGGGCTACCACAGGTAGTTCTGTCTAAATCCAATTACCAGCAGAGCAGAGACTATACCATTCACAAAGTTTGGTCCAGTAACAGTTTAATCACATTTTTTTTTCCTCAGGCTGCCACCTCAATTGCCTTCACTCTACAGCCCCTTTCTCTCTTTATTCTGTGAGTGACCAGCTCTGTCACTCCAGGTCTAAATTTCAGTCTTCAACAATGTAATCCCTTACCACCTTTATCCAATTTCCACTTATCCCATGAGTGACAGGCACTACCACCTCCACCCTGTCATTCCAGGTCTGGCCTCTACCATCCTCAATTAGCCACCCTCTTCCACCAGAGTAAACTCCATATCCATTCATCAGTCCCACATACAGTTTCCAATTATATTATACAGTACCACCAATACAATCATTTTCACACCTGTGGGTGGCCAGCTCCATCACCTACACCTTACTACCCTTAAGTCTAATCAGTCTGGTTATTGGTGGCTGGCTCAGTCACCTTTACCCTACCACTAACCCATTGTTTCACACCTATGGGTAGCTGGCTCCAACATCTACACCCTACCCCTCCTTAGCCTTTGACCTCTTCATCCCATAAGCTCCAGTCGACTTTACCCTCTTTTAGTCCCACTGGGCTCTTAAACACTCTTTTTGTCTCAAGAATCCAATTTTCCTTTAAACTGAGTGGCGGAAACAGGCCCACCCAACCTTTCTTGGCTCCCAGTCCCTCGGACCCTTTACCAGGGCGCTACCCCTAAAATCAAGCAACTCTGCTACCATCAGCTCCCCAAGGACTCTCAAGTTGTTCTCAATTAGGGTTCCCCACTCATCCCGCGGAGTTCCCTTTCCTCCATTGTCCTGAAAACTCCAAGAGGAGCCCTTCTCGCCCTCTTTCTCTAGTATTAGAAGGGGTATGTACCAGGGTCCCCTCAAATCTTCTCCTCCACACTCTACTTCCTCTGGGGTCCTGCACCATAGGCTGCCAGAAGCCCTAGGGATTCCCCCTCATCTGCGCTCCCTGACAATAAGGCCTCCCACAGACCTTTTGCCCCATCAATGTCTAGTCTCTTTGCAGTCTTCAAGTTCTTGATCAATTCTAGCCATCTCTCCCATTATTTTATTTCTGGAACCTATCAATTCTTGTACCTCTGCTTGGAGGGCTTTCTCTGCCTTACATTTTTGTCTTCGTATTTTGAAATTCTAATATCAGGTTCATTATTCTTGTCTGAGTGGCCTGTTGTCTCATTCTAGCCCTAGTTCCCTAATTTGAACTTCAAAACCTGCCACTTTGGTCTGGGCCCATCAGGTAGGACATGCTCTCTTCTCATGCCTCTCCTTGTTACAGGCCCAGCACCAACTTACACACAAGTCTCAGCTCTGATAACCCCAAGTCTTTAAGTCTTTGTGCCAGCGGGACAGGCAAAAACCTCCAAATCTGTCCCTATTTCCTGCACCAATGACACTCCTTTAGGGTTGTGCCATTAGGTGGGCCCCCGAATACCTCTGCTCCTCAGCATTGCTCCTCCGCCACTACCCTGCTGAGCTGTCACTTGTCACAAGACTCCTGAAACCGCTGACTCTACCACAGACTGTTCTCACTGGTGGGAATCCTCACTGAACGTGCTGATGCCACCTTGATGCTCCCCTATTGTTGTTCTGCCACTCCAGCAGACTTTCCTTTCCCATCTCCCACTGTCTACCCCGTCGCAGCACCAGCTCCACCCAGCAGCTCCAGCTGTAATATGGTCCTCCTCCCGGGCACACTCGTCTCCATGGTAATGCCCCACCTTTACTCTGGATTCTTCTGCTACTGGTACCTGGTCTCAGCCAGTTCTACAGGAAACGCCTATGGATACAGTTCTCACTCACTAGCTTTTTCTTAGGTGCAATCCTCCACTTGCTCTCCAGCCAATCCGCTCTGCTTTGCTTTCTCCCCCTCAGTTTCAGCTGTTCTCCCAATTAGCCTGGAGATGCACCTTCTTTACAGCCTTAAGATTCACCTCCTTCAAGGACCAGTGGCCCACAGGGACTCTGCCCTGTTACAGTTACATTACCCTAAAATCAAGACGTTAGCTAATGCTTTTACGTTACCAGATACATTTAATCTCAGTTTCTATACAGCATCCCATAGCTTGGCCAAGCACTATAGTGATGGCACAAGGAACCAGGCTTGCCTGGTTCCTTGTGCCATCTTGCAATCTGATGTGTTTCTTAAAACCTAAAATTTCAAATAATTTCAAATAATCAAATGCAACTTTGAGGCACTCAGGTTTAATTTTTCAAAAAGTTAAACTTTTTAGCTCTTGTGGCTGTGGGGGAAAAAACTGGGAAATGTGATAGAGTGCCATAAAGATAAATAAACTAAGGAATCCAAAATTCATTATTGGTTTTTAAAAACTCTTGATTTGGAAAAGCTCAGCTCATTAAAAAAAACAATACACATTTGAGTCTTGCAGCCATCCACCACTGATAGATAGAATTCTCTTCCGCATACATGGCATTCGTGTAAATGACTCACACCATACTTATAAAACTTCATTAACCTAGAAGGCTTTTAATTTTAAGAGCACTCATTCCACAGCTGCATACACACTAGACAAGACAAAGAGAGAGAGCAGGAAATGAGTTCAAGTAAGCTGTCCAGCCCTCTGGAAAACCACCAATAGGATTGCCCTTTTAAGAAGACCAATATTTTGGTCCCGGCTCCCTTCTTTCATTCCCAGGCTGATGTAATGCTTTAGTAAGTTTCAGACAGAGTCACATGGTGACTTCTGAGGTGAAAACCCCGGGTGGCTTTGTTGTCTACTTGCCCCTGTGTGCGCAAGACCGAGACTGAGAATTTCTGCTTGGATCAGTGTAGGTGTGTGTCTGTACTGCAGTTGCGCGGCTGAATGTGTCAGTGCTTCTCACAGAGCTGTGACTGACTTCATAGGGTCTCTGATATGTATATAAAGCTGTGGTTGGTTTTAGGGTGTTTCTGTGTATCTTTATGTTTCAATGTCTGTGCCTTGGTTGGTCAGAGTGTGCTGTGTAATTGGGTATGTGTCAGCCTCTCTCTCTCTCTCTCTTTTTTTTTTTTTTTTTTTTGTGTGTGTGTGTGTGTTTCACAGCTCTGAGTTGTGGATGTTGTTTTTGTGAATGTGTCTGTCCTGTGTGTGTGCGCCTCTATCTGTCAGAAGAGGCTAGGGTCTCTCCACACACACACACCCCACTTCATAGAGGAGTTGGTGTGGGGAAGGAGGCGGAGGAAAGGGTGAGACTAGGCACACTAATCTCCGCATGTGATCTAACCGGTCTGGAAATAGCTTGACAAACAATTAACAATCCTCCGGACTCAGCTGCTCTTTCCCAAAATAGCTCAGGGGGGAGAACGATGCTTAGACAAAAGTGGCCTCTGTGCAAAAGCCAGATTTGACAGCGGGCATCACTAAAGCAGGCAACTGTGCAGAAGCTAGGGAAAACCTAGGAGATTAAATCAGCAGGGAGTCCCAGCCCCCACCTAGAACCGGGAAAACAAAACAAGTTCGGGATAGGAAACAGCTTGGGGCATAGAAATTACAGGAGGCTACACCCATTACAGATGTTTGTGTTTTATTAGAGAATGGAGACTCAAGTAGTTTAGATGATCTCTTTTATTGGATCAACTTGTACTGGGGAGAATCTACAAGTATCAGGGACCCAGGGCCCTTCCTCAGGCATGCAAAGAGTTAGTGTTTAAATCAGCATTTATCCTCCAATTGAGAAGCCCTTAGTGCTGGGGTAGGAAATCAGTAGGGTTGCATTCTCAATTTCTCACCAGTCAAAAAAATGGACAATACCTGTTATTTTCTCTAGGCTTAATTTTGAATGTTTCAACAGATTACCTTGGCGATGTCTTGCAAGTGATACACAAGTAATCTGGACGCAAACCCAGATTTAACAGCGGGTGAAAATAGATGGACAGTAGCCTGCAGGTGGGGGGTGGGTTGCACACACACACACCCTTCCTCATGACTCGCAGCCATAGGGAATTCTGGGTCTAGGAAGCTTCCCCCTGCTGTTTGCCCCCCCTTGGAGCACTGTTATTGAGCACTCAAAAATAAAACAGTAGACGCCCCAGGGAGTCTGGACTGCTCAAGGTGCTTTTCCCACACAGAGGCTACACCACCCTAATAGATGGGGGCAGACACCTAGGCGAACATTGGCCCAGATTTGCACACATGGTGGGTCTGCAATGCCCCAGGACTCCACTGTGAGTGGAGGCTCTGTGGATTCTCAGTGGCACACAGGAGCACTAATCTTGTGGCCACCTAATAAATAGGCAGCAAACTTGCTGAACACCCTCCTGGTGTGGGCTATCATCTTGTTTATAAACAGTGAACACCCAGTAGTGCTATTTCCTTCTTGCATATTTCTTGTCACATGGGAAAGGACTCTTCCTGGTTTTAGCCTGCCAGTGTGGAGGAAGTGACTTGTGTAACATAGACCCAGTTTAGTTTTTGTGGTTTCTTTGTATGTAAATATTAGCTTCCCTATGCTGGAATAAGTTCCAAGCTTAAAAACACCACTTATTTCAAATTCACCACATAAAAACCCAGCTGCACAGCATCACGGGATAGCCACACTGGGCTCAGCAATATATGGGGCAGTTTTAAAGGCGGGGGAAGTAACATGGGAAAAGTGATGACCTGCAATTGTTATCTCCTATTGGAAATTTAGAAAGCAAGAGAATACACTCTAATGTAGCCATAGAGTGATAGGGCTGGAAGAAACCTCAAGGGTGATCTAGTCCAGGTCTCTGCACCACTCCTGCATTCACCATACCCAATCTGCCTACACAGAAAAATCCAACCACAAGCAGCCAAGCCTGTAATAAAATCTGCCACAAGTAGAGATTGGGAGTGACCAGAGCACACCAATGCCTGAAATAACAGATAATCTTCTAAAGGAAAAATCCAGGTGTGTCTGCAGGGAAAGGCTAAAACCTCTCAGAATCAACTGCCAATGTGACCTGGGGGGAAGTTTCTTCCCAATGTCAAATGTGGCCATCAGTTAGACCCTGACCATGTCTGGGTACTACAATTACATGTTGAGTATCTGACTGCAGGATCCTCCAGTCAGGTACTCAACATTAATATAGTACCCAGGCATCAGAACACCCCATTAGTCCACCTCCAGTTGTGGACATCTTTGATACTTCAAAGGGGAGGGGGAAACTCACAAATTATTTTGTTTAAAGTAATCTTCCTGTACTATCAATGAGAAACATACAGATTGCTGGCAATTTAATGCCATGTTAACTGAACTCCAAGCAAGGTTAATCAGCACAGTTTTAGGGCATCTGCTACTCTGTACTACAGGTTAAAACCTGTGATAACTAATGCTCTTGCAGAACAGTGCACACTGGTTGCAGTCCTGAAACTACTGGCACGTAGAAGGTCCAGGAATTGGAGACACAAGAGATAAAGGGCTCATTCTCACAACGTTACTTTAAGATGCCATAAACCCACACTTTGAGCATTGTGTGACATTCTTACCACTTCCCGGGCTCCTTGATGATCCTGTGTTCTCTGCCACCTTATGCAAGGGGCTTGCTTTCAAGGATCTAACTATCATGTAGCTATGGCGTTGTGTGATTTAATTAACCCAGAACAAGCTTCAACCTACCCCCATACATAATTTCCCACTTGTCTCTTCTTACCTCCAAATTATCACTGAAGTGTGGCCAGAGAGTCCTGGAGCAGGAATTTTGTCCTCCACTTCATGCTACTCCCAGGATCCTGCATGCAGGGATATTAAAAGGACATTCCTCCATTCCATGTGCATTTTGGGAAATACAGTGAAGTAGGGAGGGGCCAGGGAAATGCAGAGTAATCAGCAGTGAGGATACATTAAAATAAGATAAAACACAGATTAAGAAACAAGTAGTACATTTACAAGGAGAAAGGATGTTGCATGGAAAAGTCCAACATTGTCAAAATGATCCCTTTAATTGAACCAACTGTTGGTAAGTGCATGCATGCTTTCAGACTTCACAGAGCATTTCTTCAGGCACGGCTGAGGATGGAGATAACAGCTATGTACAGA
>QEPC01014010.1:26266-52610 GCA_003113815.1 Sphenodon punctatus
GTAACATCTGAAAATATCCTATGTAGTCCATTTCTAATGAAGATATTTCTCCTTTAATGTTATTAATTTCTTTTGAAAAAACTGAGCTCATCTTATTCTTTGCCTCTAGTTTGTTGAATTGGGTATATAGCTCTTTAATTGTCTCAGCTTTTGCCTTCTTACATGCTGAAATGGCAGAGATACCCTCCCCTCCAGACCACCTTAGCTGTGACCCAGATCATTAAAGGAGATAACTCCCCAGGTTGATTATTTTCAAAATAATTCTTAATGGATGTCTCTACCCTGACCTTGACTATTATGTCTTAAAGTTAAGTTTCCAATACCCCCTAGAGGGTTTTACCTGTGGGCCTCTATGGTGTTTAAGAATCACCAGATCATAGTCTGACAGGGAGGTCACCTTTATGGTACAACAAATACATTGAGCAACCAATTCCTTACTAACCATTATATAATCAATTTTGGAATACACCTCATGTTTGGCAGGGGAAAAAAGCATAATCAATACAGCCATTATTCAGCAATCTACAGATATAAATCCATCCTGCAGTTTCAAACATTTTACCCAATTCTAGGTTCCATCTCTTTAAGGGGCTGGACTAGACTTGTCTAATTTTGAGAAGGGAGAGTTGAAATCTCCAAAAATACATACATATCCCTCTACCTCCCATTCTAGTATAGGAAAAATCTTTTGAAAAAAACTCAGTTGTATTTTCATTGGGGGCATATATTCCCACCCAGGTATGTGTTTCATTATCTAATACACCTTTAACTAAAACAAACAAACCTTCCTTGTCTCTCTTAACTTTCTGGATGTATACCCCCAACTTTGATGCAAAAAGAAGCACCACTCCAACCCCCTTTCTATTGGCATAGGAGAAGACTTGCTTGTCCCAGTCCGTGTGCCTCAATCTCCAGACATCAGTCTCTAACAACTGGGTCTCTTGAAGACATGCTACTTCTACCTTGTGGAATTTTAAGGTTTTAAACAGTTGTTTCCTCTTTATAGGACAATTTAATCCCTGGGGATTCCAGGAAAATGAGGTAATGCTATTAATTATAACAAGAATGAGTTATCCTTGTAAACAGGCTGGAGAAAAGTCTTCTGGATGCTCCCTATATTTCTGTGGAGCACTACAACTCCAACAAGGCCTTGAAGTATTTTAAATCAAAATACAATTTGTAATGGTTAGTCCTTCTCTTACATAACAAATGGTATATGACCAAAATTAACTTGAGCTCCTTTAAAAGGAACAGTACCCCTCAAAACAAAAACAAACAAACAAAAAGTATAACTTCTCTCTGAAAGGAAAGAACACCAAAAAAGAAGAGAACCAAAAAAAAAAAAAAAAATATGAAAGTTAACTATAGAGTCCAATGGATTAATATTAATTAAGGATCCTGATGAGCGCCATATTTATAGCTCCGCAGGAACACTTCAA
The DNA here is from genome assembly GCA_003113815.1 of Sphenodon punctatus. Classification (NCBI taxonomy): domain Eukaryota; kingdom Metazoa; phylum Chordata; class Lepidosauria; order Sphenodontia; family Sphenodontidae; genus Sphenodon; species Sphenodon punctatus. Next base: position 27,706 of record QEPC01014010.1, read on the forward strand.
GGTCCTCAATTTCATTAAAAGTCCTCAGTTTGCCATCCACTGTAATATTGAGGCTTGCAGGGAATTTAATCCGTGGCTTCCAAGCATTTTCTTCTAATAAAGACATATAACTAAGCCATTTTTTATGCTTAAGGACAGTCCCTGGCGCATAGTCTGGGGAAAGTCTTATCTTACAATCTTGATCTTCAAACTGTATTTTTTTCCTTGCAGTTGCGAGGATCTCCTTTGTCCTTATAATGTGCACATTTTATAATAATTGGTCTTGCTGAAGCATTAGAAGGTAGAGTCTGCGAAAATGTTCTATGTGCTCTTTCAGGCTGTTTTAGACAAGTGCCGCCCGCTCGCACCTATAATCATGCGCCCTGTAAAAGTGCCGCGGGCAAGGTTTAGACACGCCGTATTTTCAGTCATGCATTCTTTAAGAGCATAAATTAAATACCTCTATTGATATTGAGGTATTTAATTTGCGCTCTTAAAGAATGCGGGACTGGAAATATGGCGCGTCTAGATGCATATAAACCCTGCCCGCAGCACTTTTACATGGCGCATGATTACAGGCATGAGCGGGCAGCACTCGTCTAAAATATATCTCTAGATCATGCAGCTGCGGTTGATGTGGAAATAATGATCTGAATAGACCCTTTAAGAAAATGTTCCTATCTCCTTGTTCAATTCCTTCTCTTACACCTAATATGTGAACATTATTCCTTCTTGATCTGTTCTCAAGATCTTCACATTAAGAAGGAAATCAACAGAATGTTTAAGCTTGACTATATCATTCTCTGATGTAAGTACATGTTCTTCTAACTCAGTGATACACAGTTCTACAATACCTATGCGTTGTGATAAGGCTTCTAATTTCCTATTACCATCTTCTACTGCCTGTTTTACCGTAGCGCATTCAGCTAATATTATATCCCTGTCAGCCTTAGCTTCTTTCTTAACCAATCTAACCAACTTGTCCAAACTCCTATGAGTCTAATTTACTTTCACAGATAGGACTATTAATCTCTTGGACCCTTGAAGTTTCTGTTGATTCTTCCACTTGTCTACATTGGAATGGCAACACCGTGTCAAGGATCCCTGCTCCTTCACTTTCTTGGTTCCTTTTATAATTATTCAAACAAAGTCAAAACCACAAAGACACCTGGGGTAACTGTCCCTTGCCGCAATTATGAACCAATATAGACTTAAGGAGTGGGACTTTAATAACATCTATTCCCCCATTATAGAGGTATCTTTCTAATAAAAGACTGAAGTTGTCAGTAACTTTAATCACTGGGGGAATATAATCAGACAAAACAGGAAGGGGGGCTCCAAATGCCCTCCTCTTTCCTTAACCAAGCAGCACAGGGGGACTGTAAAGCCAGTTCTCCTAGCCCCCCTTAGTGTTGCTGGTTGCTTAAAATATCTGTGCTGCTTCAGAGTAGGATCAGCAGAACCAGCCAAGCAAATTTGTAAATAAAACAAATTACAAATTTTGAGATCAAACATTTCTTCCCTGTGAGCTCTATGTTGTAGGCATCACAGCTGTTATACTGTTGAAGAAGATACTTCTACCACCTTCCAGGGAGACTGAGTCAATGAAGTAAGGCTCTCTGGTCCTCTCTGCCACTGAATGGCCACCAAACGGCCAACGCCATTTGACTGCCACCCCTGGTGGCTTGCAACCCTTATAACAGAGGTATCTAGGTGGAAATGGAGGAGTTAATCAGCTGGGCCCAATAACAGTCTGTCTCCCAAGCAACCTCCATCCATTGCCTATTCTAAACCATTAAAAGAATGAGCTCAGGGGAAGGGAGACGAGGTCATACACTCTAGAATAAGGAACTGATCCATGACACAGATCCATAATCTGGACCCTCCTCTTTCTCCCCATCCTGAGCACATCCCTTAAGCACACCTTTCGACACCTCCGATCTGGCCTGAAGAATTTATACTTGTATATCTACATGAGAGGTTAACACTTGTTGAAATTGTGATTTTAAGTTGAACCCATTAGCTAAGATATGTTGGTGGAATGAAATGCTTATGCAGTCAGGATAATATGCTTAAATACATGTTAGTTTACTGAGGTAAAGCTTACTTTACCTTGCAATGGGCTAACTATTATGTGTTTTGACATGCTAGCCTGACTACATGAACATTTTATCTAAGATGGGTACAAAAATCAGACCCTCTCATATGTGCTAACTCCTTTTGTTAAACTCTCTGTGCTAGTGTTTAAAAATGATAGCTAGATAACATATTTTTTGAAACAACCTGTTTTCCTATCTAGACAGGTCCTAAATGAAAGCTCAGATATTAGAGCAAAACAAGTGACAGATCCGACAATAAATACTGAGGTTGCAAGCTAATAGAATAAGTGAGACTCTGACTATAGCTAAGCAATCAGCTTTGAAGTAATTATCTAGAATGGTATTGTAACCATCCCTTGTGACAAATAAGGCTTGAAGAAGAGGGGTACTTTGAGGATTGTGCTATTAGACACCTAACGCTCATTGTCCTCTAGTGGGAAATAGGCACCTATGAAAATCTACCCTGTAATGACAAAGATCAAAGACCTGTGCTTCTGTTCCATGAATAACATGACAGTAGGGATATTTGTCCACTTCTTAGGTGTAGTGATGCGAGTTCTCCTTGACTAAAGTCAAGTAATGCACTCCATCCTCTGAGGTCAATCAATGAGAAGATGGAATGAGACCATAGGACCTCTTGATTTCATTCCTCAAAGCTAAAAAGCATTTTGGTGGGAATGTAAGATGAGGTTAGGGTTACTGGTTGTCAAGTTTCACAGAAACATTTTGGTACTAGGGCAAGTTCCAAACGTGGGATTGGAGCAATTCAGGAAGACTATTATGTATGGAGTTCAGCATTAGGTAACTTGGTTATGCATGCATGTGTAGTTTTTAATTCCTCAGCTGCACACTAGTTTAGCAGGAATGCTCTACACAAAAGGTACACCACATGAGCAGAGTTCAATCTTGAGTTTTATTACTGTTAAAGCAAAACCAACTTTCACCGTTATCCTGCAGGTACAATATATTTTCACTCAGGACCTATAAATTAATAAACATATGCAATAAATAAACCAAAAAATGTAATCAATACACATAAACAATACCCAGTTTGCCACTGCCAGTGGTTCACTACCCCTCCCCTGTCCTTCTAGTTATTAGAGAGGCTTACAAATATAGATATTTTTGGTATTTAGACTTAAAAGTGTACTTTCTGGAAGGCATACAATTTCATAGTCTGAAGTCAGTATTTTAGAAGTGTTTAGCTGGGTCATAGCCTCTGGACTTGCCCTGCTCACTTAACACAGATCTCCCTTCTTAGGAGTTTTAAGTTACCATCTATGCTAAAACTGTAAGCGCAAGGATATATTTCATAAGGTGAAGGGTTTGCAGGGACCTGGTGTACATCTGGAAGTTGTTGCCCAGTTACAGCTATTTCTCCAAGACCTATAGAGCTGGCCCATTACGGCAGTTTAAAAAATGTCATACGGATAAGGATTCACTGCTCTATAAACTAATTCCATTTAATACTGATACTGCAGACTAGTCTTTAATGCTGCAAATGTGTCTAGACATGACTGACTTCTGTTTTCATTTTGATTAATTCTGAGGGATGGCTGTGGAGAGAAATAGTAAGGGAAAGGAACTAAGAGAAACATAAAGTGGTTTTGGTGGTGCTTCTCATTTTTCAAATGGGCATAATAACTGAAGTATTGTAAATAGGCCAGCAATTCATAGACGGATAAATATACAGGTATTTTCATCTTCCTACCAATTTTTTAATATTAATACTGTTTCTGCATTGAATGTAACTAGATCCAAACAAAAGCCAGACAGAAAAAGCAAGGTTTTGTTGAAATTCTGCCTTGGGGGCCTTCTGTCTCCTCTTCAGCCAACTTTTATTTAAAGTTGTGGTAGCCGGCTGTGGTAGCCCAGATGTTGCATGGGAATTGTGGTAAGTTTACACAGTGATCACTGGTCAGATAGGACAAAAATACCCTATATTTATGAGCTTCACAGGTGTGGCACAAAGTCCCTCAATGCAAGAGGCTTTCAAAATATTTACCGGGCAGTGGGAAGCTGGAACTAATAAGTTAATAACTAGATAATATCAGGACTTAGAAGACTGTGGATGCCTGGTGGGATTAGGGAGGCTGTGTAGCACTTCTCTGCATTTTTGCACTTTTCTCATCTAAAATATAAACAGTGAGAGCCCTTGGGAAATGTCCTTTCAAGGATGCACGCATATTTAAAAGGCATATTCTACTTTGGGTTGCACTTGCCACCCATTCTCTGGCCCCCGGAGACTTCCTCCTACCCTCGTACACTGTGGCCTGCCATCTGCATGCCATACGCCACCCAAGTCCAACCTGTTGGCTGCCAGGCAGCTTCAGAGCAGTTTTGGGCTGGCGGCCATGTTCCCCACCATCTTGGATGTTCTTCTAGCCCTTGGAGCCCTGCACCAGGGCACAGGTCCAGCCTCTGGAAGGGTGTAGATTCCCCACCCCCATCTAGTGTACTGCATCCAGTTTGGGCTCCTCACTTTAAGGAAGATACTGACAAACAGGACAGCAACAAAACTAAGGTGTAGGAAGGACTACAGTTTTCAAATATGTAAATAAGTAAAATGGTGCTCTCAATTGTTCTCTCTGGCCACTGTGGATAGGATTTGAGGTAATGGGCTTAAATTGAAGGATAAAAGATGTAAGCTAAATATTAGGAAGAATTTTCTAACCATAAAGACACTTAGACAGTGGAACAAATTACCAAGGGAGGTTGTGGAGTCTCTCTCACCGGAAGTTTTTTTAATACAGGTTAGATACGCCCCTCTTGGGGATATTATAGGTATAGCTGGTCCTGCTTGCTTAAAGGCAGGGATGAAGTAGATGACCTTTTTAAGATACCTTCAAGGCATACAATTCTATGATTCTGTTGAGTCTCAGAAAACTCTAAAGTGGGGTACTTTGCAAATAGCAAGCCAGTGTCCCCACGAGTCAGCCCCATATCCCATTTCCACCTCTCCACAAGCTAATAACTGCTCTGAGCCAGAAACCACTCCTCCACAAGCCAGAACCATGCCTCATTCCCCCTCAAGCCAGTGACTTCCCTCCTTGAGCCAGCCCCATTCCTCCTCTCCAAGCCAGCAACCTGCCAAGCTGAATCCCATGCCTCATTCTCCCCCAAACCAGTGACCACTCCCCCCACAAAATAAGTTCTATGCCCCATCCCCAAGCCAGCAACTGCCCCCATGAGTCAGTCCCATGTTCCATTTTCCCCTCTCCCAAGCCAGCCTCATGCCTTACTTTCCCTCAAGCCAGCAAACCCGTTGAGCCAGACCTACACCCCGTTCCAGTCTCACCAAGCTAGCAAACTCCCCACCTACATAGCCACATTCTCCACCCTCCCCCAAACCAGTGCTCCCTACATTTAAATTGGTAGCAGACGTAGCAACAGTTTTGACTGCATTTTCCTTTCTTCATAGACCTGTCAAAGTGGCAGAGCCTCACTGCACTTCTGTGCCAGCCCCCCACCCATACTCAGGGACCTGTGTTCACTGCATTTTCCCCATTGGCAACAGTGGGGAGAATGCAGCAAACACAGATAAAGATACAAATAAATGCAAATACTAAACACACAAATGCAAGCAACTGACCCCATGCGCTGTCCTAAGGACAACTATTTATTTTTATTACGTAAAAAGGAGACGATTTCATTGTAATCAAACAAAGATCCTTGCCATCTACAGGGATTCAGGACAATTTCAGGCGTAAGTCTCAAAATGGGCACTTTGGGCAAATGAAATTTTGTAGTTTAGAAGATATGAATGGAAAAACATTTGTAACAAAACAAAATGTGCTTCACATGAACTGAGATCAGGAGATCTGCATTTCCTCGTCTGGATCATGTGGAAACTGCAAGGGGCTCTGAGTGACCCAGTAATACGTAGCCAAGCTTTTATGGCATGAGCAGAGAGGCAGATGTAATACAGTTGTGAGAGTTCAGTAAATTCATTGTCATGTTTGACAAAAAGGGATTTTTAATTTTCTCTGCACAAATACACAACGTTTGTTGTTCTACATCTATAAAATAGCTAAAATGGGGCCAAATACAAAAGTGCTCTCAAGAGTTTTTATTCAGTTCTCAACAATGAAGAACTTCACTTGACCTCAATGGGAGTTTGCTTGACAAAGGACTCCAGTATTTGTTCCATGGATTTCTGGTCTCAGCTAGGTATAACAATTCATACTATGCTACTATGGTAACATCATTGTTGAATGATATTTTAATGCACTTACCTATTTATTAAATATTCATATTGGATAAGAACATAAGGAGTACCGTATTGGATCAGACCAGCAGTCCAACTAGCCCAGCATCCTGTCTCCAGTGGTGGCCAGCTCTGGTAGCTTATAGAAGTAGGTCATGCAGGTGTGACCCATCTTCTGCTAACCATTCCCAACTACCGGTACCAAACGTTTTAAGTCCCAACTAGTAGGCATTTATGCATCTATCCTCTAAGAATGTATCAAATTTCTGTTTGAGGACAGTTATGCTGTTGGCTTTCACAGCCTCCTCGGGCAATGAGTTCCACAAATGTATTGTCCGCTGCATGAAAATGTACTTCCTTTTGTTCATTTTAAACCTGCTGCCACTTAACTTCAGAGAGTGTCCCCTTGTTCTCTTATTGTGGGAAAGGCCAAACAACAGTTCCCTATTTACTTTCTCCATGCCACTCATGAATTTATAAACTTCAAATATCCCACCTTAATCGCCTCTTCTCCAAGCTGAACAGCCCCAGATATTAGTCTGTGAGTTGTTAGATCCAGTTTCACCTCTGGGTTGTTGCACTGTTTTTTTCCTTTAAGTTTTGCAATGTTCTTTAAAACCTGGTTTAACTATTTCTGTTATGCCCTAGTCCCTTCCAGTAAAACTCACTGAGCATATGAAACAGATATAACACTGTATAAGTACTCAAGATATTCTGGAATCAAAGTGGAACAGCAAATTACATTAATCAGCAGCTATGAATTTTCAATGGTTATTTCATTTTCAATAAAGGCATTACAGAATCCTAGGGATGGGCGAACAGGTTGCGGTTCAGGTTCGGCAGTTCGGTTCAGTTCCCCCATTCGGTTTGGCTGTTCGGGCCGTTCGGGTTCGGCCGTTTGGTTTGGTCGTGTTTGGTTCAGGCGTTTGGAAACAGGCTCTCTGTGCAAGAAAGTATGGCCCCAGACCCAATGACCATCATGGGTCGGGCCATCATTCCTCAGACAGAGGCGATGTCATTCCAACGCACCAAGAAACAGCCACTCCAGCCCCACTCTAGTCCTGGGGCTAGAGTGGCAGCTTAAAGATACTGGCCACAGCCCTCCCTGCCTCTAACTTGGTCCCAGAACCCCGACAGCGAGTCCTGGGGCTGGAGTGGCTGTTTCTTGGTGCGTTGGAATGACATCGCCTCTGTCTGAGGAATGATGGCCCGACCCATGATGGTCATTGGGTCTGGGGCCATACTTTCTTGCACAGAGAGCCTGTTTCCAAACACCTGAACCAAACACGACCAAACCAAACGGCCGAACCCGAACGGCCCGAACAGCCAAACCGAATGGGGGAACTGAACCGAACTGCCGAACCTGAACCGCAACCTGTTCGCCCATCCCTAGGATTCTGTAATGCCTTTATTGAAAATGAAATAACCATTGAAAATTCATAGCTGCTGATTAATGTAATTTGCTGTTCCACTTTGATTCCAGAATATTTTGAGTACTTATACAGTGTTATATCTGTTTCATATGCTCAGTGAGTTTTACTGGAAGGGACTAGGGCATAACAGAAATAGTTAAACCAGGTTTTAAAGAACATTGCAAAACTTAAAGGAAAAAAACAGTGCAACAACCCAGAGGTGAAACTGGGTCTAACAACTCACAGACTAATATCTGGGGCTGTTCAGCTTGGAGAAGAGGCGATTAAGGTGGGATATTTGAAGTTTATAAATTCATGAGTGGCATGGAGAAAGTAAATAGGGAACTGTTGTTTGGCCTTTCCCACAATAAGAGAACAAGGGGACACTCTCTGAAGTTAAGTGGCAGCAGGTTTAAAATGAACAAAAGGAAGTACATTTTCATGCAGCGGACAATACACTTGTGGAACTCATTGCCCGAGGAGGCTGTGAAAGCCAACAGCATAACTGACCTCAAACAGAAATTTGATACATTCTTAGAGGATAGATGCATAAATGCCTACTAGTCGGGACTTAAAACGTTTGGTACCGGTAGTTGGGAATGGTTAGCAGAAGATGGGTCACACCTGCATGACCTACTTCTATAAGCTACCAGAGCTGGCCACCACTGGAGACAGGATGCTGGGCTAGTTGGACTGCTGGTCTGATCCAATACGGTACTCCTTATGTTCTTATCCAATATGAATATTTAATAAATAGGTAAGTGCATTAAAATATCATTCAACAATGATGTTACCATAGTAGCATAGTATGAATTGTTATACCTAGCTGAGACCAGAAATCCATGGAACAAATACTGGAGTCCTTTGTCAAGCAAACTCCCATTGAGGTCAAGTGAAGTTCTTCATTGTTGAGAACTGAATAAAAACTCTTGAGAGCACTTTTGTATTTGGCCCCATTTTAGCTATTTTATAGATGTAGAACAACAAACGTTGTGTATTTGTGCAGAGAAAATTAAAAATCCCTTTTTGTCAAACATGACAANAAGATGGAAAATGGCACATAATTTCCAAAAGAGAACAACTTCTTCCTTCTTATATTTTTATCCCTTAAATGGCTGGCATAATTAATGTTCCAATTACTCTTTTGTATGTCTGATTCAGAAAAACATGTTAACTGGCATAATAAATATATACCAAAAATATTATATTTCCACGCAGCAGGTTCATGCTTTGGATGAAAGATGACCTTGTATGAAGTACCAGAAGAATGTTTGTGCATGCCTTAAGTGGTGAATAAGCCTCATATTGACCGCTTAGCACAGCAGTGTATTTTACCCTTTGAAAGAACATGTATTTTAGCTCACACATGATTTTCCTCAACCATCCTAAATCCACATAATAATTGGGTAAAAACAGATATGCGAGTGGCACGGCAGGTTCCCCTGCCTGAGAAATACTGGTGGCCACTCTCTGGGCCAGCAGGTGACACAGAACAAACGTGGCTGCTGCTGCTAGGAGAGCCATCTCACCGCCTTCATGACCTGGGTAGGAGTGGGGCCGCAACCGACATCCCAGTGCCTTGTCCCCTGACATGGCGAGCAGCCATAGTGGCCCCCACCCCTCGGCAGGGCCAACAGACAGGTTGGCCTGCTTTCGTCTGCATTGGCCCATGTGGAAGGCCCTTCGCCTAGAATAGACGCCTGGAATCTTCCAGAAGACACATTCTGGGCCAGTTGCCTATTGTTCTGCATTGGGACTCGCATGCACACTGCAGCGGGGACCCACCCAGCGGGAGGCACAGGATGGAGCAAGCAGGGTGGTGGCATGGGGCAGGCAGTGCAGCTGCAGCCTCCAGGGCTTAGGAGCAGCAGCAGAGGAAGGGAGATGCGAGGTAGGAGGGGAGAGAGTAGGACAGGGATGGTGACAAGGGAGAAGTCTATTTCTTGCACCTGGTCCCATTCTAACCTACCTACGTAGGCCCCTGTAACAAATTGCTTCTCTATCCCAATAACAATGTTAGCTTTGAATGACAGTTTTTATATATGTCCTCCACAAATGAATCTATGGTTTCTTCTCTACCCTCATAGACCCAAATCTGTAAGGTTACTAAACTACCATCCTTCCAAATTCTTAAGATACCAAGGCCATTGCATGAAGTTATTTTCACTACTTACATCTTCTTTCTTGCATTCCCTCTTTTTATTTCACACTCATTGAGTCTTTTTTCCATTGCACTTCACAGTTACGATATAACTAACCTTTGGATTTCAAAAAATATCATTTTCTTCTGATATTTCAAATACCAGACAGTTAGCTTAGAAATCCCCAGACAGGATATTAACAGCAGGTGAAGACACCTGTGATTCATTCTTTCAAGAACAACAAGAAGGACCAAAGGGTAGGAAATAGCAATTCCAAAAATAAAAATTCCACACACTTAAAATGCCCTCCCCCACAACAGATTTAAGAGTGTTACTCTAGCCACAACTAAAGAAGTGCTGCAGCTTCTCTGGGATGAAGGAGGTCTTCTTACAGAAGCTAGTACATATGGTGTGAGTTTCTTACAAATGGGGTACCAGAACTTACATTCTCTTTAACTTAAACTGAATCATGATTAGAATGTAGCTCCTTCTAACCAATTATTTTTATTTTTTACTGTGTCTTGCCAGTTACATCATCATTAACACCACTGCAAATGAGTGTAATACGCTACCACTGGTGGAAAAGGAAAATTCTGATTTGATAATGCCTTATGCCCAATTTGTATTTGAATTAATCATTCCAGGGTGCAATGTAGCAGAGAATGAGGCTTCGTGTTTAAGCTTCTCTTCCCTTATACTTCTCCATTCACATCTTTCCCACACATGGGGGGGGGGTCTCGTTTGAATACAGGTGCGTTGAGGTGCATGCTTCTGTGACCCACGCACCACCCGCCCAGTCCATGCATAGGACACTCTGGGAAAATCCCAAGTGCCCTGTGCAGTGATGGGACAGGTGCATGGATGGGGTGGCTGTGTGGGGGTGGGGAGGGGACTTATTCGAATCGCTCCCCCATGCACAGCAGCCATGCACACACACCCCTGGCCCGATCATGGACACCCCCACCCCGTCTCATTTGAAAACACCCTGTCTATTCTTCCCACCAATCTCACATCTTCCAGTATGTCACAGTTTTTTAAGGCCAGAAGGGATCACTGTAATTATCTAGTCCAACCTGCTATTACAAGCCATGAAATTTATCCTGAATGGATTAAAACATGTCTTAAAAATATCCATTCTCAACTAAAAACTTCAGGCAATGGGGAGCCCATCTTCTTTCTCTAACATTCCTATTACAATGGTCTGTGAAAATTATATATATGACATACAGCCCAATTATTATATTGTATTGTGATTGCATTTTTAATAATAATTGTTGACCATACTGAAGACTAGGATTGCCTTTAATGCAAGGGATCTTATGATATTAATCAGCTTTCCTTCTTAAAATAGCAAAGAATAACAGAATAGCAATACCTTCCTTCAGCAGTTGCACAGTCAACTTTATATGCACTGCAGTCCACCCACTTAGCCCTTTTCATTATTTCTGGAAGGCCTGTTTGAGCTGCACCGCTATTACTCCCACTCAAGATTGTTCTTCCTCTCCCAGCTTCAAATTATAGCACTAGCTAATTTCCGAACAGACTACAAAGAACAGCTGCTTCCCTTTGGGCTTTCAAATACCACTTGGTCTAATTTTTTCCTCTGGAAAAGTTAGACCAATAGTGGTATAAACATTGCAACTAAAGCAGACATTTATATAGTGATGCACTGGAAATCTTTGCTAATCTAGCATACTTTTAGCATATATTTGTCTATTGCGTGCCCATGTGGGAGCAACTCTTCAGGCAATGGAGAGCCACGCTTTAATCACTAAACTCAGCAGTAATTGATCAGATTCATTCTCTTTGAACAAAGCACACTTTCAAACATTTTCTCAATAGGCCAAATTTAGTACAAAAGAATGGACTTGAATGAAGCTTAATCCATTTATTTATTTGCATTTTTTTTACATTCAGCCCTTCCTCTAAGGCTGACGCTGCTTTCATACCTTCCTCACCCCACCCCCTCCCCCCAGCACGCATATCCTGGCTGCAGGAGGGAATGCGCAGCCAGGATATGGGCGGGGTGCCACTGGTCTGAAAGCCCGCCCCCCCCCCCGTGGCTTTGCTGGCAAACACCCGCAAAGATACAGAGCAGGATTTTTGCTGTGAGGGGGGGCTACAATTAAGTGGAGGGCAACAGCAGACAGGAAGAGGAGAAAAATATTTGGGGACACTGGCCTTGAACTGGGGGGGAGCACTCCCCCCAAGACCTTCCTTTGGTTACACTCCTGCCTTCAGGATCCAGGGCTCCCAGCATTGTGGGCCTGTATGTTATGAATATGTTGCTATTTCTAGTTTATTTATGGGCTTCCTGTTTTAGGGATCTCCCAGAAATTGCTGCCGGCCCTCCATATAGGGTTGCCAAATATGCAATTTTTTCCAGGACACTTATGAAAAATACATGTTGCAGGCCCTGCAACATGTATTTTTCATAAACACTCTGAAAACATTTGCATATCTGGTAACCCTACCTCCAGAGGCTGGGGCTCCCTGGGTTTGAGGCTCTGCAGCCTGGTATTTACACCAGTGCATCTCAGACTCATGTGGTCATGTCAACAACATTCACACACACCCGTGAATTGGCATCAAAACATGAGGCCCTGTGCAGTTTGCACAGTCTTGTAATCTATTAGCCAAATAGTAGATTACAAGATGGGAACTTCTTACTGTCAGGAGCATGGAGTGGCTAACGGGGAATGGGTTGTCCAGTGTGTGACTGCTGATACTTCTCCCATGTGATCAAAACTGGCCACTGTCCGAGACAGGATGCTGGGCTCAATGGACCATTGGTCTGACTCAGTATGGTACTTCTTATGCCTCTATTCTGGCTCTGGCCTTGCTGGCAGGGCTTCTGAAGGGAGGTGGTGGTGACTGGCTAAGCATCCCCAGAGCCCTAGCAGGGGCGGTGCTGTTGGACCTGGGGATGGGGGGTGGTGAGGGGTGCAGCCCCTTCAAGTCTGTCCTTTTAAATTTTCTGGTTGTAAGTAACCAAATCCTAAACCATTTAGTACTTCACAAATTAAACCCAACACCTTGAATTCCAGCTGGAAACTCCTTCAGTCTGAACTACTGCAACACGCTTTATGTGGACCTTCCCTTGACGCTGGTTCGGAGGCTGCAGCTGGTGCAGAACGCAGCGACTCATCTCCTTACAGGGACGAGCTGACGGGAGCACATCACCCCCGTGCTCCGCGCGCTGTACTAGCTGCCTATAGCGTACCGAGCCAGATTCAAGGTGCTGGTTCTGGCCTATAAAGTCCTACACGGTCTTGGCCCTTCATACCTCAGGGACCACCTCACCCTCCATGCCCCAGAACGACCACTTCGGTCCACCGGGGGTGCCTTCTTGGAGGTCCCCTGTGTAAAACGAGGGGCCACAATGGAGAGGGCGTTCTCGGTGGCCGTGCCGTGACTATGGAACTCCCTCCCGGAGGAAGCCCATCTGGTCCCAAGTTTGTTGGCTTTCCGTGGGGCCTGCAAAATCTGGCTGTTCTCCCAGGCCTTCGGAGGAGAGGAGGGCGGATTGGGATAAAAGATTTTTGGGCGGTGGTTGTTTTTAGAAGGATTTTTAGATGTTTTAATATTTGTGTTTCATTGCTGTTTTAAATCATTGTTATTTTTTGTGTTGTAAGTCACCCCGAGATGCCATGGGCATGAAGGGGCGGCTAAGAAATATAAATAAATAAATAAATAAAATTCAAAGTCAGTGCAAATTATAAATCAGTGAAAAAACAATGCAATGATGTTTGGAAGCTAGCAGGAATTCTTGGACTCACATAAGGTTTAGTGGTTAAATCCTACCACAGTTACTATTGCCAACAGTCCAGTCCTCAAAGCACCCTGTCAAAAGAAGCTCCATTGAAGTCAAAAGTGTCTATGCCAGCAGAGCACTTTGAGGATTGGGCAGCACGGGCCAGCTTCTGCCACCTTTTCTCGTGTTCTCTAGAACTCTGAAACAAGTGAGACTGTTTAAAAGCAAATGTAAGAAAGGGTGACAATATCTGATGCTTTGGGATCGGATAGTAGTGAAGTTAAAGCACAGGAAGCTAACAGCAGTATCTCATTTCCGATATAGCAGCAACTGTTGTGCACTTAAACTCCCAGTGACTTCTAGAATTCCTTTCTGTATCTTTTTGTGAAACCAACAAACACCACCCCTAGCAAAACCTGCCAGTGAAAATCTCATTGTGAATAACTTTCCTTGGTTCCAACTGCCTCATGTTTCCATCCAAACACACATATATTTGGGAAATTATGGCAGATTTTGCATGCTTTCTATTGCAAAACACAGCAGTGTTTCCCAAAGAAAATGAGAATGAGAGGGTAGATGTGACACAGGATACCAATTCAGGTTACAGCCAACTGCTGTCAATATTGCTGTGTATAATCAGGAATGGACTCTACATTGCATCAAGTGGCTTACCAGGAGGTTCCCCCATGATCTATGTGGTGCATAGTTTTATGTTATTAAGTGTAACTTGGAAATAGCAGAAACTGATATTGATGGGATCTGTTCTTGAGTGTGCACACTTAGGCAGCCAGGAATGCTTGAAGGAAACCAAAACAACAATAAAAGTGAATTAAATATCTAGCCACAGGCCATAAATGACTATTATTCCTTCTATCGGAGTTTTCAGTATAATTTTGGCAGGTTAGTAACGTTACGTGGCATCTTTAACGATGTTCTGTCTCACTATGAATTAGCCAGGATTAACTGAAAAAATATTTCAGACTGTTTAACTGCGTAAGCCAATCTAATTTTCTTGGGCTAGCTACAGAAACCAGAAAATAACTTTCTTGACCCCAAGGGTTTAACAATTGTCTGAATGGTGCTAATAGGCTGATCAGTGAAGGTGATTTGAAAAGACCCTGACAGGCTGAAATTTGAGACTATAAATAGCTTAATAAAATCTACAGTATAAAACCAGAGAGCTAGATCACATGCACAGCATGCAGTTATTATTTTAAAAAATCCTACTGAGAAAGTAGTTTCATATTCTGCTCCACCTCAGGTATTTTATTAATTAAATAATATATTCACAAAGGAGCCTGAGTTGTAGCGTGAAACCTAGCTTTCATAAGGAGATTTATGTGGTTATAGTAATACTCTGATTTTAATTGTGTACTATTATCCTCCACTTTACAGATGGGGAGACTGAGGGAAAAGTTAGGTGTCTTGATCAAGGTATGACAACAAGTCAGTGGCGAACCCCCTGCCCACTGTTTCTGCTAATGTTTGTGACTGTGGGTGAAAACAAATGAGACATTAGCCCGCATTAGCCCAGGAGTCACCTGCTCATTAGTTCAGGTGCTCCCGATATTTGCACACATCTGCCTCAGGGCGGGCAGCTGGCTGCTATGGTACACCTGGGCTGCAGAAGGTTGGCGATGCTGCCTGGGTGAAGGCCTGGCCACCTGGGCTAAAACAGGCTAATGTGTGCCATTCCATCTCTTAGGCCTCGGTCAGCTCTGGCACAAGGCGAAGTCTGTGACCAGAGAATTGCAGGCAAAAGACCCAAAGTGGTCAACAGAGTGACTGTGGGTAATTTCAGACGTTACGAGATCACAGTCAACCACACTGAATCACACACAAACCCCCAGCGTGGCCAAAGAGCCCTGAACGTCTGTTCAGCGGCAGCCAGATGTTCACCCCAGTCAGTCACCGTTAGGGGCCAAAGCCAACCACGGTTCTGGAGCTCAGGACGGGACCAGGTCCAGAACCGTGATCAATGCAATTCCCACCAGGAAACAGCCAAAAGTAATGTTTGAATGGAAACCGCCAGGTGGGATCAAACAGAATGATTCCCAGCCGTGGCGAATGCATGCAGCGTCGCTGCCAGGCAATGACCAACAAACGGAACAAGGAGGGATATTTAAAGGGCACACAGCAGCAGGGAATGAGGCGGCAAGACAACGAAGGACAGGATGAGAGATGAGACGGAAATGGAGTCCGAGGAGGAGGAGCAGCAGCAGCAGGACCCACAGGGGGACACCCAACAGGGTGGGGGGATGGCTGGCGGGGGCGGGGTGCAAGGGCAGTGGACTGCCATGGAGGGAAGGCGGGAGGTGGGGTCCAGAACAGACAATGCACATCACCCAACCCCCCATGTTCACCCAACAGACCAATAAAAGAGCCCAAGCCCTGGACCCCCCACAGGACACTAGCAGGGAGGAGGTGGAGGAGGAGGTGGCACTGGAGTCAGAGGGACCAGCAGGGAAATTGAGGTACCAGAGAGGGGGACAGTGGGGCTTCAAGGAGACACGGGACTTCATAAAGATCTGGGGGTCCCTTGAAAACCAGATCGAGCTCGCGGTCAACAAGTGGAACGAGCACGTGTTCGACCAGATAGTCTGGGAGATGGAAGAGGCAGGATACCACAGGTCTGCAGCACAATGCAGGTCCAAGGCCAAGGAGCTAAAGAGGGGCTATAAGAACATTAAGGACAAAAACCAATGGTCCGGTCATGCAGCACAGACTATGACCTATTATGATGCTCTTGACCAGATTCTGCACATGAAGTGATCCATCGTGGCCCCCAGGCTAGTGGGGAGCGCTGTGGTGCAGGGCTGGACAAGGGAGGCGGTACCACCACCCATAGCAGCACCCTCACAAACTGCTGACCCTCCACCCAAGAAGAACAGCCAGGGACCTTAGGGAGCAGCAGGACCCCGTCACGGACAGGTACGGGGAGCCCATGACCCATGTCTGGGTCAGGGGCCTCAGATGATGACACACTGGTGACCCTGAGCCAGTGGACACGAGGGGAGCACTTGGAGCAGAGCCCCATAGAGCAGCTGGCCACTGAGGACTTGGAGACAGACATCAAAGGTAGGCACAGGGGGAGGTTGGTACTGGGGCCAGCACGGACACAGCTGGGGGAGGGGGGGGAGCAAAAGGCGGGGAATGGAACTAACCAAACCCCACCCCCTTACCACAGGCGCGGAGGCAACGGAGGCGAAAGGTGCAACAGGAGCGGTGGAACCCACTGAGGAAGGTAAGTGGAAGGGATGGGTCCCACAGGGTGCTGGGAGGTGTATGGGGGTACAGGAGGGACATGGGAGATGGAACACATGCACCCCGATGTAACAGCACCATGCCCGTTCCCACACAGGAGCAGTACCACAGCTGCAGGAGGTTGAGGCTGAGGGGGAGCAGTGGGAGCAGCAAGGTGAGTGGGGGGGGGCGGCCACTCAAGGGAAGAGGGAATGGTCGGGCAGGGATCCCAATCCCCCCCCAGCACCGATCCAGGGAGGTACACATGCAGCTAGCGAGTGCCTAACCTATCATACCAAACCTGTATCCCACAGACCCACAGCCCGCACAGCTAGGCTGGGCAGGAGAGGGACCCATGCCACCAGTCCAGTGTATGTGCGAGCACAGGGCACACATACGCCACCAGCAGGACAACCTTGCAGAGGAGATCCTTCATACGAGCATGGAACGGGGGGGGGGGCAATGATCATATCCATTGACAGGATGGAAGCGGCAACCAACCGAGCTGTGCAGCAGGTGGAGAGATGGGACAGGCAACTGGTGGCCAAGATGCAGAAGGAGAGGAGGCTGCAGAGACGGGATTACACCAGGCAACTGGAGGCGATCGAATGGATGACAGGTACCATAGACCACATGGGCGCCGAGCACTCCGTGAAAACGGACCGCTTGCTAGAGATCGGCACCTTACTGCTGCTCCACATGGGAACTATGAGCGCCTACATAATTGCGGCTGCACCCCTGACCACCATACCAGCTGCAGCCCCGCACCCACCACCCATCCCACTGCCAGCACCCATTCCACAGCAGCCACAGCAGCCCCAACTACAGGGCCCACACATCAGACTGCCCGTCCCACAGGGGATGTGATGGCTGCAGTTGCCCAGGCTGGTGCAGTAGCAGCAGCGATCTCCAGACCCAGTGCAGTCCCCACCACCTGCCACCGTGGACAGCCAGGATCCGGGGCAGAGCCAGGAACCACTGGAGGGGGATGAAAGTGCAGGTGAGGGCAGCTCACAGGCAACGGATCTGGCACCCAGGCAACGGAGGGGTCGGGGGGAAGGGGAGGGGGAAGTAGGGCTCTGAGGGCACTGTACATAGAATAAATGCACCGTTATACACTCTAACCATCATGCCTGTCATTCCTGGGTAATCTGTGTGGGGACCCTGTGTGTACTGGGACAGGCTATGGGCCTGTTGGGCACGGCTATGCCAGGGGTACCGCACCACAGACCCCGGGGCAATGGGGCCAACACCTTGTGGGACCCAGAGGGAAGGGAGCACCCACAGGACATGGTATGAGGCCATGGACCACAGGCACCGGGGACTAAAGGGGATCCACAGGCTGCCCGGCTCTGCGGCACCCCGGGAGCCTCAGGGCAGGGGCACCTGTGATATGTGCCTGGTAAGTGCTGCACGGATCTGCTAAGCATAACGGTACTCCCTAGGGTTAGCCTCGTTCACATAGAGCGGGACCGGGCCAGCTGGCCGCTGAGGCATGGGATAGCCCAGAGCAGCCCCCTTGGTCTCGCAGATATTGTGCAACATGAAGCAGGCACCAATGAAGAGCGCAGAGGTCTCCACCGAGTAGTTCAGATGCCCAGCTAGGCAACTCCATCTCTTCTTGAGGGCACTGAAGGCCCTCTCGACCATGGTCCTCGAGGTTCACAGCCTGGTGTTGTACAGGGACTCCATGTGGTTTCTGGCGACTGGATGAGCCTTCATGAGCCATCGGAGCAGCGGATAGGCCGGGTCCCCAATTATGCAGGGGGGATCAACACCCCCTCGATCTGGGTCATCTGCATGTTGGCATAGTCCCCCCTGTACATCCGTGCGAAGAGGGGGGAGATGACGAGGATCCGGGCATCATGGCTGCGGCCAGAGTGGCCGGTGAAGGTATCAGTGAACAGGTCTCAGTGATCAACAATGGCCTGCAGCTGCAGTGAATGGTATCCATGCCTGTTGATGTACTCAGCCGCATCATCATGGGGGGGCCAGAGGATCCCGACATGTGTGCCATCGATAGCGCCCAAGCAGTTCGGGAACCCAGAAGCCTCAAAGCCGGCCACCACAGCCTCCTGATCCACGAGCTGGATCACGCAGTCAAGGAGGACCACCTCCACAGCCTCACAGAAGTCGTAGATGATGCAGGTGACAGTTGTCAGGCCCACGCTGAAATGTTGCACCACCGAACGGCAGGAATTCGGGGTGGCCAGGGCCCAGACCGCTATGCCACCTGCTGCATGACAGGTATGGGGGAGTGCATGGGGGTGTGCTGTCACTCCAGCCAGTGATTCAGGAGCTCTGCTAGTCACCGGAGGGTACGCCAGTCCATCCTGAAGTGGACCCTCGAAGCAGCATTGTTCCACCTTGTCAGGGCCCCCTCCCACCATTGCTGGACCCTGTGCACAGCCCAGAGGTGCCTATGGGTGGGCATCACAAGGATGACTGCATTGAGGAGGGCTGCCCTCCTCCAGTAGTGGCAAGCTGCTGCTTGCCTGAGGGCAGCTAGATGGGTGTGTGCAATCAGCACAGCCCTGCGGTAAACCCTGGACAGACTGTGTGCCGTGTGCATGGCCCTGATGTGCCAGCGCCGGTTGTGGGCGAGCAGGCTGCTTGCAACAAACCAGGCCAGGCTGTCCCGGACTCCTGTGTACAAGTGGAGCAGCTCCGTGCTGGCCTGCTGGAGCTCGGTGTGCTGGCGGTACCACTCAGCGATGACCTCCAGTACAAGCCAATGGACACCCCATTGGTTGGCATCCATGGCTGATACTAGCGAGGAGCTGTGCAGGTACGTACCCCTAGAGCACTGGGTGTGGACAGGCACACTACTCAGAGGGTCGCTCCTGCCATTGTGCTGCAGGTTGCAGCTCGCTATGAGGGGCCTGTGGTGGGAACACGCCCTCACATCAGCGGATGTCCGTTGGGGGCTGTACCGTGGTGCTTTGCCAATTGGTTGTGGGCTATGCCTTAATGAGTGGTCTGGGTGGCATTGGGTCACACACCCGTACCAGGAGGGCTATGCCTGTACGTCCTGAGCGTCCGCCGTGGTATAACTGCAATTTGGCAGACTTAAAGAGGCTGAGGTGTAAATTGGAGAGGAGGTGCGTAAGGAGCCATCTGGTGGCCAATCTTCAGCTGTACAAAGAGTTCATGCGGACGTACAGAAGGGTTATTACTGAGGCCAAGCATTCATACTTGTCCTTGGACATAGACACTGCAGGGAACAGATCAGCGCAACTGTTTCAGGTTGTGTGCGGCCTGGTGAATCCAGACTGCTTCAACCCATCTATAGATTTTTCAATTGAGTGCTGTGAGAAATTTTCTACATCCCTTGTGGAGAAGATAGACCGACTTCAGGTGGGACTCGTTGGGCCTTTTGATATGTAGAGTCGCGGAGTCCCAAGGAACTGTATTCCCCTAGCTGACCTCGATGTGGTTCATGATGAGGAGGTCCATGCACTACTGGGATCACTGAGACCCACCACATGTACCTCCGACCTGCACCCGACCTGGCTGTTGAGGGCGATGATTTTAGATCGAGTACAGCTAACCATTTTGGTCATGCTGGACCTTATGGCAGCGTTCAATACAACTGACCATAGGTTGCTGTTTCAGCAGCTGAGGGACGTTGCTGGTATGACAGGAGCTGTTTCAGTCATACCTGGAAGGGAGGAGCCAATTGATGGTGATGGGTGGATATTTGTCATCCCCGAGGGGTCTGAATTGCAGTGTTCCTCAAGGTTCTATTCTTTTGTCCATGTTGTTCAACATATACCTGCAGCCCTTTAGGGATATCATGATCAAGCACAGGGTTGAGTATCATCACAGTATACTGATGATACACAACCTTACATCTCTTGCCCCATGAGCCCTGCCAACTCAGCCTCTGCCTTGGAGGAGTGCCTGAATGACACAGCTGCCTGGATAGGTCGGAGCTATCTCGTGCTCAATCCAAGGAAGACTGAGGTGATGTTGGTGGGAAGAGGCAGCCAATATGAGGATGCCTTTGCCTCCCTCAGGCTTTGGTGGGGTTTTTTTGTTTTTTTATTGTAAGCTGCCCTGAGCTGTCATAGGAAGGGTGACGTATAAGTTAATATACAGAAATATATAAATTTCTGAGCTTCCAGAGTATTGTCTGTGCCTTGCAGCAGCTGGAACCTCTCTGCCACTTTTGTTTGTCACTGCCCTGCCAATGGCGAGGGGGCATGTGCAGGGCCAGCATGAGTGCCTTGTTTGGATATTGGAGCTTGACCTCCTGAGGGGGGCTGGGGATGGCTGTCTACCAGGAGGAGGAACTGACTGCAGCCAAGCTTTGTGCCCTGTACGACATCTGTGCAAAGCCAGAGGTGCATGTTACCCTGGCGCGCAGGGATGCTTTTGACCATCACTATATGCTGGCACAACATATGCTGGCAAAAGGCTACCAGAGGGGCATGTATCAATTGGGGCCATATACAGAGGGAGCAGGGTCCCCCCCCCCCCCCCCTGGTTCAAGGACGTCTTACATGGCTGAGGAAAACACCAACCCTCCCTGCAGGAAAATGGGGGCCGTGGCTATGGGCTGCCAGTATGACAAATCTGTGGAGAAATGGGGGTTCGCCCCCCCAATGCTGGAACCCTGTTGGAACTTTACACTATGGGCTGCTGGTGTGACTGATCTATAGAGGGAGGGGGGCTCCTCACCCCCAGGCGCTGGGATCTCGTTGGGACTGATCCATGACCCATGCTGTTAATAGAGGCTGGAAGAGACTGGACTTGCAGCATGCCAGGGGGCTAGTTGTTTGGGCCGCATGTGGCTGCTTTCATTCCTCCCTTCTGCTTTCCCCTTTTATTCCTCTGCTTGCTATGTGCTTTGCTCCCTACAGCTGACTTCTGTGGGTGGCGACTGGTTCCTTCTGTGGCTGGCTGGCACGTCTGTGTGCCAGAAGGAATGCCAGGGCCTGCTTCCCTGCCCTCCGCCCCTGCCCTCCATGAAATGATTCTTTCCATACCTCTTGTGTACTCTCTCTGCTGCAGCTGCAGCTGATTTCTCTCTCCTCCTTGTAATGGTGCACAGAGAGAGGCAGGGAAGCATCACACTAAGAATGGTGACCATATTATGTAATGTGGGAGCCATCTATATCCGGCTTTTAGAGCTGCCAGAGCTAGAGGGAGCATGGACAAGAGCCCTAGAGGTTGAAGGAGGGGCCCATATGATTTTTACCCATGCTCAGATCTGATTTTTTTTTCTTTTTAAAAACAAACTTCCCCATTCTGTGCATGTCTGATATGATTTGTATTCAGAACGTGCACAAAAATGCAATCGGTATCAGCAGCCTTTTGAGCTAGGAGCTGTGTCAACAGAGTGGAAAACATGGTCCCTGATATGACCAAAAACAGCCTGTAATCTAAGCTACCCAGTACTTGGATTGTCTTGACAATTCCAGATCCCAGAATGCTAGGGGTGGGCATTATGGATTCAGATTAATCTGTAATTGTTCGTAATGGGCAGGGACGGATTAATCCGTACCGAACTGCAACAGAGGCCCTTTCCACACAAACACTCCAACACTGGTAAAATGGGTGTTACATATTATTATACATGTTGCAGGGCACACATAGCGCACACCTGCAGTTCTGCAACATGTATAATAAAATGTAACACCCATTTTATCAGTGTTAGAGTGTCTGTGTGAAAAGGGCCAGTGACCCAACACCCGTTATGGTTCGGTTTTAAAAATATTTAAAACATTTTTTTAAAATCACCATGCATGTCCAAAATGGCCACCGGACTGTTCTGCACATGTGCACTCTTTCCTAAAATGGTGGCAGCAGCATTGCCGCCATTTGGGAAACGGCAGCCAATCTGCACGTGTGGTGGCTATTTGCATATGCGCAGACCAGCTGCCCTTTTCCAAAATAGTGGAGATGCTGCCACTGCCATTTTGAAAAAGGAAGTGCATGCGCAGAACGGTCCAATGGCCATTTTGTGCATGCACAGTGATTTATTTTTATTTTTTTCATTATTTTATATTTTTAATTGATTTAAATAAGGATCCATAATACGAATCTGTACTTAAATCCAGAAATTGCAAATACGGCTCCACAACAGAACTAAAGCCACAATTAAAACTGAATGAACGCCCGCAAAATGCTCAAAGCCTTTCATCAATGAGATGTGTGCCCCTCACCTTGATGGCAGCTGTCATATAAAACTCAACAGAGTAAAAAATAGATTTGGTTTTTGCAATAGGAAATCTATAAAATTATCATTACATATATGATCAGATATGAGATGGTCTTAAAGAGACTTTGAACATTAATGGAGAGGAGTTATTTTCATCAGATATAAAACTCAGTTACATCTCTTGAAAGTTTTATGCAAAAACATAAAAAATATTTTAAAAGATAATTTTAAAAATCTACTTACTGATTTTGTTTCTAATTTCATTTACTCTTTCTCCCAGGGATTTTGCTTCAGCAAACCTATTAATACAAACAGTGTGGGTTAATTTATTCACAAACAGAACTGAATAAGTTATTTGTGGAGTGCAAATTATCTAAAACAGGGGTGGGGAACCTTTTCCCTGCCAGGGGTCACTTTGAAAGCTTACACAAACTCCGAGGGCTGCACAGACATTGGGGTAGGGATGCTTAAGGGATGCACTCAAGGAAAGGAGGGCCCAAATCATGGATCTGTGCCATGGAACTGTTCCCCATCCTTGTCTGCATGACCTCATCTCTGCTCCCTTCCCTTGAGCTGTTTTTCAGTGATTGGAGGGAAGAACTGGACTCAAGGGCCAGATCCAGGCACTAGAAAGGGGCTACATAAAAACTTGCTGTGGGCCACATTTGGCCCCCGGGCCTGAGGTTCCCCACCCCTGCTCTAAAAGCTCAGCATGGGGTTTCTGCTTCTGAATGATCCACACACTGATTCTGGTTAAAACGTGAATGACTTGTAAAGAATTTACTGAATAGTAGAATTTTCAGCCTGTGAGATGTCGGAAAAATGATTGCATCACCATTCACTATTTTGTAGTTGTAAGGAGTCACCCAATATTTGTATTTTCATCATGATCTCAATAAAACTTTTTGGGTAAACAGTCTATTTTATAGCATTTGGCCAGTTATGATCGCAGCTAGAATTGAGGTTTTAATTATGTGAAATGTCCATCCGTTTTCTTTATGCTCGATAAAGGAATTTCTATTGCAGCAATTAACAGATAAACAGGGAAAATGTAAACTGTCTTTTCATTCAAATGTGTTTCTGTCTTTGGTTTTTTTGTACTTTTCTGAGAATATGTCTTTAAAAAAAGCTATCATTGCACATTTGGCCTTCTCATTATACCTGCATAAAATAAAACTTTACAGTCATTGTGTCATTTTGGGATACTGTTTTGAAAGCAAGACTGATCTTGGTCAGTTTGGGATGGGAAACCAAGGGAAATCTAGCACATTGCAGGGAGTGGTGATGGTGATTCAGCTGACAGCACTTTTCCCTCTGTGCTTATACTTAATTAACCCGCATGTTGCTCAGAAGTGGTGGAAAAGAAATAAGAGGCTCTTTCTGCCTGCAGTTATTCACAAATTTATTCTGCTTAGTGTGAATGACTTGTAAAGCATTTACTGAATAATATTTTGATCCTTATGATATCTTTTGCAAGCACCGCTAGCAAGGGCCTGCATTTGGTCCCAAGGCCTGAGGTTCCCCACCTCTAGCTGAGAGGCTTGGTGAAACTGACTAAGAGAAAGGAGAGCCTGATCAATTTAAGACCCTTTTCATACTGGCTCATGAGGAGCCACGGTGTGGGGGGACAGGTGGAGGCCACGGCGGGTGTGCGGCGGGTGTATTCCATGTCACACTGACAGACTCCAATCTCCACACACGGGCGTCCCCCACCCTTGCACATGTGTGCGGGTGGGAGGGTGCCCATAAGAACGCTGAGCCACGGTGTGGGGGGACGGGTGGAGGCCACGGCGGGTGTGTGGCGGGGGGATGGCTTGTCGCACGGACACACACCCATCTCCACACACGGGCGTCCCCCACCCTTGCACATGTGTGTGGGTGGGAGGGTGCCCATAAGAACGCTG
>QEPC01014010.1:76065-86882 GCA_003113815.1 Sphenodon punctatus
TTGTAGTAATGTTGCCCAAAGTGGGATAAGGCTGCCCAACGTGGGGCTGCTAAAATGTTGTGAGGTCAGCCTGGCCACTCTTCACATTACGTTGTATATCATGCCCATCAGCAACTATTGTGCTACAAAACTATTTCCCATGTACAGACAGTGCTGTGGCCTCAAACTTTAAATTTGCATCTTGAGAGATCTGCTGTAAAATAACACAGTCCCACTCATCAGGTCACAGTGAACTGTTCAAGCCCTTGTTGCGGTTATAGGTTATAGCTCTCAATGTGAGACTTACCTCTGTTTAAGGAGCTGTTTATTATCCTCAATGGTTATCCTGTCAGCATAATCCCTCTCAAAAATTTCAAAGGTCTCTTGGCGTCCAAGTGACATATCTCCTCCCATTCCTGACCAGGGAATAAATCAAAATGGGTCAGTGGCAGAAGAAGGATGTTGTTTAATATTTGTTTTGCTTTAAAGATTGTCTAGAAAATAGTAACTCAGTACAACTAGTCCATTAGTACACAACAAAAAAAACCATACAAATGGGGGTCTGGATTTTGCAAAAAGTAAAGTAGTATTTCTGGACCAAACAATTTATTTAAAATGACAGATATGATTAAGATTCACTTTATTTTGGCATTGTGAAGCCTGGATTCCTGGACTGTTTAATTTTTCAAAACAGTTTTAATTAAGTGTCTCACTAATTAAAACCAGAACGTCAACAATCAAAGCGGGAAAAAACATTTGCAAATTAAAACCATTTCACGTTAGGAAAGTGCATATTTTTCCTGGGTTCCTCTTTCATCCTACATTATTGGTTCTCCTACTGTCACTATACAATGCAATTCATTATGGTGCATCACATTACCCCCAAGATCATATGTTAATTATTTCCAGGTCATATCTGAAAAGACTTCATTTAACTATATAGACAGCTTGATCTTTTATGACAATTCCTGTAGTGAACATGCAGAAAGGTGGAGACCAGGCAGAGAACGTTGGTAGAGTGTTGTGTATATAAGTGCATGGTAAAAAAAAGAGGAGTGGGAAAAGAAGCACAAAGAAACCATGCTTGATCATGGTCTGCAAGTACCCACATGAAGAGATTTCTGATAGGAGAGGACTTTTAACCTAGCAGAAAAAGGAACAGCGAGACCCAGGAGATAGAAATTAAAGGCAGACAAATTCAAACTACATATAAGGGACAAACATTTGATAGCAAAGGTAAGTGTTGTGCAGTAAGAACTCATTGGAACAATTTACCTCGGAATTTGGCAGAAATCCTTACATCAAGCTTCTAAAAAAGATATGCCAAGGCACAGCCAAGATTTATGGGCAAGATACAGGAATTACTAGGTCAAATGTTATGGCCTGTGTTATAAAAGACAACAGACTAGATATCCACACTGCTCTTAAAATCCAGGAATATATAGTAAGATGGCTCCCATGATCTTCCCGATATTCCCACTTTCTGCCTTAGCCCCAAACTGGGTTTTTATCTCACACTCTCATGAAGAAGAAAGTGGGAACAAATTACTTAAAACGACTCTGTGCACTCACGTATACTTTGGTCTCTGAAGTTTATTTGTTATTACGTACGAGGGGAAAGCCTATTTTACTCCCACCCATCTCACTTATGGAATAGGTTATGTACAAACCACCATATGTAACAGAATGTTTTTGATTAGTGTTTGCTGCTTCCTGACCCACCCTTCCAGATGTGTCGCCTGCATGTTTACAATGAAAGTCAAACGTTTAAGCTGTTCTGTCACTACTGTCCTGTTGACCTATGCATCAATGCATAGGCATGAGGACAGGAGGAAATCCGCAGGAAACTGCATGGGAATTGTTCAGGGAGTGATAGGGAAAGCAGCAGTGGAAGGAATGGTCGGAATCGAACTTCAAATCATGGGCAAGATTGCCACCAATTCATCCTCTGGGCTGGAACAGGAGTTACAACCCCTAAGCAATCTTTACATGGGGGTTCATAGCCATTTGATCTCCCATTTCTGTACTCTCCCTATCCTATACATTGTCCCTCTTTGTCCTGTTTGTTGTAGTGGAGCTCTCTGGAGTGGCATGCCCACTACACAGACACAGCAGAACTACACAGGTTATTGCACCTGTGTCTTCCTTGCAGCTTAGGCTGCTGGGCGAATATCACCTATAATGTATACACGCAAAGTATCGCTACGACGGTGCTCTTCTTAGTTGTGTTCAGATGGAGAAGAAATAGATATGATTAAAACTTCTTTCTCAAGACATTGGGTGTAAAAACCACAGACAGACATCAGCTCCCCTTTTGCTGCAGCCTTGTCATACCCTGGTTTGCCTGTCCGTCTGAAGAGCGATCTGGAGCAGGCTGCAGCTGGTGACGCTCTGGACGATCTAGCAGCACACCTCATGGAGGTGAGAGTGCAAATCAAATAAAAGAATATAAAGATTACACAAGATTCCTGTGTCCCTGGAGCACATTACTTGTGAAATCCCTAAGCTAAAGTCTTACCCTACACTTGGGTTCATATTTAAATCCACAGTTCTCAGCCGATGAGGGAGGCTGGGCACTTCCTTCTTTGCTCATTCATCTTAGTCCATGGCTGTTTATTGGTAAATGGCGAATAAATGGCGCTCTCAAGCTCTCTGTTGAGAGAGCACTTCTGGGGTCTGGTGACCTGTCACATATCTCCCATTATCGCCTCATCTCCATTTTAATTGTTTTCCTTTTCCTGCCCCCAAATCTGCTAGACTGGGTTTTCGGGATTTACACTCTACTTTCTACTTCTAAACTTAATTTTTTTAACATCAGCTCCACATCCATTTCCCCCCTTCATTTGATTCAGCATTCCATTACCATTTCAATGATACCAAACATGTCATGATTTATATAATGATTCCCAAGGTTACAATCACATCATTAGGTCACACGAAGATCATGTATGTTTCATGTATGTTGTTTTCACAAAACTTCTCACAGGGTGCGATGGGGTCCCTGGGGCTGGCCATCTGCTGCTCTTTGTCCACCCTGCTCTGTTACTGTGACAGAGATTGTAGAAACAACATACACAGACCACATTAACATACATGGCCCTTGTGTGAGTACGCTATATTTATGTATCCTAGGCATGTCTTGTATCAATCAACTCGTAATTAAGAGATAAATACAATCAAGATGGAAGTTTGCATGTGAGAACTATGTAAAGAAAATAAATTCAAAAGTATATTGTGAGCTTACAAAACCCAGCTAGCAGGTTTTCTGGTACAGATTGCAAGACAATGGAGGTGTTGTTAGGTGAGACATGACCTGAGGCTGCATTCCCATATGTGGCAGAGAGACCCGTGAGGTCCCTTCGGTGAGAACAGGGATGTGCCACGGCTTCCCTTGCGCATGTCAGAGCGCAAAATCCTGCTCTGACATGCGCGAGAGAAGCCATGGCAGATCCACATTTGCACAGGCTCTTCTGCTCCCCGGCTCCTTCTCGCTGCCGTGTCTTCCCTCACAGGTCTCGCCGCCGCAGCTGTGAATGCGGCTGAAGAGGTAGTTCCCAGTAAAGGGCAGAAACTGCTGGACAGACTAGGAAAAGAGCATCAAAAGGTACTTAAAGAACAATCAAGAGAGAAGGGGAAGATTTTTTCGCCATTGACCAGGAAGCAGCTATGGACTAAGAAAGAAGAATAGCACCTGGCCTTATCATCAGCTGAGAATTACAGACTGAAATATTAACTCAAATTTAGGGTAAGACTTCAGCTTAGGGATTTCACAAGTAATGTAGCCCTGCATTATCTTTATATTATTTTTAGTCAACTTGCACTTTTGAATATATTTTACACTGTACCTAATCTGATTTCATAAATATAATTAACCAAACTTTGGTGTGCTGGGTGACAAAGTTAAAGGGAAATCCCAGGTTAGATACTTGGGTGAAATTTAAAACTAATTTCTGTGACTTAGGAAACTCCAGGGGCACGGGTGACAGGGTAGTGACTCGTTGACAAGCTGAGACAGTTCTGGAGGGAGCTGTGGCCAGTGCAGGCTGTAAGTGGGGAAACTAAGTCACAGCTGGTCAGGGGTGAGAGGCAGAGGAGAATCCCAATCCTCTGCAATAAGAGACTGTTTAGAGCCAAATCCCTAAGAGAGAGATTGTGTGGGCCCAATTCTGCCAGTACTCATACCAGATGTACTCCCTGCCACAGGGGGTGAAAATAGACATAATGCTAACTCCACTTTATCACCACTTTAACATTTCTTATGTATGTTGCAGGGCTGCACAGGGGCACCAATGCAGCCCTGCAACATGCATAAGAAATGTTAAAGCAGTGTTAAGGCGTTAACAGCTGCTGCTGCATCCTGTTGCCATGATTGCCAGAGCTGTGCTCCTGGCAAGAGGCGGGGCAGAGGGTATTGAGCAGAGTGGGTTCAGATAGGCTTGGGGGCGGGGAGTGAGGGGCAGCTGGCCCACCTGTCCATGTGTTCTTGACCTGGACTTTCCTGGGGCAGGAGGAAGGCGTGTTTGCTGCCTTTGTGCACTGTTCACCCGCACACCGGGCTGCCTGTCTGAACACAGCTGAATCTGTGGGTGAGTGCAGCTCCTGTCTGGCTCACCCACGCACCTCCTCTGGGGCTCTGATCCACTTCCTGTCCATCCAAAAATATCCATTGAGAGGAGTTATATTAAGTGTATTTGATTTTGATCTCAACCCAGCTTGTACAGAATACCATATTATTCAAATCATTTTGCAATATAGTCTAATGTACTCAGCATGAATAAGTATAACTTATTCCAACGGTAGTTCCATTGTCTTTAGGGGAATTCTTAATGGTTAAAGCATTATTCAGCATGATTAAATGTAATGGAACCTGGTTCTGCATAATCAGGAACTAGAAAAAACATGTAATACCAACTTTTCACTGAAAATACACTTCAGAATAATATTTTTTTTATTTGTTTTATTTACAAAACATTTCTATCCCACACCCTCCTGCAACTCGGCAGTTCAGGGCGATGAACAGCATAAAAACACAACAATAAAATCAATATATAAAATCAACACATAAAATAGCAGCTGGCAATAAAACCCCTTCCCATCCTCCCCACCCCCTCCCCAAAGGCCCGGCAGAACAACCAGGTCTTACAACATCTGCGGGAAGAGGGGAGGTCAGGGGACAGATGGGCCTCCAACGGAAGAGAATTCCACAGCTGAGGTGCAGCCACCGAGCACGCCCTCCCAGCCGTTGCCACCCGGCATACCCGGGTGACTTTGAGTTGGGTGCCCTCGGCCAACCGCAATGGCCGCAAGATGACCCGAGGCTTGAGGTGGTCTCGCAGGTAAACAGGACCCAGCCATTTAGGGCTTTATAAGTCATAACCAACACCTTGAATTGGGCCCTGAAGACAATAGGCAGCCAGTGCAGAGTATGGAGCACAGGTATAATGTGCTTGCGGCAACTTGTCCCCAATANTGGAGCACAGGTATAATGTGCTTGCGGCAACTTGTCCCCAATAGGAGGCAGGCCACCGCATTCTGCACCGCAGCAATCTCCGGACCATCGCCAAGGGTAGCCCCACGTAGAGTGCGTTGCAGTAGTCCAGTCTAGAGGTAATCAAAGCATAGATGATGGTGGCCGGATTCGAGTCCGAGACATACGGCTGCAGCCATAGCACCAGATATAATTGGCGAAATACTCCTCTCACCACAGCCTCCACCTGACAGTCCAGGCAGAGCTGCGGGTCAAGGAGCACCCCCAGACTACGGACCTGAGCAGCCAGAGGAGGGCAGACCCCGCCAGTGATGGGAGCCACACACACCCAGTCCTACCCACCAACTTCACCTCCGTCTTGTTGGAATTCAGCCTCAGATGGCTCATCCTCATCCAGTTCCCCACAGCTGCCAAGCACCGGGTAAGCACCGAGACTGCCGGGCCCGGGTCTCCAGAAAATGAGAAGTAAAGTTGTGTATCATCGGCGTACTGATGACACTGTACGCCAAACCCTCTCATGACCTCACCCAACAGTTGCATATACACATTGAACAGGAGAGGGGACAGAACAGAACCCTGCTGGACTCCACACGTGAGATTCCACTCGCTGAGTTCTCCCTGCCAGGAATGAGCGGAACCATTCAAGAACAATTCCGTTCACCCCAGTCCGGTCCCACATCCTCGCCACCAACATCTCGTGGTCAATGGTATCAAACAGCACCGACAGATCCAGTAAGATCAAAACTGAGGATCTGCCCTGATCCAATTCATGGCACAGGTCATTGACCAAGACCACAAGTGCAGTCTCTGTGCCAAACCCAGGGCAAAAACCAGACTGCGAGGGATCAAGAAAACCGACCCGGTCCAGATGCCCCTGTAACTGCCAAGCCACCACCCACTCAATAACCTTCCCTAAAAAGAGAAGGTTAGAGACTGGCCAATAGCTGGCACGGGAGTCAACGTCCAAACATGGCTTCTTGAGCAGAGGCTGCACCACTGCCTCTTTGAGATGGCTCGGCACCCTGTCCTCCCTAAGGGAGGCGTTGACCACCCCTGCCAGCAACAGCCCTAACATTTCCTGGCTGGCCTTCACCAGCCAGGTCGGGCACGGATCTAATTCACAACAGGTGGCCCGAACAGTCCCAAGGACATCCACCAAATCAGCGGATGACACCCACTGAAACTGATCCCACAACAACAGACATGGCGGGCTTCCTGTACCTCTGATACATCCACTGTCCTAAATGCAGCATTGAGATCATGGTGAATCTGGGCGATTTTATCTGCAAAAAAAATCAGCAAACATGTCACAGGAGGCACTGGAAAATTCCAATTCCAGGAGGAGAGAGGCCTGACTGACCAGCCTCTGCACCACCCGGAAAAGCTCCGCTGGATGTGATTTTGCAGACGCGATGAGGGCAGCAAAGAACTCCTTCTTTGCTGCCCACACCGCACTAGCATAAGCTCTTAAACTAGCTTTAGGCTGCAATCGGTCAGCTTTAGCACGAGTCCGGTGCCACCGTCGCCCTAATCGCCATCCATCCTGCTTCATCCGGTGCAGGTCCTCCATAAACCACAGCGTCCCCCACCATCGGCTCTCCAGAAGCGGATGCTTGGGAGCCATTCGGTTGATAGCCTCAGCCAACAAGCTGTCCCAGAAGGCAATGAGGTCATCGAGTGAACGATCATCATGATCGGAAGGCATTTCCCCATGAGCATTCTGGAACCTCTCTGGTTCCATAAGTCTCCAGGGGCAAACCCAATAAACCAGTCCCACACCTTTCTGGAGGCCGACATGCCCCAGGAGACTGGTCTGGAGCAGGTAATGATCCGTCCACGATAGGGGTAAAGCCACTACATCCCCCACCACTGGATCCCCTGCTCTCCATTCTACTCAATATTGCTCTCCATTCTACTCAACAGTATCAGCACATCTGATACTAATAATTTGAGTTGAACAGACCATGGCAAAGTAGGCAGAAATGCTCCAGTGTTTTGTGAAAAAATCAAAAGGGAAAGACAACACAATCTTTTCATCTGATTAGCCCAAATGATCAGGCAGGAGTACCAGGAAGGGATATTATACGTAAGAATGATCTGAAAATGTTATGTTCCTGTTTCATGCTTGCCCTCAAGCAGATAATCAGCTTTAAAAGTGGAATCTTATAGCATTTTCTTCACGTCATTTATACTAAGTCTAATCTGCAGCCTGAATTGGCTACTAGATTTTTAATTTTTTTGCAGAACAACAGCGTGCTTGCATTAGGTGCAGCAAGTCTCCATGGAGAGATCACAATCACAGTAGCACTCTTACTGCTGAGTAATGGTGCAATCTCAACTCTTACTCACTTACTGACTCTTACTCCATAATACTTTTACGTTTACTCCAAAATATATACCCATTGCTTTAGTGCCAAATTCATATGCAAAGAAACATCATGCACACTTAAAGCATTTATAAGAGCTGAGTAGCAGGGAAATGGATTTAAAGCAGGTTTCTTGAACTGTTGCTTCCAGTCAAATTAGCAGTCAATGCATGGAAGAGTAGTTGGGATTTTAGCAGACAAGCTTATAATGACTTTTCGTCCTGACTGGTAGAAACAGAACAGTCAAAAGTAAAGTCATCTGCTAATCATTTTGAACTGTTACATTAAGGAAAAGCACAGTTTACGCAGCTGTCAAATACACAAAAAAATATTTGCCCAGGATACCTGTGATGATCAGACTCTCTGGTTTATTAATGTCCTACCATAATAAAGTACAGAAAGGCATATGCCAGGAAATAGTTGAAAATGGTGTCTGAGGAGAAGTATGAGGAGATGGGAGACTGACATCAAGGCTCAGAAAGACAAATCAGGAGTGTGGGAAATAAGCGTCTAGACATACTGTGAGTGCAAAACAAGCTACAAAAAGATTCTCTTGGCTCTGAGGGAAGTGATGGAGAGACTGGAGGGAGACATACAGCAGGGTCAGCAGAAGAACTCAAGGAAATGCCAAAAAACCTGGGCGATCTGACAGGCTGATAGAAAGATATTCTTCTTCTTGCTGTTCAGTTTTGTTCAGTTTCATAATTAAGATTAATACAGTTTTCAGATGGACTTCTCCCACTTACGATTTATAACAATTTCCCCAGCTTTATAACAATTTATTAGTAGAAGTTCATAAGTGCATAACCTTACACTTAGCACTATTAAATCTCATCCCATTTTTAGTACTCCAGTCAACAAGGTCATCCAATTATTCCTGTATCATATTCTGATCTTCTGCATTGACAAACCTTCCACGTTTGTGGCATCAATAAATTCCATTAACAGACTTTCATTGGTTAGGTGATTAATGACAATTTTATAATACGATGCATTCCAAAATTGATCCTTGAGGAATACCACAATTAATTATTAATTATTATTATTATTATTATTATTATTATTAACAAACATTTATATAGCACCAGCAGTGTACCTGGCACTTTACAAAATAACAAAATAGACACAGTCCCTGCCCTAGGGCTTACAATCTGAGGGACGGGAGCTGGGGAGAGACATAGGAAGGGGAACAGAGGGAGAGACAAGGGGTCTAACATTCATGAAGATGCGAGGTCTCAGGTGCACGTACTTGGCCTGGTTACGTTGAGAATAACAGCAGGCAGGTCAATGTGGCAAGGATAAGGGTACACAGACCATAGGTATAGGATATAGTGGATCAGCAGGATAAAGGGTCAGACAGAGCAGAGTGAAAGAGGTGAGTTTTAAGGAGAGATTTGAAGGTATGAAGGGAGGGGGCAAGGCGGCTGTGGACAGGGAGGGAGTTCCAGGCATGAGGGGTAGCAAGGGAGAAGGGACAAAGGCGGTTAGGGGAGCAGCGAAGGTGTGGAAGGGTGAGAGAAGGGACAGAGGAGGAGCGAAGTGCACGAACTGGAGTATGGAGGGAGATAAGCACAGAGAGGTAGGGGGAAACCTCCCTCAAGTTATACTGTTTGTCCTTCGGCAGAAACTATTTTCTTATTTCTGTTAGCCAGGTTCATACACACCTTAACACTCCTGTACTCATCCTTATCACCTCCAACTTAACAAGTAATTTCTGCTGTAGTACTATATCATATGCTTTCTTGAAATCCAAACAGACCAGTGCAATTTCAGATGTGCTGGACCTCCAGGTTCAACACGCTGAAATCCGGACCAGGATCTGTCTTGAATCCCGGTCA
The DNA here is from genome assembly GCA_003113815.1 of Sphenodon punctatus. Lineage (NCBI taxonomy): Eukaryota > Metazoa > Chordata > Lepidosauria > Sphenodontia > Sphenodontidae > Sphenodon > Sphenodon punctatus. The sequence continues at coordinate 85,737 of QEPC01014010.1, forward strand.
GTGATGAAGCCGGCCAGCTGTCCTTTAGACGTCCCGGCTTCATCACGCAGGGGCACGGCAATCTTGGAGGGGGTGGGACTGTGCAGCGTGATGCGAGGCCGCATGGCCCCGCCCCCCCACATCTGCCTGCCCTCAGCGAGATGGGTGGTGCAGCGGCCAATGTGCCCGATCCCATACCGGACCACGCTCAGGAATGGGGCAAGGTAACACACGTTAATTTTGCCCCTTTCCTGATCATGGTTCAGCTAACCATGGTTCAGGAGGTGAGGCCGGCCTCACCCCCAGACTTGTGGTTAGCTTTGAACTCCGCCAGGAATTCATCATGGTGAACATCTGGCGGGGCTCAAACAGACGTGCCACCCATAACAGTCACCACACTGTATCCACTGTGGTGGCATCATGTCTGAAATTACCCATATATATATAATATTATATTTAATAATATATAGATATTCCTTTCTTCAAAATTTGCACACCAGTGGTGTCAGACTCACAGGGCTGTAGTTGCCCAAATAATTTTTATTCCATTTCTTCAATAGATTACTGCATTATGCTCTACATCGGGGTGCCCCTGTCCACTGTTTGAAAGCTGCAGCTGGTGAAGAATGTGGCAGCCTGATGCTTCATTGGGTGGGTTGCTTGCTGTGAGTACATTACACCGGTGCTTCAGAGTCTGCACTTGCTTCCAATAGCTTTCCAGGCACAATTCAAGGTGCTGGTTTTGACCATTAAGCCCTAATGGTCCGACCTGTCTCTAACCTTCCCTTTTTAGGGAAGGTTATTGAGCGGGCAGTGGCACTCCAGCTCCAGGCGCATCTGGACAGCATCGGTTTCCTAGACCCTTTTCAATCAGGGTTTCGCCCCGGCTATGGCACTGAGACAGCGTTGGTGGCCTTGGTAGACAACCTCTGCTGGGAGATGGGCACAGGATGTTCAACATTTCTCATCCTGCTAGATCTCTCGGCCGCTTTTGACACCGTGGACCATGGGTTGCTAGTGAGACGGCTGCATGACCTGGGGGGTCTGGGCGGGATCATTCTTGAATGGTTCCGTTCATTCCTCTTGGGGAGAAGCCAGCAGGTGGTGCTGGGGGATGAGACATCGTGCCCCCACGCCTTATCATGCGGCGTTCCGCAGGGTTCCATT
>QEPC01014010.1:103375-129488 GCA_003113815.1 Sphenodon punctatus
GCCCTCCTCTGCTGACTGCTGCTACCAACCTCTTTGTAACCAAGCCAAGCATACGCACCTGAGACTTCACATCCACTTGAATGTTTGTTTGTCTTCTCCCCTGTCTCTCCCACTGTCCCCTCTCCCTGTCTCCCCCCCCCCCTTTGTCTTTTAGATTGTAAGCCACAGGCAGGGACCACGTCTAATTCTATGTTCTGTACAACACCATGCCACATGACTGGCACTATATAAATGTCTAAAATAATAATAATAATAATAATAATAATAATAATAATGGTGGTCCCGGCCCTAAAAGTCTTATGAGCCAAAGTTTTAGCACAGATCCTGTATGCAATCCCGGTTTGGGGACTTAGCGTTTTATCAGAACTGGAACTGATTCAGAATTACTTCCTGAGAGCAGTTTTGGGTGTCTCTAAAACCACACCCACAGTATTTCTTCATTGGGAGATGGGGTCTAGACAAGTGGCTTCATTAGCTAAAATGGCTATAATAAAATTCTGGCTATGCTTAAAGAGAAACCCTCGGAGCACTCTGTCGAATTTGGCCATATCATCACAAATTTCTGGCCTACGGAAATTAGGAATTTCTAGGTTTCTCGGATTCATATCTCTGTTCTTTGCCCTTTCTTAATGCAGTGAGTCTGGTGAAAACTCGTATTACAGATCAATATCTCCAAATTAGCAGAGAAGCCATTGACTCGCAAAAAATTGCTCCTTTGTACAATCTGTTTTCAGTCCCCTCAGGTGGTGCAAGTTATCTGTATGACATGCCTGAGAGGAAGTTGCAATTTATGTTTACTCTGGCAAGATTTAATCTTTTACCATCTGCAGTTATTGATGGTAGATATCAGGAGGTTCCCTATTCACAGAGACTGTATCCCTATTGTGAGTTGGGGAAGGGAGAATCTCTTGTCCATATGATCTTCGACTATATGCTGTATATCCAGAGAGAAATTTCTGGCTCTGTTAATTAGAAATTTAGCTATAGACAGTCAAGGTGATACTATGGTATATTTATATACTGTATATTGCCAGGATTTTACACAATGATCCTCCTATCTTTTTCTTCCACCATTCCCTGCAGAAACTTCCAATTAAGGATAAATTTAGTGACATTAGTCACATAAAGTCCTTCACCTTTCATGGGCACCAGGAGTGATCAATCCCAGATCCTGTTAAAATCAACAACCTAGTTGACAAGCAATCAATGCGGTTATTACAGAATGGCTGGAAACTCTTATCTTATACAAAAATTCCAACAATAACCAATATATCCAAGGCCCCATGAGACATTATACAAAAATAAAAAAATTATAGGCAACAAGGCCATTTCAAAATGCATACATTAACAAAAGAAGTTATACATCTCTTAGGGACACTTTACCTCCCTTTTTCAGTGGACCCAGACCTGGCAATCTCAGTGCTTACCTGGTGTTTGGTGGCTGTAGGGGTCTGGCTGAGGGGAAACCATCTGAAACTGAATCCTGACAAGACAGAAGTGATGCTGGTGGGTGGGGCTGAAGGTGTGGTAGCTCATGTCATTGATGGGGTTTGCCCTCCTTTGGTTAATCAGGTCCATAGCCTGGGGGTACTTCTCAATCCACAGCTCTGCCTGGATTTCCAGGTGGCGGCTGTGGCAAGGAGTACATTTTGTCAGTTACAGTTGGTGCAATGGCTTTGGCTGAATGTTTCGGACTCTGACCTGGCCACCATCATCCATGTTTTCATCAACTCTAGACTGGACTATTGCAATGCACTCTACATAGGGCTACCCTTGGTGATGGTTTGGAGGCTGCAGCTGGTGCAGAATACGGCGGCCAGTCTCCTTATGGGGACGGGTCATCGCAAGCACTTTATACCAGTGCTCCATTTGCTGCATTGGCTGACTATTGTCTTTTGGGCCCAATTCAAGGTGTTGGTTTTGACCTATAAAACCCTAAAGGGCCTGGGCTCTGTCTACCTGCAGGACCACCTCATGCCTCGGGCCTTGGTGCAGCCCCTGCGGTCGGCCGGGGGCACCCAAGTCAAGTCCTCCCGGTGTTCCGGGTGGTGACGATGGGGAGGGTGTTCTCGGTGGCCGCACCTAGGCTGTGGAATTCTCTCCCGACAGAGGCCCGCCTGGCCCCAGACCTCCCCTCTTTCTGGAGACAGTGTAAGACCTGTCTCTTATACACATCTAGATGTGTATAAGAGACTGGCCCCAGATCTCCCCTCTTTCTGGAGGCAGTGTAAGACCTGGCTGTTCCACCAGGCTTTTGGGGAGGGAAATGGGTAGGGGGGAAGGGGTTGGGGGGGGAAGTTTTTTATTTCCGCACTTTTAATGAATGTTTATGTATTTTTATATTAGTTGTTGAGTTATTTTATATTGTATATTTCTGATGTTTTGACTTTGAGCTGCCCCAAGCTGCCGTATGAGAAGGAGGGTGCGGGATAGAAGAAAGTCTAAATAAATAAATAAATAAATAAACTATCCTCATGAAACAAATGCAGAAATCTTTCCACAGACCTAATTTCCAAGTAAATTATTACTTGTTGATTATTATTTATCACTTATATAGTGATTTCAGTGTTCAGAGTACTATACAATCCTTATCTAGTTCATGTCCTCAACAACCCTGCAGGGTAGGTCATTATCATTCCTATTTTAGAGATGGGGAACTGAGATTGAGGCTGTTTTTAAATGAGCACGACTGGAGGGTGGGTCCGTGTCCACTGAGTGGATCAGCCACGGAACGCCCACAAATGTGGAGAGAGTGGGGAGGAATTCAAATTGGCAGCACTCAGGGAGTCCACGGCCCTCACCCACCCAGCCTCCACCCACCAGTCATGACCACAGTTCAAGCAGACAGTCTTCTACTGGCCAGCCCAAAACCGCCCAGCCCCCACATCAACATGCCCCCACCACATGATGTGAAAACATGCAGTTCGTGAGTAAGTGAAGCCCCTGCAGCCACTTCCACCTGCCCTCAGCAGGAATCTCAGAGGGCAGGGGAGGGGGGACAGGGGATGGTGCACCCATGCACATGCTGCGGTGCACAGGGCTTGCTGCTAGCCACAAGGGCACCAGACAACGACACACGAAACCCTGGGTTCAAATAAGGTTACCATTGCACAGACACCTCAAACCGCTGTACCCACCCGAGCACACAATGGGAGGGCTAGGGACCCAGGACATGTCTGATATGTAATGGCCACAGCAAGCAATGACTGCCCATCGGCATGGCAGGCAAATATAAGTTTACCAGGACAACTGCAACCAGATGCAGATGTGCCCCAGAGATGCCAGATAACGGAAGCACACACAAGAATGCTGGGAGGCCTCTTCCATGCGACCTTATCACAGACAGTAAACTTGGACCCTCTGTGATTTGAGGACACCTGGCCACATTGGGGAGGGGCCTGCAGCCACAAGGATGGCATCAGAATCTTGTCCCCAGCTGAGGAGGGCAGAACAAACCCAGGGGAAACACACATGGACAGCACGGTAGGCAATAACATGTAACTGTTTTATTCACGTTACCAGCATCTAAATGCTATTGCATTCCTGGACCCTTCGCAGTCAGGTTTCCATTCTGGGCAAAGCACGGACACGGGCTTGTGGCCTTGGTCGATGACCTACGCCTGGCGTTAGACCAGGGAAATTCTACCTTGTTGATTTTATTAAATCTTTCAGTGGCTTTTGATATCGTTGATCATGAGGTGTTGTTGACTCACCTATGTGTTACCGGGGTGGGGCAAAAGGGGGACACACGCACAATGCCTGGGGTACCCTCGGCCAGAGCAAGGAACCTGTGGCGACAGAATGCCCGTCAGGATAGTAGGTGGGCTTTTACCTCTAATTAAAGAGAACAAGCCCCTATCATCATATGGCGCTGCTGACCGAGAGGCCCAGGCTGCCCCGAACTCGCTCACTACACCCAGCATGACACAGAAGGAGCAGGGGGATGGAGGTGACACCCGGGAAGTGCAAGGGCCCACTGGGATGGGGTGGGGGGAAGCACAGGGCACTCACCTCCGACTAGCAAGGTTCCAAGGCAGGGGGAAAGGGAGGTCTCTCACTCACCAAGTATGCTTGCACTCTCGAACTCACACTCTCAAACTCTCACGAAACAGGGTCTCCGGGGAAAGGTCCACGCACACAGGCAATGTCCACAGTCAAGGCTCAGCTCACTCTACGTTCAAGATCCACACAAGGGGGAACCAGTTTCCGCTAATCACCAGCGCCGTTCCTTTGGCAGTGCTGGTTCTTATTCCCTAAGCCCCGCTCCCGTGCGCGCTCGCAGCCGCTCTGAGCGGTGCCGCGGGGGCGGGGGAAGCCCGATGTGTTTCCTCCCTGCTGGGGTGTGGCTTTGACCTGCGGCTCTGCCGCTACTGCCGGCGGTGCTTGAGGAGGCGTTCCCTGCTCTAACTCCTTGCTGAGCAGGTCAGGGGGATTTCGGAGCTGCTGGGGGCGGGCCTGGGATGTCCTTGTGAGCAGCACCTGCATTGCTCTGGCCATCGTGGCACCATTTCTCCATGGTGCCAGTGGACCTGTTCTCTGCGTGGGTGTGCAACCCCATTCACACGGGCCAGGGATGCATGAATTCACCTTGCCACCTCACAGAGCAACCTGGATTTTTCTCCACTGCTCCATGAGTGGCCATGGGTAGGTGGTGCATGGGTCATAGGAACGTGCACCCCCCCTAACGCCTTCAGATGTGTGTTTGGATGTGTGTAGGATAGATGGACCTGCATGGTATTGTCTCATCTAAAAATGGCCTGAGAAACAAAGATGGCTAAGATGAGATTTGAACCCTGGTTCTCAGGTACAAGTCCAACACCTTATCCGCTGGTTCAATTGAATAATAATAATAATAATAATAATAATAATAATAATTATTATTATTATTATTATTATTCAATTGAACCAGCGGATAAGGTGTTGGACTTGTTATTGGAATTATTATTATTGGAATTAATTATTATTATTATTATTATTATTATTATTATTTTAAAATATTTTGCAGCGTCCAGACAAGAGATTGGGGACGCAAGCAACAGATTTGTGAGAACTTTGAGTTAACTCTCCTGCGCCTGAGAAACTGACTGACTAATAAGTGTATCAGGGGTTGAAAGGACCCCCATTAATAAATAGCTGAAAAATAATGAATGTGATTGATTTGAAATGGACTCCAGATTAAGAAAAACAATTGACAGTTTATTAGTATAACAACTGAAAAACAGAAATACAAACAACCTCCCATGGTATTGTGGGTCACCATGACCCCTCATGTAAAGCAGCACAACTAACAAAAACAGTACAGGGGGGTCATGTTGACCCCCTCCAATCCCAGAAAAGGAGAAGAGGAACCAGCTCAAAAGTCTTGAGTTCACAGTAGGTTGGCCAGAAATGCCAATTTTAGAGGATATTAATGACAAATACAGGTTGCAGGGCTTCATTGTTTTCAAGTGAGCTCCAAAGCTCACAGTAAATGAAGGGGTCATCAACACCCCCAATGCAGAATGAATAGGTATTTTTCCCACACAAAGCTGCTAATGGTTGTGATAAAAAAAACAGTGTCAAGAGTTCACTCTAAATAGGTCTTTGCTGTGTAATTGCTGTGTAAAGATAAGGCTTTTCAAGTGAGCTCCAAAACTCACAGTAAATGCAGGGGTCATCAACCACCCCCATCCCCCTCCTCCCCTGCAGAATGAATAGGTATTTTTCCAACACAAAGCTGCTAATGGCTGTGATAAAAAAACAGTGCCAAGAGTTCACTCTAAATAGGTCTTAAGTGCTGTGTAAAGATAAGGAACAATAGAAGTTGGCAAGTTGACCTTTCATTGGGGGTCACTGCAACCCCCCCAAAGGATTTTATGATGATATTTTCCTAAAGACACCACCAATGACCTGTGTAAACTCAAACTAAGTGCTACATTTTGTCTTTCACCCTCACTGAGGGTTTTAATTAGGAGAGCAGATGCTGGGTTAAGATTCATCTCTTTAAAAGACACATGTATTTTAAGAATTTATGTGCAAGGGGTCAACATGACCCCCAGTGCAAAGGGCGTATGGTGCTTTCATTTTCCCATTGACTTACATTGGGGTTGAAAGGACCCCTGATGATGAAATGATAAAAACCTCCATTTTAAAAAATAGGGGAGGGGGGAGGAACATGAAACAACAACAAAGGACAGTTGACCTCGCACTTCTTGAGGAATACATGGGGGAAGGAGTGGTTCAGGCTTGCCAAAACAGCTTTATGATTTTTTTAGCAGCCTTTGGGGTCAGAGCACAACTGAAAAAGGCTAGTACTAGTAGAATTCTTGTCCTACATCCCAGGTTTACATAGTCTCTAAAATAAGAGGGTATTGGCCAGTTATCTCTGGGGATTTTTGGTGCTCGGGTAAGAGGCAGGGTAAGTGGAAAAAGCGGTTACAAATCTACTGTACTGGCAAAAGAGCAATGTATACAACCCAAAAGGAATAAAAGAAGGAAGACATATAAAATTGATTCCTACTTAGAAGTCTATTCCCTAAACAATAAACTGGCCGACACTACCTCTCACTGTTGAAAGCCAATACTATGCCTCAGTTAGCAGGAAGAACAATACTGTATCATAGCCAACTCTCCCAGAAGCAGATTGGATCTTCCACCTCTGCTGGCTCTGAAAGCATGTCTAACTTCAATCTTAAATCTATTTCTCCCCCGACAGTTAGAAAAGGTTAATGCTAGATATCTTTCCACATCATCTCTGTTTATTCATAACTGTTTCTACTCAACTATTTTCAGGATTTAATATTCAAGCCAGTCTTTTATCCATTTAAACTATAGCTGCTGATCTTACAGATTTGAGATTTATCTTTTGTGTGGTACTGAGCCTATTCAATCCTGGGCCTTTTGGCTTAACTTCCAAGAGTGCCAGAGATTAGGATGAGCATAGTTTCTAACATCAACTGGATATAAGAATCTTTATTCATTATTAGCTGAGCTACACTTATTCTTATAGCATGTGTGATAAAGATAAATGTTACTACGTGTCTCTCAAGGGTATTTCTTTAGGGGACTAGAAGATTTTTTTAGCAGTTTTATATGTTTTTATATTTTGTAAGTTTAAGCTGCCATGGGCCTATTTTAGGAAGGGTGGGGTAAAACTGGAATGAATGAATAAATAAATAAATAAATAATAATGACATTTTTAGAACTCAGCTGAGGGGCTGTTTTTGAATTTACATTTAGCATCGAAGATCAAGGATGGTGGCATGTTAGAGACTATCGCAGAAAAGAAATACTCTTCCTCATGAAGTGACAGTTGAAAAAGTCTAAACATTTCTATTTAGCATATGATTAATATTAATTTGCAGGGAAATTGTCTGGTAATCAAGTCACCAACTATCATCTTACTTTAGGATGCCATAGCTGGGATGAAGAATGGAAGAAAACAGTAAAGGTTTAAAATTCCTTTTGATCAACAAAATAAATAGATGTTTGGCATTCTGTAAACATTGGTTGGGTTTTGAGTAATGTGTACACTGCTCTTAAATACTGGCAAGACAAGCAGAACTCATCGCTCACTTTTCCATAAAACATCTTCCTGAAAGATGGCTCTGAATGATGGGGTTAAGAGTGTTTAAAAACATTACAAAAATGAATGCTTGCATCAATTATGTCATGACAGATTGGATTAGGGTCAAGTGATTTTTCCGCCCCCCAAAGTCAAAAGAATGTATGTATTTTGGTGCTTGGACAGCCTGTCACAACACCAATCTTGCTGGTAGCACCAAAAACCACAGAAAGACATATTTCATTTGCAGGGAAATTTGAAGCCCAGCAGAGGACTCATGGCTTGTTATAAATATGTATTTGGTTTTGGAAACCTATAGGACATCCTCCATCATTAAAGTCAATGGGAGTTTTGCCATTGACTTTAATGGTGGAGGTTTGTGCCCTTAGCATATTTTAAATTTAAAATGATTTTTTTCTAACCAGATCTCTTTTGTTTAACCAGATCTCTTTTATCGGAGATTTTCTATAAGAAGAAACCATCCTGCATCACACACAAGAAAAAGGCATAACAGTAGATAACAAGGGGCCAAATATGTTGAGAAAAGTGGATAAAGCTTCTCATTGGCTGCCTTTAGACACAACAGAAAGGGCTGGCTGAATATGTGTTGACATAATTGTATAGCCATGCGTATTTTTATTTATTTTTATTTTATTTCATTATATTTATATGCTCCCCCCCCCCATGCCTACAGCATCTTGGGGTGGTTTCCAGCATAATATAAAACAAATTTTAAACATAAAAAAATCTACAATATCATAATTAAAACAAATTTTTAAAAACCCCCACAAAAATTAACCCACGCCCCCACCCTCCCCTCTGAAGTTCTGGACGAACAGCCAAGTCTTACAGATACGTTGAAAGGCCAACAGGCCCGGGGCCAGGCGAGCCTCCTCCAGGAAGGAGTTCCACAACCGCGGCCTGGCCACCAAGAACACCCTCTCCATTGTGGCCCCCCGTCTTACACGGGGGACCTCCAGAAAGGTGCCCCCGGTGGACCGAAGGGATCGCTCTGAGGCGCGGAGGGCGAGGCGGTTCCCGAGATTTGAGGGGCCCAGACCGTGCAGGGCTTTGTAAATCAATCCTAACACCTTGAATCTGGCTCGGTATGCTATAGGCAGCCAGTGCAGAGCGTGGAGCACTGGTATTATGTGCTCAGGAGACGGGCCGTCGCATTCTGCACTAGCTGCAGCCTCTGAACCAGAAACAAGGGAAGCCCCACGTAGAGCGCGTTGCAGTAGTCTAGCCTCGAGGTGATGAAGGCATGGATGAGAGTGGCCAGATCGGGCCCGGAGAGGTACGGTTGAAGCCCCCATACCAGATACAGCTGGCAAAAGGTGGCTTTAGCCACCGCCTCCACCTGCCGATCCAGATGTAGGCCCCAATCCAAAACCACCCCCAGACTCCGAACCTAAAGAGCAAAAGGAGGGCGAACCCCCCCTATCAGGGGGGCCAGCATTTCCCCCGCTCTTCCCACCACCATCACCTCTGTCTTATCGGGATGGAGCTTCAGTCTACTCTGCCGCATCCAATCCGCCATGGCCTCCAAACATTGGGAGAGTAACGAGACAGCAGGACCTGGGTCAGTTGAAAACAAGAGGTACAGCTGAGTATCATCAGCCTATTGGTGACATCACAACCCGAACCCTCTCACGATCTCCCCCAGGGGTTGCATATACACATTGAACAACAGTGGAGACAGAATGGAACCCTGCGGAACACCGCAGGTCAAGGACCGGAGGCTAGATGTTTCAGCCCCCAGCACCACCCACTGGCTTCTACCCAAGAGGAATGAGCGGAACCATCCAAGGACAGTCCCGTCCAGACCTCCCAAGTCTCGCAGCCATCTCAACAGCAGGCCATGGTCCACGGTATCAAAAGCGGACGAGAGATCTAGCAGGATCACAAAGGTCGAACATCCTGCGTCCATCTCCCAGCGGAGATCATCCACCAAGGCCACCAAGGCCGTCTCAGTACCATAGCTGGGGCGGAACCCAGATTGAAAAAGGTAAAGAAAACCGATGCTGTCCAAATGCGCCTGGAACTGCAGTGCCACTGCCCATTCAATAACCTTCCCTAAAAAGGGAAGATTCAAAACGGGTTGGTAGCTGGCGAGTGCATCCATATCCAAAGATGGCTTCTTCAGCAGGGGGTGCACCACAGCCTCCTTGAGACTGGGTGACAATCTCCCCTGCCGAAGGGACGCGTTCTACCCTCACCAGCACCGTTCCCAAGGTCTCCCTGGAAGCTTTCACCAACCAGGATGGGCAAGGATCTAGTTCACAACTAGTGGCTCTGACAGACCCCAGGATATTCACCGCATCAGCCAGCGTCACTTCCTGAAACTCATCCCAGAAAGATCAACCAGATGGTGCTTCCATAACCTCATGCCCCTCACTTACTGCTTCCAATCCGGTGTCAAAGATACAAATTTTCCCGTGTTTAATATGCTGTAGTCCTTAGATGCAACGGCTGCATTTCCATGTCCAGGAGCTAATCAGTCTCCTGCATACCACTCTCACTGGAAGCTCTTCTTGCAGAAGCACCCCCATGGAATTATGGGAGTTGTAGTCCATGCGGGAGAGTGGTCAAATCTGACCTGAATCCTCTGCTAACAGCTCATTCTTTACTGCTCTTCCCTCTCTCTGCCCCCCCATCCCCCCCCCCGGGTGCTTTGGGAGAGCACAAAGACAGTTTGCAGCAAGGAACAAGCTGTTTGGCAGCAGCACAGAGTGGAGGATTCAGGGCAGACAGGGAGGAACTGGGGCAGAGAGACCAGAAATGGCTGTGAACACACTATCCGATGTCTTCAGACACATTAGCCACGGGGAAGGAAAAACACTCAACTGCTTCACCCGAGACATCTCTGCAACCAACGAGGAGTTCATGGGAGGCTAATGGGAGGCAGACCAGTGGCCAAAAATAGTGACTGTGCTTCGACACAATATACAGTCACATGGCAAACATTTTAAGACCCCAATCACTGTTGCATTTAAAGACACCGGGTAATTTCAGACGTTACGTGCTCCCGGGTCACCACAGTGGATTGTCAATGGTGGTGAGCCAGCTAACAAACCTCCCCCACATCCCAGGACAGTCCCAAACAGACATGATGGGAGCGGGACCATGGCAGAGAAATGGACGGCCAGACCACGGCCCGGGGCAGCGCAACAGACGTTACGCTGATTCCGGGCTGTGGTCAGAACACCCAGAAAACACCGGAGAGGGGCAGGAGGCAGACATGGCTGACCAAGGGCAAAGGAAGCCAAAAGCACTAAAAGGAAATGCCCACACAAGGGAAATGGGAAGGGAATGGGAAGGAAGGAGAAGAGCAGCTGAGGTGGCACATAGAACAGGCACAGGGAAACCAAGAACACAGCAAAACACACAACATAAACACACGCCTGGGCACAAACACACCCGAACGGGAAAGGAAGGAAGGGGGGAGCACACCGGAATGGCCAACACACACAGCACAACGGAAAAAGAGGGGGGGAGCCCCAGGCCAAGAAAACGGAGGGGACTGGCCCAGGAACAGAGAGGGACACGGGGAACGGCACTCAGAACCCCACCAACAGCACTGTCAGCAAGGGCCACCCAACAGCAACACAGGCAGCCCAAGGCACAGGGGTCCCCACAGAGATAGAGCAATGTCACAGGGGGAGGGCAAACAAGTAGGGAACGGCATGAGAGCAGTCCGAGGCAGGTCCAGGAGGCAGTCAGGGATCCCCCGCACCGGTTGAAAGGCGCAGACAGGGATGGAGGCGAGCCGAAACCGATGCGCTGCACATCTGAAACCTCCCCTCCCCACACACACACACACACTGGAGCTCACTGGGAGGAGCAGTCCGGGGGGCCCAGACCCACACAGTTGTAGAGGCACCTGGGGGGGGCGGCCACAGGCACAGGTGAGCAGGCGGCCAGACAAGGAACGAAAACACCACTAATGAGCGAGGCGTGGGGTGTGGACCCAACACAGCTGCAGGAACCGAACGCACAGACAGTACAGTCAACACTGATAGCAGGGAGGTGATGACAACAGGCAAGCAGCTGTGGACCGCACACCCAGGCACATGCGGGCCCAGGACACGAGCCCCTGTGTCGGGAGCTTAGGTGCGCTCAGGGGGCCCACCCAACAGCCACGGACCAGCCGCCTAGCCAGCACCAGGGCGGCCAAACGTGGGGGCGAGCACAGGTGCCCAGGGGAGCCCTGCACTGGTGCAAGGGTGGGGCAAGGAGCTGAGGCAGGACCGGCCCTTGGGCAAGAGAGGGGCATGCCGGACCGCACCAGGGACATGGTCCGCCATGGATGCAGGACGGAAGGGCGCCTGCGGGATGCACCTGGCCATCTGCACAAAGTGGTTCCGGGCGCACACAGACCTCATGCACATCTCCACGGATGTGATCCACCCGGCTGCCCGCATACGGGTGTGCATGGCCAGGAGCGCTGCAGCCGTCCGGTGTACCCACCATGGGCGCAGGCACTCCTTGGCCAGGCTCAGGGCCCTGTGGGTGTCTGGGACATACCAAGGGGCCCTCCGCTGCAGCCGAGAGCGGCCAACAGCGCTCCGCGAGGCTGCCGGCCAACAATACTGGAGGAGGAAGGCCATGGGACGCACAGCTATGCTTGCTATGCCCATTGAACGGCAGATCTGGGTCACTGAGTGGGTACGGGGTGGTGGGCCGGGGCCCTGGCCCATTGGGACGAAACCACCTGGAGGGCACACTTCAGGATGGACAGGCGGTGCCTCCTACTATGTGCAGAGCTATTGATGCCCTGGCTGGAGCGGCAACACACCCCCATGCAGGCGCACATTCCCACAGTCCAGCGCGTGACCAGTGTGCCGGCCTCAGATCCTCCCAAGTTGGACTGTGGGTGTGGGCTCCTGGCACTGGTGCGTGAGGGGGGCTTGTTGCTCCCTGAGGTCCTGGGGCGCTCCTCTTGGGGGGCTGGGCCCCCGGAGCTGGTGCCTTCTTGCGGGGCTGCCAGGGGTGGGGGTACATTGGCCTGTTCCCTGGACCACGGGGCTCGCCACGAGCGGTGGGGCCATTATGAAGCCCTTCATGTGTAGGATGTGGTCCAGGGTGTTGTAGTAGGGAGCGGTCCGTGCTCTGTGTCCGGACAGCTGGTTATTGTCCTTTATCGCCTTGTACCCCCTCTTGAGCTCCTTCACCTTGCAGCGGCATTGGGCCACTGTCCTGTGGTGTCCTGCCGCCTCCATGTCCCGCACTATCGCATTGTAGACATGCTCATTCTGCATGTTTACCGCTAGTTCACTTGGTGCTCCAGGAACCTCCATATCCTTATAAAGTCCTGTGTCTCTTTGTGCCCCCATTGCCCCCCTTGATGGTACAGTCGTCTCCCGCGTGTGCCGTCCTGCTCCTCCTGCTCCTCCACTTGCCCTCCGCCTGTCTCCTCTGGGAGTTCTGGCTCCCGGGACCATTTTGGGGTTTGTGGGTCATAACGGGGGATGCTAGTTGCCTGGGTCCCTCGGCCCCATGACCCACCTCCCTTTCCCACTCCTGCCGGGCACCCCGCCTCCATGCCCCCCTCGCTCTCACCCATTTCCGGGGTGCCTCCGTCCCCATGCCGGTTGTCCCCTCTGGGGCGGTCTGCCCCGGCTGCTGCTGCTCCTCCGCCACTACCTCCATCTCCATCACCACCTCCTCCTTCTCCCTTCCTCGCTCGCCCTCCGCGCTCCTCTCCCTTCTGCCTTGCTCCATCCCGCCACGTTCCCCTGCTGCTGTGTGCCCTTTAAATCTCCCTACCCGGTCTGTGTGTTGCTTGTTGCCTGGCAGAGATGCTGCGTGCTTTCGCCCCACCTGGAGATCATTTTGTTTGCTACCGGCTGGTGGTTGCCGTTCAGTCGTTACTTTTTGCAGTTTCCCGGTGGTTGGCTCTGGAAGGGTGGTTGGCTTTGTCCCCTACTGGTGATTGTCTGTTGTGAACATCTGGCGAACGCCGATCAGACATTTGGGGCTCTTTGGCCCTGCCACAGGGTTGAATGTGGTTCACTGTGGTTGACTGTGATCTCGTAATGTCTGAAATTACCCACCCATTGACTTCAATGGGGAATTTATAGGTTTACCACGTCTGAGGTTACATTCCGGCATGGTGTTGGAGTGAGTTTTCAGTTGTATGCAATAAGAAATTAGGAGATATCTAGCCTGCATGTAAGTGGACAGTTACTTTATTTGCTAGATCATTAATAAACATGAAACCACATTGGCTTAGTACAATGTTTTTTTGAGGGTGTCACTAAGCATGTATATAAAGATGATCCAGTTGATATATAGGGTGTTTTCAGACGTGCCAGGGCGCCCATTGGCCCCGGCATGGAATCACGTATTGATTCCCCTCTGGAATCAGAATGGCCCATCAACAGACTGATTCCAGAGGGGGATTGGGGAAGGGGGCAGGGCTGCATGGCGCAACGTGCAGCCGCACAGCCCCGCCCCCCCATGCTCCTGAGGCCGCCCGCCCTCTGGGAGATGGGCAGGTGCAGCGGCCAATGCGGCTCCAGCACCTGCCCACCCCCCTGAGGTATTGGCCACGACCCGAAATCGGCGGTGGCCACGGCCGCCGATTCCGGGCCGTGGTCTGGGAGCAGACGTGACGTTACCACAGTGAAACCACGGTGAATCCCGCAGTGGTTGACTGTGGTAACGTGACGTCTGTTGGTCCAAAAAGTGATTCCCACTGGGTGTTCACCCCCGGCGGGAATCGCTTTGACCACGCTTTCGGAGCTCCGGCCGCCCAGACCTCCGAAAGCGTGGTCAAAGACTAACTGGTCAGTTTTCACAATGGAGAGAAGTAAGTAGCTGGGTGCCCCATGTCCCTATCATGGGACCAGCATTTTAAAATATATTTATTAATTATCAGAAGTAGGGAGCAAAGAGTGAGGTGACCAGATCTGCAGATGACACAAAGTTATTCAAGGTAGTTAAAGCAAGGGAGGGCTGTGAGAAATTACAGGAGGATCTAGCACAACTCAGTGACTGGGCAACTAAACGGCAGATGAAATTCAACACTGAAAACGGCAAAATGATGCAATAGGGAAAGATAATTCTACATATACATACACCGTCCAAACAGGCAAATAGAATGTTAGGAATTCAGAAAGGGATAGAGAATAAAACAGAAAATTGTATTAATGCCGTTATATAAATTTATGGTGTGATTACACTATGAATATAAGGCACTGACTGCGCTTGTGGCCTTGGCCGACACCCTTTGCCATGAGTTGGACCAGGATCGATCAACCTTGTTGATCCTGTTAGATCTTTCAGCTGCAGTTTTTGGAGCGGCATTTGATACCATTGACCACAAGGTGCAGGTGACTCGCGGGACCGAGCTGCGGTGGGTGGGACTGTTCTCAAATGGTTCCGTTCCTTTCTGGCTGGAAGAATTCAACATGTAGTGCTGGTTGATTATTCATCTTCTCCCTGGGACCTCATGTGTGGAGTCCCGCAAGGTTCCATTCTGTTCCCACTCCTGTCCAACGTGTACATGCAGTTTCTGGGCAAGGTCATCAGAGGGTTTGGAGTGTGGTGTCATCCCAACTCTACCTCTCCTTTTCCACCGACTCAGGACCAGCAGTCTCAATGCTTATCCGGTGTTTGACGACTGTGGGGGACTGGATGAGGGTGAGACATCTGAAACTGAATCCCGAGAAGTCGGAGGTGATGCTGGTGGGTGGGGCAGAGGGAGTGGTGGCACCAGTCATTGACGGGGGTCTGCCTTCCATTGGTCACCCAGGTTTGTAATCTGGGGGTGCTCCTTGACTCACAGCTCTGCCTGGATGTCCAGGTGGCAGCTGTGGTGAAGGGAGCATTTCACCAATTATATCTGGTGTGACAGCTTCGGCTGTATGTCTCGGATGCTGATCTGGTCACCATCATCCATGCCTTCATTACCTCAAGATTAGACTATTGCAATGCACTCTACAAGGGGCTAACCCTGGTGATGGTTCAGAGACTGCAGCAGGTGCAGAATGTGTGCCCCGTCTCCTTACCAGTGCTGCGTTCTTTATGCTGGCTGCCTATACTCTTCCAGGCCTGATTCAAGGTGTTGGTTTTGACCTAAAAAGCCCTACATGGCCTGAGTCCCTCTATCTACAAGATCGTCTCACCCCCCGGATCCTGGACCGGCTGTTGCGGTCAGCCAGGGGCGCCCTCCTCAAAGTCCCCATGGTTTCCTGGGTGGTGACAATGAGGCAGGCATTCTCAGTGGCTGCACCACATCTGTGGAACTCCCTCCCAACAGAGGTCCACCTGGTCCCAGACCTCCCCTCTTTCCGAAGACAATGTAAGACCTGGCTGTTCCACCAGGCTTTTGGCGAGGGAGACGGGTGAGGGTGCAGGTTGGGAAGGGGAGGGCTGGTTTTTTTAAGCTCTGCCCTGGGTATTTTTAGTCTCATGTTATAATATTATTTTTGTGGGTTTTATTATGTGTTATTGTTATGTTTTTATATGATTTAATATGTGAGCCACCCCGAGCTGCTGTGACAGGATGGGGCAGCTAAGAAATCTAATGAAATAAATAAATAAATATTGCATGCAGTTCTGGTCACCCCACCTAAAAAAAAAAAAGATGTAGAACTGGGAAAGGTCCAAAAAAGGGCAACAAAAATGTTCAATGGTATGGAACGGCTTCCGTATTAGGAGAGACTCAATAGTTTAGGACTCTTTGGCTTGGAGAAGATATGACAGAGGGGATATGATAGAAATTTATAAAATCATGAGTTGCATGGAACAAGTAAATAGGAAGCTGTTATTTACTATCTCAAATAATACCAGAACTAGGGGACACTGCATGAAACTAACTGGCAGCAGATTTAAAACAGAAGGGAGTTGGATAAAGGAGTAAAGGGGATGTTTATCAAATTTGCAGATGACACAAAACTGGGAGGGTGAACTAACAGCTTAGAAGACAAAAACAAAATTAAAATTGATCTTGACAGGATGGAAAGCTGGGCCAAAACTAACAAAATGAAATTCAACAGAGAAAAATGTAAAGTTCTGCATTTAGGTAAGAAAGATCAAATGCACAAGTATAAGATGGGTGATACCTGGCTTGGCAGCAGTACATATGGAAAAGATCTTGGGGTTGTAGTTGATCACAAACTGAACATGAGTCAGCAGTGTGATGCAGCTACTAAAAAAGGCTAATGCAATTTTGGGCTGCATTAATGGAAGTGACATGTCCAGATCACAAGAATTAATAGTTTCACTCTATTCTGCGCTAGTCAGACCTCATCTGGAGCACTGTTTCCAGTTCTGGGTGCTGCTTTTTAAGAAGGACATTGACAAATTGGAACGGGTTCAGAGGTGGAGAGTAATTTTTTTTATTTGATTGATTGATTGATTGATTGATTGATTGATTGNCGATCCCCACAGGGGGATTCACTGTGGTTCACTGTGGTGGTGTAACGTCTGAAATCACCCATAGTGTATCTGGATTTTCAGAAAGAGTTGACAAGGTCCCTCATGAGAGACTTGTGAGAAAACGAATTAGTCATTTAATAGGAGGCAGTGTGCTGTCATGGACTGGTAAATGGTTAAAGGATAGGGGGTGCGATTCTAAACCCTGCCCACTGTGTGTGTGACATACGCACAGCGCACATGCAACTCAATTGAACCGGCATGTATCCGTAGTATGGGGTCTATGATGTGCATGCAAACCGTGCACACATGTACACATGTTTAGGATTAGCCCCAGGAAACAAAGGGTAAGACTAACTGGTCAGTTTTCACAATGGAGAGAAGTAAGTAGCTGGGTGCCCCATGTCCCTATCATGGGACCAGCATTTTAAAATATATTTATTAATTATCAGAAGTAGGGAGCAAAGAGTGAGGTGACCAGATCTGCAGATGACACAAAGTTATTCAAGGTAGTTAAAGCAAGGGAGGGCTGTGAGAAATTACAGGAGGATCTAGCACAACTCAGTGACTGGGCAACTAAACGGCAGATGAAATTCAACACTGAAAACGGCAAAATGATGCAATAGGGAAAGATAATTCTACATATACATACACCGTCCAAACAGGCAAATAGAATGTTAGGAATTCAGAAAGGGATAGAGAATAAAACAGAAAATTGTATTAATGCCGTTATATAAATTTATGGTGTGATTACACTATGAATATAAGGCACTGACTGCGCTTGTGGCCTTGGCCGACACCCTTTGCCATGAGTTGGACCAGGATCGATCAACCTTGTTGATCCTGTTAGATCTTTCAGCTGCAGTTTTTGGAGCGGCATTTGATACCATTGACCACAAGGTGCAGGTGACTCGCGGGACCGAGCTGCGGTGGGTGGGACTGTTCTCAAATGGTTCCGTTCCTTTCTGGCTGGAAGAATTCAACATGTAGTGCTGGTTGATTATTCATCTTCTCCCTGGGACCTCATGTGTGGAGTCCCGCAAGGTTCCATTCTGTTCCCACTCCTGTCCAACGTGTACATGCAGTTTCTGGGCAAGGTCATCAGAGGGTTTGGAGTGTGGTGTCATCCCAACTCTACCTCTCCTTTTCCACCGACTCAGGACCAGCAGTCTCAATGCTTATCCGGTGTTTGACGACTGTGGGGGACTGGATGAGGGTGAGACATCTGAAACTGAATCCCGAGAAGTCGGAGGTGATGCTGGTGGGTGGGGCAGAGGGAGTGGTGGCACCAGTCATTGACGGGGGTCTGCCTTCCATTGGTCACCCAGGTTTGTAATCTGGGGGTGCTCCTTGACTCACAGCTCTGCCTGGATGTCCAGGTGGCAGCTGTGGTGAAGGGAGCATTTCACCAATTATATCTGGTGTGACAGCTTCGGCTGTATGTCTCGGATGCTGATCTGGTCACCATCATCCATGCCTTCATTACCTCAAGATTAGACTATTGCAATGCACTCTACAAGGGGCTAACCCTGGTGATGGTTCAGAGACTGCAGCAGGTGCAGAATGTGTGCCCCGTCTCCTTACCAGTGCTGCGTTCTTTATGCTGGCTGCCTATACTCTTCCAGGCCTGATTCAAGGTGTTGGTTTTGACCTAAAAAGCCCTACATGGCCTGAGTCCCTCTATCTACAAGATCGTCTCACCCCCCGGATCCTGGACCGGCTGTTGCGGTCAGCCAGGGGCGCCCTCCTCAAAGTCCCCATGGTTTCCTGGGTGGTGACAATGAGGCAGGCATTCTCAGTGGCTGCACCACATCTGTGGAACTCCCTCCCAACAGAGGTCCACCTGGTCCCAGACCTCCCCTCTTTCCGAAGACAATGTAAGACCTGGCTGTTCCACCAGGCTTTTGGCGAGGGAGACGGGTGAGGGTGCAGGTTGGGAAGGGGAGGGCTGGTTTTTTTAAGCTCTGCCCTGGGTATTTTTAGTCTCATGTTATAATATTATTTTTGTGGGTTTTATTATGTGTTATTGTTATGTTTTTATATGATTTAATATGTGAGCCACCCCGAGCTGCTGTGACAGGATGGGGCAGCTAAGAAATCTAATGAAATAAATAAATAAATATTGCATGCAGTTCTGGTCACCCCACCTAAAAAAAAAAAAGATGTAGAACTGGGAAAGGTCCAAAAAAGGGCAACAAAAATGTTCAATGGTATGGAACGGCTTCCGTATTAGGAGAGACTCAATAGTTTAGGACTCTTTGGCTTGGAGAAGATATGACAGAGGGGATATGATAGAAATTTATAAAATCATGAGTTGCATGGAACAAGTAAATAGGAAGCTGTTATTTACTATCTCAAATAATACCAGAACTAGGGGACACTGCATGAAACTAACTGGCAGCAGATTTAAAACAGAAGGGAGTTGGATAAAGGAGTAAAGGGGATGTTTATCAAATTTGCAGATGACACAAAACTGGGAGGGTGAACTAACAGCTTAGAAGACAAAAACAAAATTAAAATTGATCTTGACAGGATGGAAAGCTGGGCCAAAACTAACAAAATGAAATTCAACAGAGAAAAATGTAAAGTTCTGCATTTAGGTAAGAAAGATCAAATGCACAAGTATAAGATGGGTGATACCTGGCTTGGCAGCAGTACATATGGAAAAGATCTTGGGGTTGTAGTTGATCACAAACTGAACATGAGTCAGCAGTGTGATGCAGCTACTAAAAAAGGCTAATGCAATTTTGGGCTGCATTAATGGAAGTGACATGTCCAGATCACAAGAATTAATAGTTTCACTCTATTCTGCGCTAGTCAGACCTCATCTGGAGCACTGTTTCCAGTTCTGGGTGCTGCTTTTTAAGAAGGACATTGACAAATTGGAACGGGTTCAGAGGTGGAGAGTAATTTTTTTTATTTGATTGATTGATTGATTGATTGATTGATTGATTGATTGTGTAGCCGTAGCTATTACAATATAAGCTATGTATACAATATGACAAAATTAAATAATGAAACAAACTGAACAAGCATTGCGGTCAATGTATACATACAAACCACAGCCTACTTAGTACAAACAGCCATGCTTAACATCCCACTATAGCTCTACCAATCTAACTAAAAAACCACAGTTTACAAAAGATTTGTACATCTGCGAGCAGTGGCTATGCCAAAACTAGCCACTGCGCGGGTCAGTGCTGAATCAACGGGACTAAGAAACTCCCGTAGACAAAAATATAAACAATCAGCATGGCCAGAAGGGAATGAGATACCCAAGAACTTTTCTCTTACGTCTCTTACATCTGCCAAGGCAGATGTAATAACACAGGGCATAGAAAAAGAACATGCAAAAGAGAATCGGGCTCACAAAGCTCACAGAGAATACAGTACCGGTTCTCCCTAGGGATCCCGGACTCTGATCTGGCCACTGTCATCCACGCTTTCATCACCTCTAGGCTAGACTACTGTAACACGCTCTATTTGGGGCTACCCATGGTGACGGTTCGGAGACTGCAGCTGGTGCAGAATGCGGCAGCCCATCTCCTGGTGGGACTGGGCCGCTGGGAACATATTACACCTGTTCTTCAGTCTCTGCACTGGCTACCTATAGTTTTCCGGGCCCGATTCAAGGTGTTGGTGCTTGCCTATAAAGCCCTAAATAGCCTTGGTCCGACCTACCTGCGGTCACCCTACCTGCCTCACCCCTCGAGTCCTGGATCGGCCCCTGTGGTCATTGGGGGGTGCTCTCCTCGAGGTCCCCTGAGTTTTTTGGGGGCCACAATGGGGAGGGCTTTCTCGGTGGCTGCTCCACGGCTGTGGAACTTCCTGATGCTGGAGGCCCGTTTGGCCCCGGATCTCCCCTCTTTTCGATGTAGTTGTAAAATGTGTCTGTTTCACCTGGCCTTTGGTGGGGAAGATGGGTAGGGGTGGGGTGTGGGTTAGGGTGGTGGTGGTGATATTTTTAATCCTCCTTATTATCAGTGTTATTAATTTTATTGTTGTTTTATAATTGTAAGTCTCCCAGAGCTGCCTGTGGCAGGATGGGCGGGGTAGAAAACTTTTAAAATAAATAAATAAATAAATAAAATTACAAGAAAGCAGATGTCGACTAAACATAAGGAAGAACTTCCTAATGGTAAGAGCTGTTCAACAGTGGAACAAATTGCCTAGAGCTGGGGTGGGCTCTCCTTCACTGGAGATTTGCAAACAGAGGCTGGATGGCCATCTGTGAGGGATGCTGCAGCTGTGAATTTCCTGCATAGAGCAGGAGGTTGGACTAGATGACCTCTGAGGTACCTTTCAACTCTATGATTCTATAAGAAGTACTTTTTTACTCAATGCATAATTAACTTGTGGAACTTGAGAGGATGTGGCCAAGGCCAGCAGCATAGCTGGGTTTAAATAAGGATTGGATAAGTTCTTGGAGAATAGGCCCATAAATAGCTATTAGTCAAGTAGGTCAAGGGATGCATCCTCTGACTGTCGGGAGCTGGTACTGAACAGCAGGGAATGGATCACTCTATTATGCCCTGTTGGGTACTTCTCCAAAACAACTGTGTGTGACCACTGTCAGAAAGAGAATTCGGGGCTCGATGGACCGTTGGTCTGAACCAGTACGGCACTTCGTATGTTCTTGTGAGACCTTGAGGCAACACTGCATTTGATGAATGATGACCATTTTTTCCTCTATTCTTTGTTTCCTATTTCTTAGCAAGCTAGTATTTAATCCATGCAAAGAACTGGGCTCTTGCTGCCCCCTCAAGCCACTGTTAGGAGGGGGTGGGATATAAACTCTATAAAAACAAAATAAATAAATAAGAGTAGGGAGCATCAAAAAAAGAGACCCAGCACTTTGTATGACTGGGCATGCAAAAGGTCATTCGTATCATTGCCTTTTCACCAGGAAAGCTTATTAAATGGAAGCAAAAATAAAACAGAGAAAGGGTAAAAACAAACGAGACAGTAGCCCATGAGTCACCTACTTGTCAGTTCAGTGGCCGTCAGATGTTCACCCACATCTACCTTGGGGTTGGCGGCCAGCTGCTACCGCATTGTCCAGAGAAGGTCTGCGACATGGCCCGGGCTAAGAATCACCCAGTCTGGCTAATCTGAGCTACTGTGCACCCTCACGTCCATTGGTCCCACCCAACCCAGCTGGAAGGTGAGATCCAAGGATCGGTCCCAGAGAAGCATGCAGCTGATCCGGGGGGGGGGGGGGGAGGAGCACACTCACCCCAGCTGCCAAAATAGCTTATGGAGGAGGCATGGCTCACCAAACAACGAATGGTGACCTGGAGGAGCACTCCTCCAGCCCCCCCGCATCAGCTGTTTGGCACAAGCACCCAGGCTGGGGTGAGTACGCTCCCCTATGCTCCCCAATCAGCTGTTTGGCAGCAGCTGCTCCCAGGGGCCAATCCTGCTGAGCTGGGGTCTAGGAATCCTGTCTTGACCCATGGCATGGAAGGACTTCTGACAACAGCCCCCCTGCCCAGATTCCCTGGAGGCCTGTTCATTTAAACTGTGGTCCCACACCAACCTAAGGAGTGGTGGCTGCAATAGCCCCCCCGTCCCCACCCCGGTGCAGCCAAGGAATCCGTCTTGTTTGTTTTCCAACTAAAGAGGTGACAATCAGCTACGTTTAAGATGGAATTACTGAGTATATAAGAATCTGCAACAGTGTTTTGATGCCCCACATTTGCACTTGGAGCTTCTCTAAATTTGCACTGGGAGTTTTGTGAAATCAAAGTTTAACTGTGTTTAACAATCTTAGCTAGCTTTGTCTTTCTGGCATTTGCGTCCATCAGCTGCTCAAGAACTTTCCACTCCTATTTTTAACCTTCCTTTGGCCAGCTACATTTTGTTTTGAAGCCAGTAATCTCTTCCTTTGAGGATGAATTTTAAAGAGAACACAAATGAAGAGATTTTTTGTATGTTGTCCAAAGTAAATGGATTCTGAAGGATATGGACAGCTCTTTTATGCCTTAACTTCACCCTGTTGCAATTAACCCACCCTTGAACAAGTGTGATCTGTACTCACTCATGTGTTGTTATGACTCACTGTGCTCACAGATCTGGCAAAAACCTGATGTACTTTAGGCAAAACATACTTTTATTTTGTTACCAAACTGTCTGATCCTCCCTTTTAAAAAGTAACAATTTCTCTTTTTATATATAAAAGAAGATGTTTGCTCAAAGTAAACAGGACGCACTAATTTTTCAAGAATATGTGAATAAACATCAAATTCAATCTTATTCAGAGCCAAGAAAAAATATGTGATTTTAAAAATACACCAACACACACTGTTCTTTTTATATTCTTAAAAAAACACCTTTGTATGCAGAATTTACAGCTGCAAGAATAAAACTGACTTTGAACATACTTGAAATGCCACATACGGTTCAACTCAGGTATCTGGCTTTGAGTTAAAGCCATGAGCAACCTTTCCTTGCAGTAGGAGAAGTTTGAGCGTCATGAAAATAACACTCGATTGTTCAAAATATTATTAATTATTTTTTAAAGGAACAGTTCTGAATGACAAATAAAATGTCAAAGTCTGATCAAATGTCTAGAATAGCTTTCTGCAATCAAATATAGGCCATTGGGACATAAACCAACATATTTGAAAACTGGAATCTAAATAAAGTTGCAATTTATTCCAAATGCCATTGTTCTTTGGACAGATAGGAAAGAGCAAAATGTTTTTTTCTTCTTTTTTATTATCGTAAAATAATTTTCAAGGCTCAACTTGTAGTCTGCATGGTGAAACTAATCTAGCACTCTTGGTGGCTATATATTAATTATTTAAATACTAAACTAATAAGAACAAACAAAACGTTAACATTTAAGTGATCATCTGCACTGTGGTTTGCAACTTTAGAATCTAGTACTACATGAACTATACGTAATAATAATGATGATAAAAAGCTATTTATTACATCATCAGCTTATAAGATCATCGTTCACAAATCTACTACCCTAAATGAGATTGGAGGAAACTTATATTTAATAAATTATTTCTGGAAATTGAAAGAAAGAAAATAGTTGGGGAAAGATGATCTCGTTTATTTGAGTGACTGTTGTGTCTTTTATTTGGCTTAATTAATTGGGGTAAGTTGAACTGCCTCAACAGGGGCTCTATCCATCCTGTAAACTAATTCTGATAGCTAGCAGTAATTTAATGGTTTGTCTTTGGGGAGGGGTTCTCCATTTTTAATTCATTACTAATAAGCTAGTTTAATTAAATCTCTGAAAATGGTTCTATATATGTAAAGGGGACTACATGAGCAAGCCCTATTATTAATTTCTGTAGTTTGTATACAAATCATTTTATTTATTTTAGGGGTCAAGTGTTGTTAACATAAGCCCCAGGTAGGGTAAGGCAAATTTTAGGTGTTTTAATATTATTCATGGCTATGTTGCCTTTGTTTGTTTCTGTAAAGGACAGTGGACTAATTACTAAACACTATTGAACATTAGGCTCCTAAAGGATTTTCCTTTTGGGATTACTGTGTAACATTAGTGCTTGTTTTTGAAGTTGTTTTGCCTGCTGTTCCAGAGTAATTTTGGGGATTTTGTTAAGTAATTGGGTGTTTTATTGTTCTGTCTTTTATATATTGTATATTTTTGTTTTCTATGGTAAATTTCATGTATCTTGTTATGACCTAATGGTTAAAACAATGAACAGTATTATTATTATAAAAATTAATTAATTAATTAATTAATTAAATTAGCAATATAGGTTCTGCTCCTGAAAGCAGATCTGTTGTCATATCTTATTTTCTGTAAAGCGCATGGTACATCGCTGGCACTATATAAATAATAATAATAATAATAATTAATAATGGATACCTGCACTCAAGTGGAGCAGCAATAACTTCAACATGACTCCATTTAGGCATCTAGTCACTCCACTCTAATCCTATGATTGCAGGATAAGAGATTAAGTTTGTCACTTTTCATTCAACTATGGAATTTCAGAATGCAGTGTGGTACTTCAGAAATGGGATTCAGTTGCAAGCCTCCTTGTATAAACTCCTTTTCTCTGACATACCAGTTAAAAGATAACAATTGGGGCAGGTTTTGGTAATAAATTAGCAAATGTTATTGGAGTTATGTACATACAATCAGTATTATGACTGAATTTCTAGGCGTTAGTAGGGGATTGTAAATTGAGATTTTTCTTCTGTTCATGACTCTGCTATCAACCCAGTGTTTGACCATCCCCTTGTGCCTTGGTTTCTTCATCTGTATCAGGAAAACATACCTGTCAAGTTTCCTGGATTTTCAAGGACATCCCTGATTTCACTTTTGTTATCTATCCCTCAGTCCCAGAAAACTGCTGTAAAGTCCAGGATTAGAAAGGGTGGGGGTGGGGATGGGGTTTTCCCCCCACATACTGTATTTTAAATTGTTTAAATTTTTTTATATTATTTTAATGAATGTTGTTCGAGGGCAGGATATAAATTTTAAATAAATAAATAAATAAATAAAGGTAAGGGAGAGGAAGAAAAATGTGCAATACATCATCAGTGGTACAATTAGTTGAATTCTTAGCCTTAAGGCACCAGATCAGGCAAACAGTTTGTGCAAGGTTAGTTCGGAGTGCCCCCCTCCCCCCCATAGAAGAGAGAAGGAATTCTCTATTGTTCTCTCTAACTCATGTAAAGAGAGACAAAATGGTTTGAATGATATATTTATTAGACCAACTGTTGTTGGTGGAAATAAGCAAGCTCTCAGGCCACACAGGGCCCTTTCTCAGGCATGTAGCATAGCCAGTAAAATATATATAAACTGAGGTTTATATATTTAAATATATAAACTGAGGATAGGTATATTTATTTATTTATTTATTTATTTATTTAAAATTTATATCCTGCCCCTCCTGCCCACAGGGCACCCGGGGTGGCGAACAACATACATTTAAAACAATATAAACTTTTAAAACAATTTAAAATACAATATGTGGGGAAAGGGGGCCCCCTATATTTATTTATTTTTTATTTTATTTTATAAATTTGTACCCCGCCCCTCCTACAAACAGCCCGGGGTGGCTTCCAACAATAAAATAGCATACATAAAAACAATTTAAAACCATCAATAACCATACAAAATTATTAAAACAGGGCTCAGGACCTTCATTTAAACAATAATAAATAAATAATAAATAAATAAGGTGGGGGAGC
>QEPC01014010.1:130719-151022 GCA_003113815.1 Sphenodon punctatus
CGCACCAGATACAACTGGCGGAAGGCAGCATTAGCAACTGCCTCCACCTGCCGCTCCAGGCGGTGGTCCGCATCCAATATCACCCCCAGACTACGGACCTGTTGAGTTATAGGAGGGCAAACCCCCCAATCAGGGGGGCCACTACCTCCCACGCTCTCCCCACCAAGGTCGTCTACCAAGGCCACCAATGCCGTCTCAGTGCCATAGCCAGGACAGAACCCCGATTGAAAAGGATCTAGGAAACCGATGCTATCCAGATTCAACTGGAGCTGGAGTGCCACCACCCGCTCAATAACCTTCCCTAAAAAGAGAAGGTTAGAGACAGGTCAGTAACTGGCGAGCGCATCCACGTCCAAAGATGGTTTCTTCAGCAGGGGGCGCACCACAGCGGGCCTGGGACAAGTCCCCATCCAGGCGGAGGGAGGCCAGACTGACCAGCCCCCGCACCACCCGAAACAGCTCCGCCGGGAGTGACTTCGCAGATGCTATGAGGCCAGCAAGGAACTCCTTCCTTGCCGTCCTCATAGCCTCAGCATAGGACCGCTATATATGAGGGGGTATGGAATGGGTGGTAGTGGATAGAACCAAGTAGCCGGTGGGAGAGGAATAAAGAGAGAGAGATGTGCCAGACATTTAAAAACAGCTGTCAAATGATATATTGGTATAGGAGACAAACAAACAATAGGTTGTGGTAAACACACACAGAGAGGACAAACATATGTGTTGGGGGTAAAGTGGGAAACAGCTTATCAGGTAAAGGGAATACACATATCAAAGGAACTGGGTTCAAAGCAACACAAAGGTTGAGTATTCAGCTGTCAGTTCCAGAGAGGGAGACAAAGTAGTTAGAATGATCTCTAGGAACTTGGTATGGGAGGATAAAAACAAATTAAATATGCAGTGCACTGTAAGGTATAACAGATATTTGTAGTGGCTGGAGAAATATAGGTCCTTGTTATGTCCATTGTTTTTGATGTCAGAATTGACAGCTTTTTGTAGTGGCTGGAGAAATTTAGGTGTTTGTTAATTGCATTGTTTTTTATGTCAAATAAAGTTATGAATTTTAGTTCCCAGGCTAGGGGTTCAAACCTGGCCCTTGTAAGGAGATAATGTTGTTGTGATTAAGTTTTTTAAAAATAAATAAATAAATAAATAAATAAATAAATAAAATTTCTGTCCAAACTCTCTGTTAGGTAATGGGCTATTGCTAATATTTGCCCATGAGAAAATCATCAGAGCATTTCATCTGTCAAAGAATCCACACAGGAGGAGAAATGGCTAGAGTAGGGGAAAAGCTTTATTGTCTGAAGGAGGACTGTGTAAACTAAAGCTCACAGGGCATGGGGGTGTGAAGGCCAAGCAGTTGAGGGATGTGTTGCGATAGTGCTTCGGAGTAATTACTGGTAGGACAAGGGTTTAAGTCTGGCTTATGAGTGAGGTTGTTTTATGAATATGCAATTCTTTTAACTTTTAAAGTTTGCTTTCTTTTTTTTTTTTAAGTGTTTTTAGCCCAGCCTCATTGTTAAGTATTAGACTACCCTGAATTTGCATATATAGGCAAATTTTATGCAAATTATGTCCCACATTTTGAGAGTCGCTGTCCCTCATTTCAGAGTCCAGGAATTGAGAGGTATTTATTTATTATTTACTATTAAAATGTATATGCCACCCCTTCCTGCTACAAGCATCTCGGGGCGGCTAACAACATTTTAAAAACACATAACAACTAAAACAATTAAAACAACCTAAAAACCCTAGATTAAAATAACCCATACCCAAACCCTCCCTAACCCAACCCAACCCCCTGTTCACTACCCATCTCCCCACCCCTACTCACTCCCTTCCCCGAAGGCCTGGACGAACAGCCAGGTTTTACAGGCCCGGGGTCAGACGAGCTTCATCCAGGAGGGACTTCCACAGCTGCGGTGCGGCCACTGAGAACACCCTCTCCATTGTGGCTGCCCGGCTAACCCGGGGGACCGCCCAAGTAGGTATCCCCAGCGGACCGCAAGCATCCCCCCAGGATCCGAGGAATGAGGCGGTGGGGCAGAGGTATGCATAAAGATGATTATTCTTATACATTTTTCAAATGTTTGGATCAGGATAATGAGATGAGTGCAATGTATCTTAGTATTATCTAAAAGGACATTTTAAAGGAGTCTTAAGGTCACCACTCTCTTTAAGGGTAGGAAGTCAACTGTACCCAAATGTGAATGAGAAAACCAGTTTAGAGAAGCTTTTTCAATGAACCAGAACTTCTGTTTACTCTGCACACCTCTAAAATTGGAGTCTAGTATCGGTACCATGAAGTATGAATACATAGCTCTCTCTTGGCCTATAAGATTAATAGAAGACAGGAAGAATAGAAGAAAGGAAGAATAAAGTGCATTTTTATACACTGGTAGAAACAAAACTAAATACTTTTAAAAGCTATTAAAGAGATTGTCTACCAGGCATTTTTGGAACATCTGCAGTTCCAGTTTGTATTTAAAGCAGATTTACTTTGGCTGTACTACTTTTGAGAGATAATGGGATTTGTGTTCATATGTAACTCTGAGCCATCACTGGGAAAAAGTGACCCAAACAAGTCTCCTATCTGCTTTAGATTAGCTAATGTGTTACAGTACATGTAAACCTGTATACTAACTTAAGGCTTTGACTCATTCTTAACTCTCCTTCAGTTTGGAAAAAAAATTTAGTTCCATCTCACATTGAACTATTATTATCTCACTTTTTATTACTATAAATTCTAGGACATTTGGAGTGTTGACTTGGAAAACAGGAAATAAGCAAAAATCTGTTTATGTAACAGAAATGCATCCCACAGAGTGTCAAGCCACATCCTCTAGTGTTTTTCACTATATTATTTTTCTTTTTGGTCACTGTGCTCATAGTAGAGATACAAAGTGAGAGGCTGAGGATACCTTCCCATAATATAAAGCATTGTCAAAGGATGTGCTCCAGTGATACCTGAACTATTGATCATGGCCCCAAAGGGGAGTCATGCCATCTGTGAAAGGGGTCATAATCCCAGTTGATATTTGACATTACTTTGCATTTCTTTGTTGCTGTCAGGATTTGGCATCAGAGGACCTAAAGCGTGGGTCTCCAGAGTTCCCGAACATAGCTTGTTCCTTCCAGCCACAAGGACAGGTACAAGGGCTCAAGAACAACCCAAGTCCTACGCTTTCCTCAGACCCTTCTTAACCCTTGCCCTGATTGCCTGCAGAGCTCTGCATCGGAACTGGCTGAAAGGACACAGACACTTCCTGTGCCAGGGGCCAGTCTTTAGTTCTAAGCTACAGACAAAGATCCAGTCTGCTAGTTATAGAACTCCCCTCCCCATGCCCTGCCCCACCCCTCCATAGCCTGCTGCTCTACACCATGCCTAGCGATGCTCCTCCACACCTTGCCTCAATCCCTCTTGCCTTCAGGACTGCTCGCCTATTATTTTGACTAGACACCCCACAAAAACGAGCATCCAGATACCTGCAAAATGGGCATCATGTCAAAACTGGAGTGCCCAACTCCACCCAGTGCATCCGGCACCAATTGGTGTCCAAATCTGACCCGACAGGCTACCCACACCCCCAAACTTACTCACTTGCCCAGCTGCTCAACCCAGCTACTGCTCAGCTGAGCCAGGTCCTTTCCACTCCACTTTTCTAAGTGGAGGGGGAGTGAGGAGACTTCTCCCAGTGTGCCAAGTCCTGGCTTCCAACTGAAAAATTAATGGGCATGCAACATGGCACAGTCCCCATAGCGAGGGTGCACACAGATCATGTGTGCATTAACCTGTGCACACACCTGCTTTGAGGACTGTGGCATGTCACATGCCCGCTGATTTTCTGGCCGGAAGCTGTGGCTTGGTGCACTTGGGGAGGCCTCCTCACCCCCCACACTACTCAGGAAAGAGGAGTAGGAAGAAGTTGTCTCAGCTAAGTAGTAGCCAAGAGGATCAGCTGGGTAGGTGAGTCATCCCGGGGAGTGTGCAGGTGTGGGCAGGAGTCAGGATCAGTGTCCCAGAAAATCCTGGCAAGTCCACTTCCAGCTGATGATGATTATGCAAAGCAATTGATTTGCATGGGTGTCCCTTATCCAAACTGCACTCCCTTCGCACATGCAAAATGTGAAAGTAGACTATTGTATTTATTTATTTATTACATTTCTACCCCACCCCTCTTGCCAATGGCGACTCAGGGTGACTTCCATAATATAAAATGATAATAAAATACAATATCAAAAACTGAAAAATATAAATATAAAACAGTATATATAAAAAAACATATAAAACAGGTCTGGGCACAAAAGCAATCCCCCTCCACCTCCATAACCCATTAACCCAAGCCCCACACCCCCTCCCTTGCCAAACGTCTTCCGGAAGAGCCAGATCTTACTGTCTCGCCGGAAGGAAAGGGTCCATCTGGACCCACCAAATATCACGCGACATCCAGGAGGGCGTCCCTGGATGACCACAGGGGCTGTCCTGGGGCCCAGGGGATGAGGCAATCTCTCAAATAAGCAGGGACCAGGTTGTGAAGGGCTTTAAAGGTTAAAACCAGCACCTTGAATTGGGCACAGAAGACAATAGGCAGCCAATGCAGTACTCAGAGCACCAGTGTGATGTGCTCCCTGTGCCCTGCCCCCGTAAGCAGGTGGGCTGCCACATTCTGCACTGGCTGCAGCTTCCAAACTGTCACCTAGGGCAGCCCCACATAGAGTGCATTGCAACAGTCTAGACTCTAGCCTTGAGGTGATGAATCATGGATAACCGTGGCATGGTAGGAGTCCGAGATATATGGTAGAGGCTTTTCACCAGATGTAATTGGCGAAAGGCACCCCTGGTCACAGCCAACACCTGGGAATCCAGGTGCAACTGTGAATCCAGGTCCCCCAGGCTCCACACAGATGGAACCAATGGAGGACGAATACCCCCAATAATGGGGGCAACCTCCTCCTAGATCACCAACCCCCGCCCCCCCCCCCCCAGCATCACCATCTATGGGAGGGCAGAGTGCCGGGCTGTCTCAAGGAGGCGGTGGTGCGGCCTCTGCTCAAGAAACCATCGCTTGACGCTGACTCCCCTGCTAGCTATTGGCCAGTCAATAACCTTCCCTTTTTAGGGAAGGTTATTGAACGGGTAGTGGCTCAGCAGCTCCAGGGGCATCTTGACCACGTCGGTTATCTTGATCCTTCTCAGTCTGGCTTTCGTCCGGGTCATGGCACTGAGACAGCATTGGTGGCTTTGATAGATGATCTCTGCCGTGAGAAGGATAGGGGTTGATCGACCCTACTAGTCCTCTTAGATCTTTCAGCAGCATTTGATACCGTTGACCATGAGATGTTGGTGATGCGCCTGCAGGACAGTGTGGGGGTGGGCAGGATCGTTCTTGAATGGTTCTGCTCATTCCTGACTGGGAGAACCAAGCGGGTGGTACTCGGTGATTGTTTTTCATCTTACCGAGACCTCTCGTGTGGGGTCCTGTAGGGTTCTGTTCTGTCCCCTCTCCTGTTCAATGTGTATATGCAGCTGCTCAGCGAGGTGATCAGAGGCTGTCTCTTATACACATCTAGATGTGTATAAGAGACAGGTCTTGTCCCCTCTCCTGTTCAACGTGTATATGCAGCCGCTCAGCGAGGTGATCAGAGGGCTCGGGGTGAGGTGTCATCAGTATACGGATGACACCCAACTGTATCTCTCATTTTCGACTGACCCAGGCCCGGCTGTCTCGGTGCTTCCCCAGTGTCTGGCAGCTTTGGGGGATTGGATGAGGGCTAATCAACTGCGACTGAATCCTGAAAAGATGGAGGTGATGTTAGTGGGTAAGTCGGTGGAGGTGACAGCTCCCTCGGTTGATGGAATCTGTCTCCACTGACTTCCCAGGTACGGAACTTGGGGGATGCTCCTCGATGTGCAGCTCCACCTCGATCTCCAGGTGGAGGCTGTGGTGAGAAGTGTCTTCCGCCAGTTACATCTGGTGTGGTGGCTTTGGCTGCTGGTTTCGGTTCCTGACCTGGCCACGATCATCCATGCTTTTATTACCTCTCGGTTAGACTACTGTAACACGCTCTATGTGGGGCTACCTATGGTGACAGCTCGGAAGCTGCAGCTGGTGTAGAATGTGGTGGCCCAGCTTTTGGTGGGGTTGGGTTGCCGGGACTACATTACACCAGTGCTCCGATCTCTGCACTGGCTGCCAATAGTCTTCCAGGTTTGATTCAAAGTGTTGGTTTTGACCTATAAAGCCTTACACAGCCTGGGCTCTGCCTATTTGCGAGATCACTTCACTCCCTGAGTTCTAGACCAGTCCCTGCGGTCATCTGGGGGCGCCGTGTTGGAGGTCCCTCGGGTTTCCCGGGGGACCACGCAAAATAGGGCATTCTCGGTGGCTGCGCCGCGCCTCTGGAATTCCCTCCCGGTGGGGACCCGTCTGGCCCCGGACCTTCCAGCCTTTTGTAGAAATTGTAAAACCTGGCTGTTCCATCAGGCATTTGGCGATGGAGAGGGTAAGGGTGGGATGGGGTGGGGGGGATTGGGGAGGGTGGAGTGGGTTTTTTCTCCTGTTTTTATGATTGTTATGTTTTAACTTGTTTTAACTTCTCCCTCCACAACATTGCTAAGATCCGCCCTTTTCTGTCCGTCTCCTCTGCCAAAACTCTCATCCACACCCTAGTCATCTCACAACTCGACTACTGTAACCTCCTCCTTGCTGGCCTTCCTCACTCTCGCTTTTCTTCCCTCATCTCTGTTCAAAACTCTGCTGTCAGGATCATCCACCTTGCCCGTCGCTTTGACCATGTGCACTAGCCTCTCCTCTCCGCTCTCCACTGGTTCCCCCTTCCTGAGCATATTCTGCACAAGCTCCTTGTCCTCACTTACAAAGCCCTTCACAACCTTGCTCCCCCCCACCTCTCCGCCCTGATCTCCCTCCAAATCCCTGTTCGAGCACTCCGCTCCTCTTCCATCCCCTACCTCACCTTCCCACGCCTCCCCTGCTCCTCCAACCGCCTTCGTCTCTTCTCTCTTGCTGCCTCGCACACCTGGAAGTCCCTCCCTGCCCTCATCCGCCCTGCCCCCACCCTCCACACCTTCACGTCCCTCCTCAAAACACACCTCTTCCACTCCGCCCTTCCTAACTCCTGCTAATCATCCCCACCCAGGATTATCCCCCACCTGTTATCTGTAAACTCCCAATTTACTGTAACCAAGTCAAGAAAGTGTACCTAAGTTCTCACATCTTCATGAAGGTTGCTTCCTTTGTCTCTCCCTCTGTTCCCCCTTCCCTGTCTCCCCTTCCCCTGTCTTTAGATTGNGTGGCTTTGATAGATGATCTCTGCCGTGAGAAGGATAGGGGTTGATCGACCCTACTAGTCCTCTTAGATCTTTCAGCAGCATTTGATACCGTTGACCATGAGATGTTGGTGATGCGCCTGCAGGACAGTGTGGGGGTGGGCAGGATCGTTCTTGAATGGTTCTGCTCATTCCTGACTGGGAGAACCAAGCGGGTGGTACTCGGTGATTGTTTTTCATCTTACCGAGACCTCTCGTGTGGGGTCCTGTAGGGTTCTGTTCTGTCCCCTCTCCTGTTCAATGTGTATATGCAGCTGCTCAGCGAGGTGATCAGAGGGCTCTGGGTGAGGTGTCATCAGTATACGGATGACACCCAACTGTATCTCTCATTTTCGACTGACCCAGGCCCGGCTGTCTCGGTGCTTCCCCAGTGTCTGGCAGCTTTGGGGGATTGGATGAGGGCTAATCAACTGCGACTGAATCCTGAAAAGATGGAGGTGATGTTAGTGGGTAAGTCGGTGGAGGTGACAGCTCCCTCGGTTGATGGAATCTGTCTCCACTGACTTCCCAGGTACGGAACTTGGGGGATGCTCCTCGATGTGCAGCTCCACCTCGATCTCCAGGTGGAGGCTGTGGTGAGAAGTGTCTTCCGCCAGTTACATCTGGTGTGGTGGCTTTGGCTGCTGGTTTCGGTTCCTGACCTGGCCACGATCATCCATGCTTTTATTACCTCTCGGTTAGACTACTGTAACACGCTCTATGTGGGGCTACCTATGGTGACAGCTCGGAAGCTGCAGCTGGTGTAGAATGTGGTGGCCCAGCTTTTGGTGGGGTTGGGTTGCCGGGACTACATTACACCAGTGCTCCGATCTCTGCACTGGCTGCCAATAGTCTTCCAGGTTTGATTCAAAGTGTTGGTTTTGACCTATAAAGCCTTACACAGCCTGGGCTCTGCCTATTTGCGAGATCACTTCACTCCCTGAGTTCTAGACCAGTCCCTGCGGTCATCTGGGGGCGCCGTGTTGGAGGTCCCTCGGGTTTCCCGGGGGACCACGCAAAATAGGGCATTCTCGGTGGCTGCGCCGCGCCTCTGGAATTCCCTCCCGGTGGGGACCCGTCTGGCCCCGGACCTTCCAGCCTTTTGTAGAAATTGTAAAACCTGGCTGTTCCATCAGGCATTTGGCGATGGAGAGGGTAAGGGTGGGATGGGGTGGGGGGGATTGGGGAGGGTGGAGTGGGTTTTTTCTCCTGTTTTTATGATTGTTATGTTTTAACTTGTTTTAACTTCTCCCTCCACAACATTGCTAAGATCCGCCCTTTTCTGTCCGTCTCCTCTGCCAAAACTCTCATCCACACCCTAGTCATCTCACAACTCGACTACTGTAACCTCCTCCTTGCTGGCCTTCCTCACTCTCGCTTTTCTTCCCTCATCTCTGTTCAAAACTCTGCTGTCAGGATCATCCACCTTGCCCGTCGCTTTGACCATGTGCACTAGCCTCTCCTCTCCGCTCTCCACTGGTTCCCCCTTCCTGAGCATATTCTGCACAAGCTCCTTGTCCTCACTTACAAAGCCCTTCACAACCTTGCTCCCCCCCACCTCTCCGCCCTGATCTCCCTCCAAATCCCTGTTCGAGCACTCCGCTCCTCTTCCATCCCCTACCTCACCTTCCCACGCCTCCCCTGCTCCTCCAACCGCCTTCGTCTCTTCTCTCTTGCTGCCTCGCACACCTGGAAGTCCCTCCCTGCCCTCATCCGCCCTGCCCCCACCCTCCACACCTTCACGTCCCTCCTCAAAACACACCTCTTCCACTCCGCCCTTCCTAACTCCTGCTAATCATCCCCACCCAGGATTATCCCCCACCTGTTATCTGTAAACTCCCAATTTACTGTAACCAAGTCAAGAAAGTGTACCTAAGTTCTCACATCTTCATGAAGGTTGCTTCCTTTGTCTCTCCCTCTGTTCCCCCTTCCCTGTCTCCCCTTCCCCTGTCTTTAGATTGTAAGCTCTCGGGCAGGAACCGTGTCTATCTTATTTTTTGTAAAGCACCAGGTACATCGCTGACGCTATATAAATGCTTATAATAAATAAGCCGTTCCGGGCTGCCTGTGGCAGGAGGAGTGGGATACAAAATTATTACAATAAATAAATAAATAAATAAATAAATAATCAATCGGAATTGAGTTTCAATCAGCTTGGCCTCATTCAATCCACCAGAGCTGCCAGACATCAGGACAGCAACGAGACAGCGGGTCCTGGGTTGGATGAAAATGAAAGATACAGCTGGGTGTCCTCAACATATTTACATTTTATTTATTTATTTATTTATTATAACATTTGTATGCCGCCCCTTCCTGCTAAAAGCATCTTGGGGCGGCTAACAACATATTCAAACAAATTAAAAACAACAATAATAAAGTTGATGGCAGCAAACCCTCCAGCTGTGTATGACCTCCCCTAGCAGCTTCATATACATGTTAAACACGAGAGGGGACAGAATAGAACCCTGCGGAACCCCACACAGGAGACTCCCAGGGAACGATGAACAGTCCCCTAGCACCACCCACTGAGATCTACCTGTGAGGTAGGAGTGGAACCACCGCAGGACAGTCCCGTCCACCCCAGCCAGGTCCCACAGGCGAGTCATCAGCATCTCATGGTTCATGGTATCAAAAGCCTCTGATAGGTCACCGTGAGCACATTACACCAGTGCTCTGAGCTCTACACTAGCTGCCAATAGTCTGCTGATTCAAAGTGTTGGTGCTTACCTATATAGCCCTGTACGGCCTGGGCCCCACCTATCTGTGGGACCGCCTCACCCGCAGCTTCTGGATCAACCCCTGTGGTCTGCCAGGAGTACCTTTATTGAAGTCCCCTGAGTGGCTTGGGGGGCAACTATGGAGAGGGCATTCTCGGTGGTCGCACCTAGGCTGTGGAATTCCCTGCCACGTTGAACCCTGGACCGGGATCCATCTCAGATCCCGGTCCGTGATCAGACCAGCCGTCCTTTAGACGTGCTGGCCTGATCGCTATTGGGGTTTGGGGAGGGGGCGGGGCTGCGCGACATAACGTGCGGTCACATAGCCCCGCCCCCCGCGCTCCCTCAGTCGCCCTCCCATGGGGCGATGGGTGGGTGCAGCGGCCAATCAGGCCACTGTGCCTGATCTCGTCCCGAAGTCAGGAACATGATCTGGGATGGGCCAAAAGTAACAGACATTACTTTTGGCCCATCCTGGATCGTGGCCAATCTAACCACGGTTCTGGACCTCGGGGTGACTGGAGATCCAGAACCGTGGTTAATTTGATCCCGGCCAAGTGTTCACTGTGGTGAACATATGGCTGGGAGCAAACAGTTGTTCACGGGATCTCTGCCACCACACGGAATCCACTGGGATTCAGTGTGGCGAGCAGTGATTTTGTAATGTCTGAAATTACCCAATGTAAGACCTGGCTGTTCCACCAGGCTTTCGGTGAGGGAGATGGGTAGGGTTTGAAGGTTAGGGTGGGGGGAGGTTTCTTTTGATTATTCTTTAACATCCCCCTTGGTGAATGGTTCTTATGCTTCTATATATGTTTTTGTATTTATTATATTTATATTGTATTTTTATCTTTTGTATTTGTTAGCTGCCTTAGACGTGCTGGCCTGATCGCTATTGGGGTTTGGGGAGGGGGCGGGGCTGCGCGACATAACGTGCCGTGAGCACATTACACCAGTGCTCTGAGCTCTACACTAGCTGCCAATAGTCTGCTGATTCAAAGTGTTGGTGCTTACCTATATAGCCCTGTACGGCCTGGGCCCCACCTATCTGTGGGACCGCCTCACCCGCAGCTTCTGGATCAACCCCTGTGGTCTGCCAGGAGTACCTTTATTGAAGTCCCCTGAGTGGCTTGGGGGGCAACTATGGAGAGGGCATTCTCGGTGGTCGCACCTAGGCTATGGAATTCCCTGCCACGTTGAACCCTGGACCGGGATCCATCTCGGATCCCGGTCCGTGGGGTGGGGTGGGGTAAAAATTTGTACAATAAAATAAAACAAACAAATAAATAAATAAATCTAGTAGAATTAGCAGGGTCATATGACCTTTATCCACTTCTACCAGGAGGTTGTCGACCAAAGCCTTGTCTCTGTGCCATAACCTGGACGAAAGTTGGACTGCGTGGGATTAAGAAAACAGATGCCATCCAAATGTGACTGCAGCTGATAAGTCACTACCCATTCAAAAACCTACCCTAAAAAGGGAAGGTTAGAGACAGGCCAGCAACTCGCCAGGGTGCCAGCGTAAAGTGATGGTTTCTTGAGGCCGGGTCGGACCAAAGCCTCCTTCAGGCAGGCTGGCACCCTCCCCTCCCAAAGGGAGGCATTGATCACCCCAGCCAGAACTGGCCCCAATGTCACCCTGGTGGCTTTCACCAACCAGGATGGGCAAGGATCTAATTCATACTCCGTGACTTGAACAGACCCCAGCCCATTGGCAGGCGTCGCCAATTGAAATTTATCCTACAAATCCTGACTGTTACCTTTGACCCATCCCAGATCGTGGTCCCGACCACGGGACGGGAACGGGCACAGTGGCCTGATTGGCCACTGCGCCCGCCGTCGCCCCATGGACGGGTGGCCGAGGGAGCGTGGTGGGGGGGGCGAGGCTGTGCAGCTGCACATTGCGCCGTGCAGCCCCGCCCCCTCCCCATGCAGTCCCTCCCCCTCCCCAAACCCCGGTAGTGATCAGGCCGGCACGTCCATGGCTGCAGTAGCCACTCTGGGAGCTGCCCATTTGATTTGCTCCCCACGAAGTCTACATGTGTGGGTGCAGGGTGCTCTGCCCCTTTAGAATGTATATGTTCTTATTTTCATTCAACATACAATTAACTCTTTGCAAATGGATGTTGTGAATGCCAACAACATAATGGTTTCAAAAAAGGACTGGATAAGTTCTTAGAGAATAGATGTAAGGCAGCCATAGTGCTGGCACAAAAGGAGAAGGCACTAGACTACTAAATGCATGCACCACAAGCTGGTCCCAAGAGGTGCAGGTACTCGCTTGGAATTGGACAGTGCTTTAATAAACTGCAGCTGAGGAAGCCTAAGGCAAAATGGCTATTTAACAAGAGGAAACCTCAGTCAGAGGGAGGTTGCTGGAGAATAAGGACCTGCTATGACAGGCGCTTCAGATGGAAGGCTGAAGCAAGGTCCTGGTGAGGGCAGAGTCAAAGCCTGCACTCATTAATCCTGGGACCAACAAGGTTGGAGAGGACGCTTGAGGAACCCACTGACTATAGGTGAGACTGATCCTTTATGTTGAGAGGACTTTGTTAAACTATTGGTGGAATGGTATGGCTGTAGGGGAGGTGGAGACCAGAGTTATACAGAACTTATCCCAGAACTAGAGCCAGGACTGGATTCTGGTATAGTGTAGCACTTCTCTAGAAGGAGAAACCCCATGATGCTACAAGGTCCATAAATGGCAATTAGCCAAGTTGGTCAAGGGATGGGACCTCTGACTATTGGGGTCAGGGAAATAGCAGGAAATTGATTACTTCAGTATGACCTGTTGTGTACTTCTCTGAAGCAACCACAGTTGACCACTGTCAGAGACATATTGCTGAGCTAGACGGATCGCTGGTGTGACCCAGTGTGGCACTTCTTATGTTTTTATAACTTGGAAATGAGAGACTAAAAAAGAAACAGTGTAGCAAAGTGAAATATAATCTGTAGTTTATAAGTATCAACATGGAAGTACTGACCTGAAAAGTCAAATTCATTCAGACTTTAAAATGAGTATCAAAATAAATGCCATTCTAAAACCAAAGATGAAAGTCATGCCACTTCTAAAACAAGCAATAACAACTTTTCCTTGCTACCCTGCATGTAAGTGAGATAGGTTCTCCACAGTTACAGAGTTTTGGAAATGCTACTGGTAATACTGACACATCTGCCTAAATCCCCTGCTCCAGCTTCCAGAGAATGAAAGGTTCATTCATTTGGACAATTCCTGATATTGCAGGGTTGGCCTGAATGAGTTTGTTAAGGGAGTGTGGCAACCCTTTACACAGCATCAGTACGTATAGGGGGAAAGCAGCCCTGGCGGCAACACTCCAGGGGCTCTGCTCTGTGTTGCAGACATGGCAATAAGCTCAAATAAACACTGCTTCAGAGCTCCCTCCAGCAGCTTTGCACACTCCTCCCCGCTCAAAGATGGAGCATCTCTGTTGTTACTTTGTATCTGGCTGCTCCCTGGCTCTCCAGCTCCTTGTTTTCAAAGCAGCTCCCTGTTATTGTCAATTTCAAGTGGCTGGTGCTCTGCTGTGTTTCTGTGCAGCCCCACTCCGGTCTGTGGCTTCGTCTCAACCCCCTGCCTCTCACTTCAGCGCCTGGGCCCTCTTGGGCTGGTCAGTCCTCTCTCACCGAGCTGCTCCCTGCTCTATACCCAAGGTGACCTCTCTCTCTCTCTCTCTGGCTGGCCGCCTCACTCATCAGTGGCTGTCTCTGCCTTCTCAGGTGTCTCCAACTTCTACCTGTACAGACTCTCCCAACCTGTCCCCACTGGGGTCTGCCTCCTTCCTTCCATCCCCCTGGCCTTTGTTCGCTTGGTCTGCGTCCTAGGATCACCGATCATACTGTGTGATTCACACAGGTGACCCGAGCAGCTCTCATTAACCTCTCAACCTACTCTCCTTTATATCTGAGGCTTGAGTTCGTAAAGGGGCTGCACCCTGGTCCCCAGCTGCCATAACGCTGCCACTTCATACATGGAATGTACTGTGTCAGAGTGTAAATTTACATAAACTAGCAAATTTACATATGCTAATTTACTACAATTTAGCATATGTAAATTCTATGCAAATGATGCCCCTCATCTCTCTTTATGGGTGTTGCTGTCCCTCTTTTCAGAGACCATGGGTTGAGAGGTATGGCTGAATTTATTTGTTCTGTTCAAGGCAGAACAAAGTGAAACTCCCTATGTATTGCTTTCTCAGGGCGGCTGCTGAATTAACTAAGTGGTCTGTGATGTTAATGCCACACGTCTTTTATTTGGAAATGAAAATTCTCCAATTATCTTGCATGCTGAAAGAAAACACTAAAGATAAAGTTGGGGTCTATAAATGTCATTTCCAAATACAAATACTCCTATTCACTAGGACGAGTTTAATCCCTACAACCAATTGTCAGGATAAAATGAATTGGATTTCTTGATGGGGTTTCTAGCTTAAATCGATACTCTTAGCAGGAAATGCCTTGTACCTTATAGTTACAGGTTTGTGAAGTCTGTCCCATTAACACCACGTCATATTGCAATAATAATATTAATATTTATTTATATTTTATTTATTTGATACATTTTTACCCCGCCCCTCCTAAAAACAGCTCGGGGTGGCTTCCAGCAATAAAATACATATAAAAAATATATAAAACCATTTAAACAAACAACAATACAATTCAACATATTAAAAACAGGGTCAGGGGACTCACTTAAAACAATAAATAAGGTAGGGGAGGTAAAACCCTCTACCTCCCTCCCCCCTCCCCAAAGGCCTGGGCGAACAGCCAGGTTTTACAACTTCACCGAAATGTCAACAGGCTTGGGGCCAAGCGGGCTTCCTCCGGAAGGGAGTTCCAATATTCAGCAAAATAGTTGCTCTGCTTCCACCCATCCCCCACAGAATAGAGCAAGTAAGCAATCTGGTGTACCAACAAAGTGTTCAAACAAGGTCTGGTTTAGCAGCAACCACTTGTTTGCCCAAACCTGCAGACTGATTGCACACTATTCAATTATGAACATGTCTTTGGTTTTCCAAGCATTGGTCTCTAGCTGTTGCCTCCCCATGTACAACTTTATGCCACTGAATGATTTTTTTTTAACAACACTACACCATATTTCTCTTGGTATAAATGACAAAGATCTAATTGTTGCTGGCAATTAAGATAAAGGTACAGTATGAGGAATTTTACTTGGCAGATCAGGTGGTTAGATTCCTACAGCTGATGACGTTACTAACACCCCAAACATTGAAGCCTTGGATGGATAACCAGAGAAGGAAATATTTGTCATATTTTTGCTTTGGATTGCTCAATTTTTGAGCGGACCAGAGATGACTAGAAGGGCTGAGTGGCTTGAGGTCTTCTCCAAGATTTGGGTATCAAGAATTTGAATTATTTTTTTTAAGAACATGCATTAAAGTAAACATGCATAGGGAGATGAGTTGTCAGTGGCATAGCTTTTCTATATTTAATTAATCTATTAAAGACATTCAATCATTTAATCATTCTGCTAACTCATTTCCATGTGGTGAGGGGGCTGGTCAGTCCGGCCTCCCTCCACCTGGATCCAGAGTCATCTAATGCTCACTGTGAGTTATTTGTGAACTTTTTTGCTGATAAAATAGTTCAAATCCACTGTGGTTTCGATGCAGCACTTTTAACTATGGGTGAATGTCAGGGGAGATGGGGTGAGGGAACCTATAACCAGGGGACAACCATAGAAAAGGTCCAGGGTACCCAGATAGGAAAAACCTCTCAGCCAGCCTCTTGGTGTTTCGAGACTGCTCTCATCCTTACCAGCCGGGGAACCCAACTTCAGAATGTGCGGCTCATCATTGAGCTTACAGAAGCAAGAGAGAGAGAGAGAAACTCCAGAAGTAAAAGAGGGAAGAGAAGTTCTGACGAGCCACAAGAGGGAATATCGGATAGAAGGAGGGAGGCAGGGGACAGAGCAAGAGGGAAGTGAGACACAGAGGGAACACAAGCTAAAGGGGAATAAAGTAAGGCAGGGCTACGGGGGGGAACGTGAAGCATGGGGGCTGCCAGGAACGGCAAGGCCCTGGGGGGAAACAAGACCAAGCAGGGTTGTAGGGGAACAAGGCAATGGGGGAAGTGAGACCAAACGGGGCAACAAGGAACACAAGACTATGGGGAAACAATGCATGGGTATAGGAGAACAAAGCTATGGGGGGAGTGAGACCAAACAGGGCAATGAGGGAACACAGAGTTAACCAGACAGCAACACAGACAACAGAGGAGACAACATTCAATCATACTGGGACACTTACCAGGTTACACACAAAGGAAGACAAGAACTATAGTTATAATACAGACAACAAGAAAGGAAGGAGGTGCAGGGTCCATAGGGGTCACACATACAACAGATACCCAACAAGTACACCGTGGGGGGGGGGGGAAGAGACCTCCCTAGACACAAGGTAGGGGAAAGGTAGGGTGCACAAGCATTCTGCATTGGCTTGCACTCAGGGGGTAAGAGCAGTTTCTCCCACAGCTTCCTGTGGCCACACTATGGTTTAAATGCTACCTTGTGGCCAATCAGGAAGCTGGGAGGCAAGGCTAGGGGAGAAAGGGCACAGCTGGGGAAGGGTGGGCAACACAGGGGGTGGAGACACGAAGGCAGACACAGGAAAGAATACTGGGCTGTTAACACAGCCCAAGATAGCACCATCCCTTAAGGCGGTGCTCTTCAATCCTGCAGGACTAGGGGTTCAAGACCCAGCCCTGACAGTGAACCAGAGACAGTTAAAGCCCCATCTTGTCCTGTTTTATGGATCAATTTCAGTGCGTGTCTCCCTCTGATGTGGAGGATGTTCTGGGGACTGTTCAAGTCACTCATTCTGAACTGGACCCATGCCCATCCTG
Source organism: Sphenodon punctatus (assembly GCA_003113815.1). NCBI lineage: Eukaryota > Metazoa > Chordata > Lepidosauria > Sphenodontia > Sphenodontidae > Sphenodon > Sphenodon punctatus. The sequence continues at coordinate 147,649 of QEPC01014010.1, forward strand.
GCGGGTCAAGGCCAGCCGGGAGAGGTTGGGGCCTTTGCTGGCTGGACTGGTCAGCACCTCCCTTAGGGAAGGCAGAGTGCCGGACTGCCTCAAGGAGGCAGCAGTGTGGCCTCTGCTCAAAAAAACATCACTTGACATTGATGCCCTGGCCAGCTATCAGCCGGTCTCTAATCTTCTCTTTTTAGAGAAGGTTATTGAGTGGGTGGTAGCTCGTCAGCTTCAGGAATCAGTTTCCTAGATCCCTAGCAGTCTGGCTTTTGTCTGGATTATGGCACTGAGACTGCGCTTGTGACCTTGATCGACAACCTCTCCCGTGAATTGGACCAGGGCTGTTCAACTCTGCTGATCCTATTAGATCTCTCGACTGCATTTGATACCGTTAATCATGAGTTGTTGGTGACTCGGTTGTGGGACCGATACAGAGTGGGCGGGACTGTTCTTGAATGGTGTCGCCCTTTCCTGGCTTGGAGAACCCAATGTGTGGTGCTGGGTGATTGTTCATCTACTCCCGGGGACTCCATGTGCGGAGTCCCGCAAGGTTCCATTTTATCCCCTCTCTTGTTCAACGTGTATATGCCCAAATCTAAGTCCCTTGGGTTGCCAGGGTGGCGACAATGAGGAGGGCGTTCTTAGTGGCCGCTCCCAGACTGTGGAACTCCCACCCAATAGAGATACACCTGGCTCGAGACCTCCCCTATTTCACTAGACAGTGTAAGACCTGGCTGTTCCGCCAGGCCTTTGGAGAGGGAGACGGGTAGGGTGGGGGGAGGGAATTCTGCCCTTTTAGTTCTTTTTATCATTTTAATGTTTTTTTATGATATTTTATATGGGTTTTTTATTGTTATGTGTATGTATGAATTTTATAAGCAGCCCCGAGGTGCTCTGTGAGCAGGAGAGGGCGAGGTAGAAAAATAGTAAAATAAATAAATAAATAAATAAATAAATGCAACCTTTGGTGGAGGTTGTCAGAAGGTTTGGCGAAAGGTGTCATCAATATGCTGATACTACCCAACTGTACTTCCCTTTTTCATCAGACCCAGGCCCGGCAGTCTCTGTGCTTACCCGGTGTTTGTCAGTAAGGCTGTAGCGGAAAGTCGCAGTGGTAGCTATTTCCGCCGGAAACAGCGTTTCTGCAATTAGTGGTATGGCATGGCAGAGGCTTTCATTCCGCTAGTTTCATTCCGCTACTTCCACAGTTCTGCTAATTTCATTCCACTACTTCCACAGGCTTCACAAATAGCGGAAACATGCCATTTTAGCTACATCCGCCATTCCACCAGCGCCACGAAATAGCGGAACAGCATTTTCCAACACTTTCCGACAATTCTGCAATTTTTCCAATAGATGAGTATTAGGCAGAAAGTCTAGGAGCGGAGCTCACCCTCTCTTTGATTGAAATCTCTCTGTGGTATAAAATCAAGCAGTAGAATATTGTTATAATAGAAAGGCCTATGAAGTCAGCAAGGAATAACGGAAAAAGAAAGAAAATAGAAACAGTGACTCTCCACCGATATTGCGAGAGGATAACCACAAGTAGACAAGCATTGGTAAAGCCTCAGGCTGAAACCATGGCATCCCCGGAGAACAACCGGGAAATAGTTGGTAGTGGTAATTCTTTTGAGAGTTGGCAGGAAGAAAAAAACACTCCAAGCTTGAAAGGTTAGGGCTGGTAGCCCAAAATGCCTGGATAATCAAGGCTGGCAATGATATCTCCCAAACCTCAACAGGGACAAGGGCCCTTGTGAGTAAGCAATGCTGTGGGGTCCCTTCTCACAAGTTTGGAGTTGTTTGGAGGTCAGCAGGGAGAATAATGAATGCAAGGGAAGGTCACGCTAACGTCCCCTTCAGAAAATCATAATGTACAGTGTAGCAGGGAGCAGTCCCCAAGGGCTGCTAGCCCTTTAAGAAGGGGGCTGGAGCACCAGTCAGAGGGCTGGGCGCACCCAGGGGTGTGGCAGCGCCAGCCCCACAGCTGGGGATCAGCCTGTAGGGAGCACAGGCTGATAAACCCCTGTGACAGAGTGGGCAGGTTACTGGCCCTTTAAGGCTGGAGGAGTAGAAGCCTGGCCACACCTACTCTGCTGTATATAAGGAGAGACTAGGCAGAGAGGAAGGAGTCTCTGCCATGGAGGCGAAGGAGCAACATTTCCCAGAGAAGCCTTGGTGCTCTATGTTCTCCAGGGTGCTGGCGCCTGGAGAACCAGCGGGACCCAGACAAGGTACAGAGGCTGTGCCCAGGAGGAAGCCTCTTGGGTGGGGAAGGCTTGGCCAGAGCCTGGGGTTTTAAGGCCTAGCTTGATGGACTTTGGGGGTTTATTTATTTATTTTATTTTATTTATTCAATTTATACCCCGCCCCTCCTGAACACAGCTCGGGGCGGCTTCCAACAGTAAAAAATACATAAATATAAAACAATTTAAAACATAAAAATACGATATCAAATATTAAGATATTAAGAACAGGGCCGGAGATACATTGAACAATAGGGTAGGGGAGATAAAAAGCCACAAAACCCTTCCCCCCCCAAAGGCCTGGGCGAACAGTCAGGTTTTACACCTTCGCCGAAATACCAAAAGGCTTGGGGCCAGGTGAGCTTCCTCCGGTAGGGAGTTCCAAAGACGCGGCCTGGCCACCAAGAATGTCCTCTCCATTGTGGCCCCCCGCTTCACATGGGGGACCTCCAAGAAGGCACCCCCGGCAGACCGAAGGAGCCGCTCCGGGGCACGGAGGGCAATGCGGTCCCTTAGGTATGAGGCGCTGAGACCATGCAGGGCTTTGTAAACCAATACCAACACCTTGAACCTGGCTCGGCTCACTATCGGCAACCAGTGCAGACCCCAGAGCACAGGTGTTATGTGCTCCCGACGACCTGTCCCTGAAAAGAGACGGGCCGCCGCATTCTGCACTAGCTGCAGCCTCCGAACCAGGCACAAGGGAAGTCCCATGTAGAGTGCATTGCAGTAGTCCAGCCTCGAGGTGACAAAGGCATGGATGAGGGAGGACAGGTCCGGGCCGGAGACGAACAGACGCAGCCTCCGCACCAGATGCAACTGGCGAAAGGCAGCCTTTGCGACTGCCTCCACCTGCCGCTGCAGGTGGAGATTCGCGTCCAGCACCACCCCCAGACTCCGAACCTGTTGAGCTATGGGAGGGCGAACCCCCCCAATAAGGGGGGTCAATACCTCCCTCGCTCTCCCCACCACCATCACTTCCATCTTATCGGGGTTGAGCCTCAATCTGCTCTGCCACATCCACTCCGCCACAGTCTCCAAACACTGGGATAGCACCGAGATAGCAGGGTCTGGGTCCATTGAAAAAGAGAGGTACAGCTGAGTATAATCAGCATATTGGTGACAACGCACCCTGAACCCTCT
>QEPC01014010.1:151207-183582 GCA_003113815.1 Sphenodon punctatus
AATGGAACCCTGCGGAACGCCGCATGATAGGGCGCGGGGGCAAGATGTCTCCTCCCCCTGCACCACCCGCTGGCTTCTCCCCGAGAGGAATGAACGGAACCATTCAAGAACAGTCCCATCCAGCCCCCCCAGGTCACGCAGCCGTCTCAACAGCAGCCCATGGTCCACGGTATCAAAAGCGGCCGAGAGATCTAGCAGGATGAGAAATGTTGAGCATCCTGCATCCATCTCCCGGAGGAGATCGTTGACCAAAGCCACCAACGCCGTCTCGGTGCCATAGCCGGGGAACCCAGATTGAAACGGGTCCAGGAAGCCGATGCTGTCTAGAAGCACCTGGAGCTGGATTGCCACTGCCCGCTCAATAACCTTCCCTAAAAAGGGAAGGTTAGAAACAGGTCGGTAACTGGCGAGGGCCTCCACGTCTAAAGATGGTTTCTTCAGCAGGGGGCGCACCACAGTCTCCTTGAGACTGGGCAACAACCTCCCCTGCTGCAAAAACTCGTTCACTACCCTCGCCAGCACCGTCCCCAACGTCTCCCTGGAGGCTTTCACCAACCAGGACGGGCATGGATCAAGTTCGCAACAGGTGGCCATCACAGACCCCAAGACATCCGCCACATCGTCTGGCGTCACTTCCTGAAACTCCCCCCACAAAGATGGACCAGATGGGGCCTCCATCACCTCGCGCTCTCTACCTACTGCCCCATATCCAGCAGCAAAGTCGCTCTGAATCCAAGCGATCTTGTCTGCGAACTGGGGTTGTGGGTGTGATGTCTCCTGAGTCTGGAGAGATGGACCTGGGCCTGTAGGGTGGAGACGGACGAGCCGGCAGCCCCAGGTATGCTGGACTGATGGTGTCAAAATAAAGGACTGTGAACAAAGTCCCTCGGGATTGTGTGGTGTGTCCGGAGTGGGTACTCCCCTTATGGGAAGAAGGGGGTTTGGCTGAAGCTCAAGGCGGGACACGGCGTAGTAGGAGGTGAGCTAATTCCCCGTGAGGGTTACCCCAGCACCCCATGTGGCCCTGGGGGACCCCCCCTGCTACATACAGGCAAACAGATTCAGGTCCTCTGGGAGGTACCATGGAGAAGGACCACGCAGGGGCAGAGATAAAATGGAGATTCCATTAGAAAGATATGAGGAGCAGCTTGTTAGTAGCAATTCCCCAGAGAGAAAATATGGGGCTGAGAAGGAAGGGGACACAAATAGTAAGGGGTTCCAACCAGAATGGACGGTGGCGAGTGCAAGTAATTATTCCCGTCCCCAGGAACCCCTCAAGGACAACAAAAGAGTTCTTCTAGAAGTTAAGTTTGAAGCAAAGCAGGAATGGGACAAGATGTTTGGGGAATTTAATAAGATCTCTTGGCTGCTTTTGATACCGTTGATCATGAGTTGTTGGTGACTCGGCTGCAGGGTCAGGCAGGGATTAGCGGGACTGTTCTTTAATGGTTATGCTCTTTCCTGGCTGGGGGAACCCAACGTGGGGTACTGGGTGAGTTTTCATCTTCTCCCCAGGGCCTCACGTGTGGGGCTCCACAGGGTTCCATCTTATCCCCTCTCTTGTTCAATGTGTATATGCAGCCTTTGGGGGAGGTTGTTAGGGAGTTTGGGGTGAGGTGTCATCAATATGCTGATGACACCCAGCTATAACTCTCATTTTCATCTGACCCAGATTCGGCTGACTCTGTGCTTACCCGGTGTTTGTCAGCTGTGGGGGTTTGGATGAGGGCGAGCCGCCTGAAATTAAATCCTGACAAGACTGAGGTAATGGTTGTGTGGAAAGCCGAGGGAGTGATGACCCCCATGATTGATGGGGCCCGTCCTCCCGTGGTTTCTCAGGTCTGGAGTCTGGGGGTGCTCCTGGACCTGCAGCTCCGTCTGAATGTGTAGGTGGTGGCTGTGGCGAGGGGGGCATTTCACCAGTTACATCTGGTACGTCGGCTTAGGCCGTATGTCTCGGAGTCGGATCTGGCCACAATCATCCATGCTTTTATTACCTCAAGATGAGCTCTATGTGGGGCTACCCTTGGTGCTGGTTCGGAGACTGCAACTGGTGCAGAATGCGGCGGCCCGTCTCCTGACCAGGATGGCCCAACGTAAGCACGTTACACCAGTGCTTCGCTCTCTGCACTGGCTGCCGATAGTCTTCTGGGCCCAATTCAAGGTGTTGGTGTTGACCTTTAAAGTCCTACACGGCTTGGGCCCCACCTACCTGCAGAACCGCCTCATCCTCTGTGTCCTGGATCGGCCCCTGTGGTCAGCCAGGGGCGCCCTCCTATCAACCATGAAGAGGATGTTCTCAAGCCTAACATGGCCAAGACTGAACTCCTTATTTTTCCTCCCTCCTCTTCCTCTCCGGCTTCCCTGTCCATCGGCATCGATGGAGCCACCATCCATCCTGTTCCCCAAGCCCGTAGCTTGGGCTTCATCTTTGACACTCATCTTTCCTTTAAGCCTTACATTGACTCTGTTGCCAACTTCTGCCGCTTCGCACTCCATAACATCGCTCGGATCTGCCCCATTCTCTCTATCTCCTCTGCCCAAACCCTTGTTCATGCCATGGTCATTTCTCGCCTCGACTACTGCAACCTTCTCCTTGCTGGCCTCCCTCGTTCACCTGTCCCCCCCCCCCTTATCGCCATCCAAAACTCCACTGCCAAGGTCATCCACTCAGCCCGTTGTTTTGACCACGTGCAGCCTCTCCTTTCCTCTCTCCACTGGCTCCCCCTTCCCGAACGCATCCGGTTCAAACTCCTGATATTCACCTATAAAACACTTCACAGCCAAGCTACCCCCTGCCTCTCAGCCCTAATCTCATTACGCACTCCTGCATGTGCCCTCTGCTCCTCCTCTTTCCCCTCCCTCACTCCCCCCGTCTCCCATGCTCCCCTAACCATCTTCGTCCCTTCTCCCTCGCTGTCCCCCATGCCTGGAACTCCCTCCATACCCACATCCACCTCGCCTCCTCCCTCCGCACCTTCAAATCCCTCCTCAAGACCCACTTTTCCGTGCTGCCTTTCCCAATGCCTGCTAGTTGTTTTTCCGCAAATACTTACAGTCTGCCCTCCTCTGCAGACTCCTGCCTAACTGTAACCAAGCCAAGCACATGCCCCTGAGAATTCGCAGCTGCTTGCATGTTTGTTTACTTCTCTCGTCTTCCCTTTGTCCCCTCTCCTTGTCGCCCCCTCCTTGTCTTTTTAGATTGTAAGCCATAGGCAGGGACCGTGTCTTTATCTTTGTTCTGTAAAGCACCAGGTACACAGCTGGTGCTATACAAATGTTTATAATAATAATAATATGGCTGCGCTGTGGCTGTGGCACTCCCTCCTGTTGGAGGTTCACTTGACCACCGACCTCCCCTCTTTCCACAGACAGTGTAAGACCTGGCTGTTCTGCCAGGTCTTTACCGAGGGATATGGGGTGGGTGGGTTGGGTTAGGGTGGGCCTGCGTTTTTTGTTTTGGGATTTTAGGTTGTTTTTAATTGTGGTTTTATTGCTATGTTTTAATATGTTTTAAGATGTTGTTAGTCACCCTGAGATGCCTGAGGCAGGATGGAGCGGCATATAAATTTTAATATAAATAAATAAATATGAATTTTGCCCCAAGATTACTCTCATTGCCTGGATTCCTCCATAGGAACCCATTATGATAGACTCCAGTCTTGCCTGTAACCCCTCCCCTAAACTGAACCGAGCATGTGCTGTTTGGGCAGTCAGCATTTCACCCAAGACATGCTCTGGGTGAAAACAGACATGACACTAACTCCACTTTAACACCATTTTAACATTTCATATACATGTTGCAGGGCTGTACTGGTGCCCTATGCAGCCCTGCAACATGCATAAGAAATGTTAAAGTGGAGTTAGCATCACGTTTGTTTTCACCCTCTGTGAAGCTCAAGGCTGAGGCAGAACAGCTGCTTCTAGACTGCTCGCAGCTCAGTTCCTCCCTTACAGCTTCCTGTGATGTACTCAAGTAGACTGGTGAATCTGCTTATGTAAATCTGTAGCCTAGTTCCTTAGGCAGTTGTCCAATTTGAATCTGCTGTTGTGGGTTGATTACTATGTTCTTTCTGGAATGACGCACGGTGTCATTGGCCTTCCCTGGGATGACACAGTGAGTAGTGGCCCCAGGGTGGACATCTGGCAGCCACCTGACAGATAAGCAGGGTTAATAGGGGCAAAAGTGGGGCAACATCCCATCCATATAAACCTGAAGACACAGACAAGGATCTCCTTAAAAGAAAAATGTAACCCCTGAAGTAGTGCTGAAAATGAATAGTGCATTTTGCATTTGTCGATATTATTTGGATTTTAGACTAGCTATCTGAATATTTATTATAATTTATCTGAATGATGAAATAACAAAAATACCCACTAACCAAAATAATGAAATAAAATAACTGGAACAAAAATATCCAAACCAGATATCTGACGAGGCAGGAACCAAATAGCAGTTAATTCTTTCAACGGATTCGGACTGAAGAAAGTGAATTAGTTAAATAAGGTATTTGCCAGAGATATTTATTTCAGCTCCAGTTCAAAGCTTCACCTCTTTTTCCCTCAAAATATAAATGTACCTGACTGTATAATATTGAGAAACACAATTCATATATATCCCAACAGAGTATTCCCTACACAGTTTGTTGATATAACAAATGTTCAACAAAACTCAGAAGCTATTTTCAAATCCGTAACTTCTGTGGTTCTTTGTCTGTGGGTATTTTCAGAAATGATGCTACCATGCTTAGACCCAATCCGGGGTAATAGCCGCCGGGCCCACACCAGGGTAAGCCGGTTGCTAGAACAGAGGGTATTTTCAGAAGTGACACTATCACGCTTAGCCACACTTTACCACACTTAACCCGTCCCCGGGGTCACTTCTGTTCGGCAGCCACCAGATGTTCACCACGCTTTGCCCCAAACTGTGGTAGCAGTTACCACCTGTTGTGATCTCAGAAAGTCGTGGGGAACAGCCGGTGGTAAGGTCTACCATGGTTCGGGGCAAAGTGTGGTAAGGCACGCCGTCATGTCTGTTCTGGGTACCGGCCTACCCTGGGGCGGGGTGGCAGACATTACCCCAGATTGGGTCTAAGCATGGTAGTGTCACTTCTGAAAATACCCTACACATAATGTTGCACCTTACCACGCTTTGCCCTGAACCGTGGTAGCGGTTACCACCGGTTGTGATCTGCTACCATGGTTCAGGGCAAAGCGTGGTGAACATCTGGCGGCCGCAAACAGAAGTGATGATGGTTGTGACCGCAGGGTGGGGTTAAGTGTGGTGAAGTGTGGCTAAGTGTGGTAGCGTCGCTTCTGAAAATACCGTTAGTGGCCAGAAATAGGAGTATGTTCTCATTTTTCAAAGGAAAAGGGGTAAAGGTGAGAGGGTTAAATTTAACCTCTAATTTAATCACAGGTATTACCTAAATATTGCTAATAAAAATAGAATCCTCTTTCCCAAACACCTAAAATGCCTCCACCCCTTCCGGTGGCAGAGGGAGAGGGGGCGGGACCACCATCTTCCCTGTGGCTTCTGGGAGCGGGCGCTGGCTGGGAGCCAATTGGGCTCACCTCCCCCCACCCCCCAGCACTGTCCACGGCTTCGCTCGTCCATCTGCTGTCGGGACTGGGAGCCAGGCTGCAGGGAATCCACCCCCCTTCCGGTGGCAGAGGGAGAGGGGGCAAGATTATCATCTTTCCTGGAGCTTCTGGGGGCATCTTCCCTGTGCCTTCTGTTACACCGGAGGGGGCTGGGAGCCAGTTGGGCTCACCTCCCCCCACCCTCCAGCATTGTCCATGGCTCCGCTCGCTTGCCCGCTATCGGGGCTGGGAGCCAGGCTGCAGGGACTCCACCCCCCTCCCAGTGGTAGAGGGAGAGGGGGCGGGACCACCATCTTTCCTGCGGCTTCTGGGGGTGGGGCGTTGGCCCCAGTAGTGGTTCCTAAGTGGCGTGCCTTCAGAGGGCCTTTGGCTGTGGCCCTTGTTGGACGCCTGAGTGGGCTGGGGTGTGGGATTCTGTCTGTTGGCAGTGAATTGTGGGGAGGGTTTGTACTGGGTGATACTTGTTTAAAGGGGGAAGTGTGGGAAGTGATTGGTGGGGGGCTTCTTTATTTTATAGTGGGGTGGTAAGGGGATGGGGGATATAGATGGGATTTGTATTAGGGAGAGGATGAGGGTCCAATTTGGGAATGGGTGGGTATCCTCCCCTCGATTGGGGTGGGACAGCCAGAGGGGCGCTGGGGCTGAGGGGGGGGACACAGCCATTGGGGTCGTGATGGAACATGGGTGGTATGGTCTGTATGCTCAAGCTGGGCGGCGGGACAAGTGCTTAATATCTGTTCCCCGCATGACCCCTCTACGAATGGGGCAGGTGGTTCTGAATCAGAGGGCCCCTGACCATGTGTTGATGCCGGTGAATGCGACGTCGGTAGCAAATAAAGCAACAATGGTCCAGGAATTGATCCTGGACCATACCGCCAACCTCAAGTGCATCACGGAAACCTGGCTGGACATGGAGTCGGGGCCTATTTTGGCTGACCTTGTTCCAGTCGGGTATTCCGTGTAGCATCAACCGCGGTTAGAGGGACGGGGTGGGTGAGGTTGTAGCCATGATTTTTAGGGTGGGTTGGGCTGTTCGGAGGTATCCAGTGCAATCCATAATGGGGGTTGAGGCTCTTCATCTGGTGTTTGATGTGGCAGGGGACAGTTTGGGAGTGCTGCTTGTATACCGTGTGCCCACCTGTACGGTGCCCTCCGTGCATGCTCTAGCGGATCTGGTGTCGGGAGTGGTGTTGCGATCACCAAAGACGATAGTCTTGGGGGACTTCAACATCCACATCGACGCCGATCTTGGGGGTGCAGAGTGGGAGTTCATGGCTGACATGGCAACCATGGGCCTGTCCCAGAGGGTCAGCGGCCCGACACACCAGGGGGGACATACCTTAGACCTTATGTTTTGCACTGGCCTTGAGGAGGGGGGGTCCGTTGGTGGGGGAGATATCAGCTGTGCCCTTGTCATGGATGGACCATTACCTCCTGCAGGCCCCTCTCCCGGTGCACGTTTGCCCCTGGAGGGGTGTGGAACCTATTTGAATGGTCCGCCCCCATAGACAGATGGAACCGGGAGGCTTTGGGGGATATATCCTCTGATCTGGATGGCTGTCCCATCGATGGCCTCGTCGAGCTGTGGAACATCTTGCTGACAGAGGCCACTGATCGGATAGCTCTGCGGCGTCCGCTTCCCAGGCGGCAGCACCACGGGCCTCCCCGGTTTTTGGAGGGGCTGCAGGTGCTGAAGCAGAGGGAAGACGGTTGGAGTGACGGTGGTGTCGTTCACGTGCTGAAGCTGATGGGTTGCGGCACAGAGGGAGCTTACGGGCCTATGCCATTGCTATGCCCTTATAGCATCCGATAGGTTGTGGCACAGAGCGAGTTTACGAGTCTATGCCGTTGCTATGCCCTTATAGTGTCCACTAAATCCCATCCAGCGGAGCTGTTCTGGGTGGTATGGGGGCTGGTCAGTCCGGCCTCCCTCCACCTTGGAGTGGAGTCATCTAGTGCCCGCTGTGACTTGCCTGTGGATTATTTTGCAGATAAAATCTCTCGAATTCACCATGGTTTTGATGCTGCATTTTCTGCAGTAGGACAATTGGAAGTTATGGAGGCCCTGTCTTGTCCTTGTTTGTGGGATCAGTTTCAGCTGATGACCCCTGCCGATGTGAAGGATGTTCTTGAGGCTTTCAGGGCCACCTGTTGTGAACTGGACCCTTACCCATCCTGGCTGGTTAAGGCCTGCCGGAGATGATGGGGCTGGGCCGTTGCTGGTGGGGGTGGTCAATGCCTCCCTTAGGAAGGGCAGAGTGCCGGGCTGCTTTAAAGAGGCGGTAGCGCGGCCCCTGTTCAATAAACCATTGCTTGATGTTGACTCCCTTGCCAGTTTTCAGCCGGTCTCTAACTTTCCCTTTTTCAGGAAGGCTACTAAGTGGTGGTCCAGCAGTTGCAGGAGCATCTGGATCGTGTCGGTTTTCTTGATCCCTCGCAGTCGGGGTTTCACCTGGGATATGGCACCGAGACTGCTTAGTGGCGTTGGTTGATGATCTTCACCGAGAATTAGATCAGGGACGTTCGGCCCTGCTGATTCTATTAGATCTGTCAGGAACGTTTGATACCATTGATCATGAGATGTTGGTGACGTGCCTGCGAGATGGTGCAGGGGTGGGCAGTATGGTTCTTGACTGGTTCCGCTCCTTCCTGGATGGAAGAACTCAGTGAGTGGTACTTGGTGATTATTTTTCATCACACAGAGACCTCTTGTGTGGAGTCCCGCAGGGTTCTGTTTTGTCCCCTCTCCTGTTCAACGTGTATATGCAGCCGCTTGGCGAGGTGGTCAGGAGGTTTGGCATGCGATGTCATCAATATGTTGATGACACCCAGCTCTACTTCTCTTTTTCATCAGACCCAGGCCGGGCAGTCTCGGTGCTTAATGGGTTCCTTGAAGCTGTGGGGGACTGGATGAAGGCAAACCGACTGAAACTGAATCCCGACAAAACAGAGGTAATGTTGGTGGGTAGGGCAGCGTGGGTAACAGCCCCCATAAGTGATGGGGTCTGCCCTCCGCTGGTTCCCCAGGCACTGAATTTGGGGTGCTCCTTGACTCGCAAATCCGCTTGGATGCTCAGGTGGAGGCTGTAGCAAGAAGTGTCTTCCACCAATTACATCTGGTGCATTGGCTTCGGCCGTATGTTTCAGATTCTGACCTGGCCACCATCATCCACATCTTCATCACCTCTAGGCTTGTCTACTGTAACGCGCTCTATGTGGGGCTACCTTTGGTGACGGTACAGAGACTGCAGCTGGTGCAGAATGTGGCAGCCCGTCTTCTGGTGGGATTAGGCCACTGGAAACATGTTACACCGGTTCTTCAGTCACTGGCTGCCTGTAGTCTTCCAGGCTCGATTCAAGGTGTTGGTGCTCTCCTATAAAGCGCTAAATGGCCTCGGCCCAACCTATTTGTGGGACCGTCTCACCCCCCGGGTTCTGGATCAGCCCCTGCGGTCACCGCCCAGAGCTGCCTGTGGCAGGATGATTGGGTTAAAAATGCTTGAAAATAAATAAGAAAATAAAATTTCTTTTTGATGGTTTAAAATTTTTGTGCTCTTTTTTTTGGTAAGATTATAAATGGATGAGACATTATGGAAATTGCTTGTCACACTGTTCTATTTCAACATGCTACATGCTGTGTTATATCCTACAGCTGTGAATACTTTCTACCAGAATGTAGTTAATTAAATAAACCTGTGCAGAAACAAAAGGATGTCTGCCTGGTAAACCCCAACCCTGACATCTTTCTCCAAAATGTCCATATGCAGAGGCATATTGGTATTCCCAACAAGTACTTGAAATATTCTGTTTCCTTTCTAAATGGTAACTTATATTCAACTTAATTTCAGCTTTTGAACTTATTCATAGCATTTATTCATAGCAGGAGGTGGCATCTTTATTATGTTTCAGTGCTCAGAATATCTGCTCAAGAATACTAGTTTGGCATGAAAGGAATGGACAAACTATGGCCAATTTTAGAAGGATGCTTTGGGGGGGCAGGTCCGCGTGCACTCGTCGGAATGCACATGCACTTCCAATGGGTGAGAGAGGGTTTAGACGGTGGCAGATATGTACGCATTCGGAGTGTTTCCCCATCCACCCGCTGGTCACCCATGCCCCTGCATGGAATAATCTGGGTTTATCCTGGTTGTTCCATGCAGGGAAATGGGTGGAGGTGTGTGGGTCAGAGGAGTGCACGCCCACCCACCACCACTTTTAAATGGGTGGTACCACACGTGTCCACTAGGTGGACTTGTGTGGTACTGTCTTGTCTAGAAATGGCCTTTGATAAACTTACCAGGCTCTGCAACACCCATCCCAGCTCTGCTTACAACAGTAAAAAGTGTTTGATGGACTCTGAAAGTGAAGCACTAGACTGGACAGGTCAGAACCATTAGCTCCATCCAGTCTAGTATATCCCATTCCCCTGTCCTTATCGGGTCACCCAGGGGCTCCTCCTCTATGCTAGAGTGATTGATGGAACTAGCCTATCTAGTCCAGTAGCACTGCTGGGTCACAGGAAGAAGCCAGTCAAGTTTGGTCTTTTTGTCCATTCTTACTCGATTTTCAGCCTCATGCTCAGGTGTTCCCAAACCTCTGACTGCTGGTGGGTGGAAGTGAACAACAGTGGATGGATCATTCTATGGCCCTTTTCACACGAGACGCTCCCATCCATCTCCATGCAGTTTTGCTGCGTGGAGATGGGCGGAGGCGCTCATGTGAATGCTGTAGGGGATGGGTGGGGGTGCATGTGTGCTCCTGTGCTACACCCACCTCCACCCATCACCTGCTGAACGGAGCAACGGGCTCCAATGCTCCATGAGTGGAGATAGGCGTGCACCCGTGGGAATGGACACACACTCACCTCCACCCACTGTGGCTGCACACCCATCCGCCACCCACTGCAGTTCATTTAAAAGGGCCTATATATGTCCTGTTCTTGTTCCCTTGGCCTGAATATCACTGATATTCACTGATATCACTTGTTCCCTTGGCCTGAATATCACAGCAGTACTTCTTGAATGGTGAGGCCGTGGAGCCCTTTAAGGTTTTCTCTTTTTTCAAAGCAGCATAACACCTGTGATCTTAGTGAGAGACACCAGAAGCCATTTTAGGTTTAAAGACAGAGCTCCCTTACAGGAAGTCCCTCTTTTATTACTCTTCCCTACTTACACACTTCCTGGACCCCTCTGGGCCCTGTGAAGGACCAGAAACTCTATGATCACTCCACATCTCCCTATCTTCGTATTAACAGAACATAAATGTATGCAACTCTCTAACTTAGAACTTAACAACTATCTCTTTGTACCTGTACTTCATAACTGTAATTTAAAGTCTAAAGGTCCAGGCTTTGAAGTGGTCTGACTAGTCTTCCTGACCTCGTCCTTATCTCCATTGAATTTTCATATACCGTTTCATGAGAAGGGAACTCATTTTCTGACTGAATATTCTGAGGTGTATCAGCCTTGTCTGGGTGAGTTCGAACATATCCCAGATGAGCCTGGTTTCTTCAGAGAAGTCCACATGAAAGTCTCAGCAATGTAGGATTGAGGAGTATCTGCTGTTTTTCTGACATTTCCATATGTATGAGAGCTTTGCAACCAAACTTTGTCTCCTGGTATCCGTTCTGGTAGTATTTTCGCTCTATGTATTTTTGTTAAAGTTGTGTTGCTGCCAGCTCTTTAGCTCCTCATCCCATTTTCAAAATTCTCAAAGGTTGGTCCATCTTGGTTCCAGCTGGCTTGGTGCCATAGGTGAGGGTGTTCAGAGTCGTCTTCCCATGAGAAGTTCAGCCAGAGACAACCCTGACGCAAGTGGTGTAGATCTATATATCATGAGCACCAGGTAAGGGTCCCTGTTCTTTTGCAAGAGGCCTATTGGAGTCTGCACCGCTCTCTGTACCTCCCCATTACTCTGGAGATAGTGTGGACTACTGGTACAGTGGTCAAAATCATATGTCCTTGCAAAGTCATTAAAGTTTTCTGATGAGAACTGAGGTCCATTGTCAGACATGAGAAATTCTGAACACCATGTCTGGCAAACAT
This sequence comes from Sphenodon punctatus, assembly GCA_003113815.1. NCBI lineage: Eukaryota > Metazoa > Chordata > Lepidosauria > Sphenodontia > Sphenodontidae > Sphenodon > Sphenodon punctatus. The sequence goes on from QEPC01014010.1 coordinate 162,856, forward strand.
AATTTTTAGTTTGTTGATGAGGTTTGGTTAAGTAAAGCCAAATTGATATATCTGGAGAAGATCTACTACAATCACATATGTCTGGTCTTTAAAAAAATCCCACAAATCAGTTGCTACCCTTTGCCACGGTCTGTCTGGTAATTTTGTAGAAAGTAGTGGTTCTGGTGACTACTGTCAAGTTAATACATTCCTCACAGTTCTATACTAAGATTTGTATCTCCTTACTCAACCCTGGCCACCGTATGGACTATTGAGCTCTGGCTATGCCCTTATTTTTTTCCTTGATGTCCCTCATGAATCTTAGCAAGCATCTCCTTCCGAAGCATTTTAGGGATCACAGTGTGTTGTCCTTTAAGAAGTAGGCCATCTGCCAAGTGAAGGTCATTCTGATCTTGTCAATAGGGTTCTAAGGCAGGTGGAAGTTATCTCCTACAGTCCCACCCTTTTTGGCAGAGGCAAACTATCTTCTGACAAGTCTTATTTTTCATTTGTTCTTCTTTAATCTGCTGAAGCTGTTCTGCAGATGCTGGTATTATTTTTTGTTGGAGGTCAATGTACACTTCTATCTCTTTCACTCAAGTCTTTTCTTCCTCAGAGAGTGGTATGTAACTAGAGCTAGGGATGTGCGAACACCAGGGGGTTTAGCCCGTTCGGTGTTCGGCCGAACCTGAAACCGTTCAGTTCGGCCCGAACGAGTTAGAGGGGGACCGAACCCGTTCGAGCACGGGTGGTGGTGGTTTTCCCTCCCCCCTCCAGGCTGCATGGGTGGAAGGGGTGCTGGGGAGCACCTCCGCCCCCCCCATCCAGCCTTGTAATTTTTTTTAAACCCCCCACCCCAGGGATCGCCCTACTTGGTGGTGTCAGGGTTCCGACCCTGGCGGCACTCCGGGGGGGAGGGGCTCCCTGGCGCCCCTTCCACCCACGCAGCCTGGATGGGGGAGGGAAAACCGGGTTCCTCCCTGCCCCCACCCAAATGGGTTCAGAACCCAAACTTTGTTCGGCTGAACCTCGAACTTTCAAACCACGTTCGTACATCCCTAATTAGAGCCCTTAGTAGTGTATCAGCTGGTAGAGCTTTCCCTGGTACATGTTCAATATTGAATGAAAAATCACATTAGGCGAAGTTGAAAACTTTGAATCCGAGGTGGAAGGTCATCCAGTGACTTTGAACGCAAAATTGCAACCAAGGGTTTATGGTCTGTTTGTATTTTGAAATGCAAGCCAATCAAAATAAGAACTGAAACATTCACAGGCCCATAGCACTGCATGTAATCTCTCATCATGTTCTTGTTTATCTTTAAACCAATACATCATCTGCATGGCAAAGGGTGCCGGGAACCCCGCTACAATCTGTGAGATCCTTTTCTGAAAGTGTTCTGGAGATGATGATAGGCCAAATGGGAACCTATTGAAGCAGTATCTTCCAAATGGTGGTGTGAAGATAGTCAGTGGCCTGGATTCTTTAGCAAGGGGGATTTGCCAAAATCCTGCCATTGCATCTAATTTTAATACTTTGGCTCCTGATAGCTGAGTCAATGTATGAAGCATATGCCTTTCTCTGCACACTTTTATTGAGTTGTATGAGGTTCACACAAATACAGATGTTTCAGTTTGGTTTTGGGACTACGACTGTCCCTTCACACCAGTCTGTAGGCTCCTCTATCTGGGAAAAAACTCTCATCTGTTCCATTCTTTCTAATTCAGCCCTAATCATTTCACATAATGGCATGGGAATACACCGAGGTGCTGTCAGAGCAAAAGGTGTGGCTGAGGGTGACAGCTTTATTCTGTATTTCCCTGACCGCTTACCCAATCCTGTGAAAACCTATGGATACCTCTCCTGTACGATCTACTTGTTTCCATTTATATACTCCAATTTCTCCACTAGCTGTAGTCCTTGTATTGCAGGCAATCCTAGAAGGAGAACTGTCAATCCTTGTATTACATAAATACATGGTTTGATGGAGAAGTTTCCATCCCTTTCCCAGCTTTCCTTTGAATTGACCCCAAAACTCAAGTGTATTGTTGTTGGCCCCTCTTAGTATCCTATCTGCTTTTTGTAGGGTTCCATCCCGAGATGGATTATACTCTTTATTGGGATTGCTGTTACCACAGCTCCAGTATCCGTTTAAATTTAAGGTTTTGACCATTTAACTTCAGGTCTGTGTACTATGCTGTTCTATGGAGGCTATAGAGTCTAGAAACACAGCTTCACTTTCCTCGCACCTGAACTCCTCATCCTGTACTACTTCTACTGCTCTAGGTGCTTGGCACACTGTTGCAAAATGTCCTACCTTAAGGCATCGTCTGCATTCTGCTCCTCTTGCAGGACACTGCTGGAAACTGTGGGTAGATGATCTGCCACAGCCTTTTCTCCCATCACTCCTACTGAAATTCCTTGTTCTAGCTGTCTCTGATTGTACACTATGCTTGTACTGAAGTTTTGGGTTGGCAGATTTTTCTGACTTTATTTTTTGTTTACTTTATGCATCCATCTTTTGTGATGAAGTCTCATCTGTGACCTGCAAGTCAAGCTGCTGTTTCCTTATATTTTCTTATAGCCTCACTTTTGCTATTGCCTTTGGTAATGTTAGATCTGGGTCTCACTGAAGTTGTGCTGATAGCTGAGTGTCTCTTATGTCCACAACAATTCTATCTCTTGAATTCTTCTTTTAATGCTCCATAATTACAGTGTTCTGCTAATGTGTGGACAGCAGTGATAAAAGCTTCTGTTGTTTCTCCTTGCTCCGGGTACTTGATGTTAAATTTTGCTCCTTCATATATCACATTCTGTCTTCCTATGAAATGGGCATCGAAAGTCTCCTTCACCTTCTTATAATCCTTCTTTTCCTCTGCAGTTAGAGGTAAAGCACAGAGGATATCATCTGCAGCATCTCCCATTGCAAAAATCAGAGCATTTACTTGGTATTCTTGTGGCTTTTGAACCATCCTAAATCTTTCAAATCTCCTGATCCAACAAGGCCAGCTGCCTGAGTTTTCAAAATCAAACCTTTGTAGGAGAGCCATTTGTGTTATGGACTCCATAGCTGAGTTGAGTCAGGCCCAGGACCCCTTCTTCAGTCTACTCACAGTTTGGTTGTCCATGTTCTCTTTCAGCTCTCACTCTCCTCTCCGGCAGTCTGATGCACTCTTCTTCACAGCGACGGTATCTTTGTCCTTTTGACACCATGTAGAGTTAGTGAGAGACACCAGAAGCCATTTTAGGTTTAAACACAGAGCTCCCTTACAGGAAGCCGCTCCTTTATTACACTTCCCTGCTTACACACTTCCTGGACCCCTCTGGAGGGCCAGAGACTCTATGGTCACTCCAGAACACCTACATTCAAATTCACAATCAAGGTGGGCAGACACTACAAATAAAGAACTCATTGTGAAAAATACAATTGTACTCGCACTCAACTGCAGTCCACCAGGCACCTTTCTATTAACAGATGATGTTGGTTTGTAAATCGATTGTTTGGGGAGATACAATAGGCTTAGGGTTGCCACTGACGCATCGGCAGAAAAGAGGGACAAACATTTGCATGAAATGTACATATGCAATTTTATACTAATTTATGCAAATTTGTGGGGTAGAGAGCGGGGCCAGAAGTGGGCAGAGCAAAGCGAATGGTAGACAGAGCCAACCCAACCGTTAAGTGGTGTGGCTTAACCCAGCAACAAAGAGTTCCCAGAGTTAACATTGGAGGGAGATTACATTAGTTAACCCTGTGAATGTTAGGGAAGGACTAGTCACACACCCACACGCACACCCATGTGCACACGAAACTGCTACCCATTCCCTGGGTCCGTCCTCTAGGGAAAACGTGTCCTCAGGATCTTATAAGGTCCTTGGCTCCAAAACAAAGCAGGCCAGATCATCATAGGACCTGGACCAGCGCTGTCAGTAGCATGACGGCAGCGCAGGGGAGCACTTGCAAAATGGGGGTGAGGGCCAGAAGGGGGGGAAAGGGGTGCCCCAGGGTCCAAGGGGAAGCAGTGAATGGAAGGGATAGGGCTCTTATTCAGGGATAGTGAGGAAGGGCCCCGGAAAAGGGACCTTCTCGCACACACGCTATCACTCTTCACTTTCACTGCTGCTGCATTTCACCGAGCTGCGTTGCAGGAGGGGCGGGGTATAAATTTATAAAATAAATAAAATTAATAAAAATTCACCCACCAAGCACACACAACGTACCTCATTCAGTCACCTTGCACACCAACCTTTTAGAATCTGCAATACATGTCCTTCACTTTTGCATGGGGGCCAGTCTCTGAGCTGATCACTGGCAAGAGCTGTCTCTATGCAACTGCCTTTTATTGCTGCCTGAGTTGTCCCGACTTCATGCGCAGGTGTGCAGAGCGCCTATGTTCCCCCGGCAACTCCACGATGCCATGCCTACACCATGGTTCTAGGTGGCTTGGCTCGGCCTGAGCCGAGAGGTCGGGGCCTTCCCCTGCCTCTGTCGCCGTTCCGCCGTCGGATCCAGCCACAGAACCCCCCATCCCTGGAGCCCCTCCCTCATCATACTCAGGGGACCCCTTGTTCCACCACCGCTGGAGGCTTGGTGAGTCCCACGCCGGTGCCCCCAGGCCTGACTTTGTCGGTGCCCCCCATGGGCCCTAACAGTGAACTCCTTGCTGCTGCATGAAGCCCTGCCACTGGGGGATAGAGAGTCCTCTTACTAAGATCCCATCCAAGGTCTCTCTCCCACTAGTCCCATTTCTCCCTAGCAGTGTGAATAAATAGAGCCAAAGCTCACTGTGACAAGAAAGTGATGTTTTAAGTGTGTCATCAAGTCAGTAATAACTATAAGTGATTCCCTACCATTTCAACCAACTTTTATTTTTCTATTTGTCTTTTGGTTTTTGTTTCCTTTTTTATGGGGAATAACACCAAAGTCAACCTCAGAAACCTTTGAACAACATTGCACATAACAACATTGGGGATAACACACCCAGGTCACCCTGTAAACCCTTTGAAGAAGTTTGCACATAGTATTGGGGGTAACACACACACACACACATCACTCTGAGAAGCCTTTGAAGGGGGGGTTGCTGGGAGGGGGGTTGCTGGGGGGGTTGCTGGAAGGGGGGAAGCCAGGTGTGTGTGAGTATGAACCACCCCTGATCAGGCAGGACTAGAGGCCAGGCAGGTCGTGGCGCTGCAGCGGTGTCCGTCCGGGAGAGAGAGTCCAGAGCAGCTGCAGTTGGAGTCCACATGCTCCTACTGAACTGGCTGGTTTCAAAAAAGCCCACCAGCAGGCCGCAGCTGCACTCTCTGCACTTCCACTCTGGGCGGAAGTGCAGAGAGCGCAGCTGCGGGCAGCCGGCATGACTAAATGGCAGAGACTCAGATTGCAGGGAAAATCCAGATGCTTCAATGGTCTGGTTCCCTTTCCATCCAGGACAACTGGAGCTGTCCTGAAAACCGGGTGGTCCAGGATAATCCCAGACCCCTGCCCACCGTAAATAGGCTATCAACTCAACAGGTTTCCGTTAACTATAAGGTTTTGAGCAAGGACCAGTTGAGTCCAAAACAGAAGCCTTCCTACCAACAGATTTCAAGCATAAAAATGAGCTAAGAGAGAAGTGCTAGGACCTAGGACTAGAACCAGCGCTCTTGGGACCCTGGAGAAGGTGGCTGGCTCTGCAGTGCCACCATTATGCTCTAGTTTAGGCCCTTGCTCCAGCTGTTTAGGCTCTGCTCCAGCACCTGGCTATATCTTGATGGGGTTCCCTGCCCACCAGGCCCTGAATGGTTAATGACGTGCCTGACCTTGATAAAAGGTACATGACAGGAAGAAGAAGCAGAGCAATGCTTAGGTGTGTGTTCTCATGATGCCTCAGCCTCCTGCCCTTGCATCTCTGTCCATTTCCTTCTGCCTCAGCCCTGTTTCCTTCTTCAGCCCTTTTTGCCCATCTTGGATTAACTTTCTGGCTTCACCCTTTTGGCTTGTCCCTGACTATGCTTCTGAATTGCTCTCAACTCTGTTTGGACCCTTGCTTGGCCCCAGTTCTGCTAAGACTCATGCCTGGGCCTGATCCTGTTGCCACTCTGCCTGCGTTTTGGAAAGAATTTACCAACTAGAAAAAAATATGCATTCTGACCACGGTTCTCTCTAATTATTTTCTCAGTCTGCATGTTTCAAAACTACATGTATAGAAAGGCCTGCTGAGGTGTGAATTTGTGGGAGATGGAGATACATACAATTGCACTGGGCTCCCAAGCTCAGGGTGACCCTTAAATACCAGAAATGATATACTTTATAATAGCATTAGTAGTCTGGGCCAGGATGCACGTGATGTAGTGGCGTTGTGTTAACTTCTCAGGTTGCTCTCAGTGCCTTTCTGCCTGTGAAGTTTTTATGTCCACCAATGGATATGACTGAAAACTTGGACAGCAATATGAACGTACTAAATGAGAAATGACATGCGTAAAAATAAATCACCAAAGTCAAGCAAGCTAAGTCCTGAACAAACACCAGAAGCTGGAAAGTGAACAGAGGCAAAGACAGAAAAAGACCTACCCCAAACCATACTGATAAGACCGTATCAGAAGCAGATGTTTGTGACTTAATATAATGATGAGTCTTTGCCAGTTGGGAAAGGTGCACACAACGAATGCCTGTGTTTATTCTTGCCCTAATTCTTACTTAGAACTCTTTCCAGCACATTTTTTCCTCTGAGTCTACAGTACAACTATTAAAAGCAAAAAAAAGTTTCAATGACCTGTAAAAGAATCTAAACAAAACTATAAACAGTCATTCTAAACACATTGGAAATTTTCTATTCCTTTAATAGCAAACAAAAATCACGTTCCAGCAGTTAGCCGTGGATTTTCTATTTTCTGTCTTGACTATTACCTGCACACTTCATTTTTTTCCCCAGATAGACTTTTTCTGCATTAGAAGTAATTATTGTTGATTCTAAAACTTCTGGCTTCTGCAGCAGCATTTATAAGGAAACAGTATTTTGCCATGATTTCCTACCTGACCCATCAGATTGTGACTCATAACACTGAGCTCCTTCTCTGATTAATGTTCTAGTTTTTCCTTTCTAGCATTTTTACCCAGCCCTTCACTTCTAATAAGCATTTCAAATCAACGGATGCAAAGCTGCTTTTAATCTAGCACATTTCAGGCACCCGAAAAAGATCTAGAATTTGACCCTAAGATTAAGGTCATAAGGACTTGAACGCTCTGCTGAATTAGGCAGTGATCCAGCACTGGAAGGAAAGTTAGAATCTGGTATTGTAATATTTAGGATAAAAAAGTCTTAAAGTGAAAGAAAGGAAAAAACAACAAATGATTAAAAAACAATGAGTGCAGAAGAAGCAAAAAAAAAAAGTGCTAATTTACTTTTGAGGCTGAGAGATTCTTTTAATTTAATTTACTTTTAAACGTCAGGTGCAAATCTGATAATATTACTTAGTATCCCCTTTCAGTCAAAAACATTGCTCACACTTTATCAATTTTTCTTCTCTTTGGGTATTTTCAGAAGTGATGCTACCACTTTTAAACCCAATCTGGGTAATGGCCACCACCAGGCCCCCATGTCGTTTTTGTTTTTCGTGTTTGTTTTCATTACTTTAAAATGTCATTTTCATTATTGATATTAACGATAATGTCATTTTTGTTATTGTTGTCGGTACCGGTACCGGTATCGTTTCAAATGAAGATTTTATTTTTGGCATCAGTATCAGTAGCAATCCTTGTGAGCAACTAATATCTATCTAAATCTAAGGGGGAAGGGAAAAGGAAAACTATCTAATCAATTATCTATATAACAATTCTAATCTAATCTATACATCTATAATATATATATATATATAATTCTTCTAATCTCTCTCTCATATTTATCTATATCTCTATACTACCTATCTTTATATAATGTACAGGGGGGAGAAAGGCAGGGAAAGGGAGAAGGTATGAGGAAGGAAAGGTATTGGTAATACGAGGGCTAGGCAGGATTTTTTGTGTGCAAGCACCACAGTTCTGTAAATGCAACCTGACAAGCAGAGCTCTCACAGAACAGAGAGGAAAAAGTCTGGCCCCCCCCCGATTGGTTGTGGGAGGCAGCAGGCATTGAGCAATCACAGAATGCCATGAGCCTGCTGGGGTCTGCTTGCGCTGCTCATTGGCCAGCGATACATCTATCAGATACTGTTGAGCTGCTTGTCCCTCCCAACACAGGCACAGTTCAAGAGTTCAACCCTGTTTAGGGTTTCAAGATGTCTGCTCCCTCCTCCCCTTTCCACATTTCCCCTCCAAAACCCAACTGCCAAAGAACTAATAATGACGACAACGATAATGACATTGTCATTTTTGTTATTGTTATCATTCTCAGTTGTCGTTTTTGTTACTGCAAACTACGATTTTTGTTATTATTTTAATAATGAAAATGACATGCACATCCCTAGCTGCCCCCCTTCACCCCAGGGTAGGCCGATACCCAGAACAGACATGACAGTGCGCCTTACCACACTTTGCCCCGAACCATGGTAGTGCTTACCACTGGTTGTTTCCCGTTATTTTCTGAGATCACAACCGGTGGTAACTGCTACCACAGTTCAGGGTAAAGCGGAGTGAACATCTGGCGGCCACCAAACAGACGTGATGTTGGTTGTAACCCCAGGGTAGGGTTAAATGTGGGAAAGTGTGGCTAAGCTTGGTAGTGTCACTTCTGAAAATACCCTTTGTTATCTGGAAATAGAAGAAAAAGGTAAAGCCATTTTGGTCCCATGCATGTACAGCATGTGAGTAGTCAAACTAGGTGCGTGCCCCTTCATAGCCCAAATTATAGTCATTAATAAATTCTTGTTATCTAGCCTTCCTCTTTCTACCATCAATAGGATTCAGTTTGGACAAGGGAGCCAATCCCTTGCCCTGCGTGTGCTCCATTGTATGTGCATGCACATGTGCACAAATTGTGTACACGCTCATTGCAGGCACATTGTGCCATGTGCGTGCCATGCAGATCATGCACAGAGACAGTTTGGGATTGCGGACTCGGACTGTAACACCTATTCTCAAAAGTTTTGGAAAGAATATACCAACTAGAAAAAAAAAAAATGCATTCTGACCATGGTTATCTGTAATTATTTTCCCAGTCAGCATGTTTCAAAATTACCTGTACAGATAGGCCTGTTGAGGTGTGAATTATTATTATTATTATTATTATTATTAAACATTTATAAAGCGCCAGTAACAACCTGGCGCTGTACAGAACATATAATCAGCTGCGGTCCCTACCTGTGGCTTACAATCTAAAAGACAAGGAGGGGGAGACAAGGAGAGGGGACAGCGGGAGAGACATGGGAGAAGACAAACAAACATTCAGGCGGATGCGAAGTCTCAGGTGCGTGTACTTGGCTTGGTTACAAGGTGGTCGGTAGCAGCAGTCAGCAGAGGAGGGCTGACAGTAAGAGCAAGGGGAAAGACTAGAGGGCATTGGGAAAGGCAGCATGGAAAAGGTGGGTCTTGAGGAGGGATTTGAAGGAGCGGAGGGAGGAGGCGAGGCGGACGTCGGCAGGGAGGGAGTTCCAGGCATGCGGGGCAGCGAGGGAGAAGGGACGAAGGCGGTTGGGCGAGCAGGAGAAGCGAGGGAGAGCGAGGGAGGGGACAGCGGAAGAGCGGAGAGCGCGCGCAGGAGCGCGTAGGGCGATTAGGTCCGAGAGGTAAGGGGGAGCTTGGTCATGGAGCGATTTGAACGTGAAAACCAGGAGTTTGAACAGGATACGTTCAGGAAGGGGGAGCCAGTGAAGGGAGAGGAGGAGAGGCGTTACATGGTCGAAGCGACGGGCAGAGTGAATGATCTTGGCGGCAGAGTTTTGGATCGCAACAAGGGGGGACAGGTGGGAGCGAGGGAGGCCAGCAAGGAGGAGGTTGCAGTAGTCGAGGCGAGAGATAACCATGGCATGAACAAGGATTTTGGCCGAGGAGATAGATAGAAAGGGGCGTATGCGGGCAATGTTGAGGAGAGCGAATCGGCAGGATTTGGCCACAGAGTCAATGTAAGGTTTAAAGGAGAGGTGCGTGTCAAAAATGAAGCCCAAGCTGCGGGCACGGAGAACAGGACGGATGGTGACCCCATCAATGCAGATGGTCAGGTCAGAGGGAGAGGAGGGGGATGGAGGAAAAATGAGGAGTTCAGTCTTGGCCATGTTCAGTTTGAGTTGGCGTCGGGACATCCAGGCGGAGATATCAGAGAGGCAGTTGACGAGGCGTGAGTGGACAGAAGAGGAGAGAGAGGGGGTAGAAAGATAGAGTTGGGTGTCATCAGCGTAGAGATGGTATTGGAATCCGTGGGAGGCAATAATTTTGCCAAGGGACAGGGTGTAAATAGAGAAGAGGAGAGGGCCAAGGACAGAGCCTTGGGGGACCCCAACCGAAAGGGGGAGGGAGGAGGAGCTCGACTTGGGGAGCGAGACTTTAAAGGAGCGGTCAGAGAGGTAGGAGGAGAACCAGTCAAGGACAGAGCCACGGAAGCCCAAGGAGTAAAGGGAGTCCAATAGGAGCGAGTGGTCGACAGTGTCAAAGGCAGCGGAGAGGTCAAGGAGGACAAGGATGGAGTAGAGGCGCTTAGATTTAGTGACAAGCAGATCATTGGTGATCTTAGTCAGGGCAGTTTCAGTAGAGTGGAGGGGGCAGAAGCTGGATTGGAGAGGGTCTAGGGAGGAGTTGGCAGAGAGGAGGTCCAGGCAGTGGGAGTAGACGACACGTTCCAGAAGCTTTGAGGCAAAGGGAAGGAGGGAGACTGGCCAGTAACTAGAGGGATCAGATGGGTCCAGGTTGGTTTTTTTGAGGATGGGTTTGACAGTGGCGTGCTTGAAGGCAGAGGGGAAGGAGCCTGTGGAAAGGGAGAGATTGATGACATGTAGAAGTGGGGGGGGCGACAGTGGGAGCAATAGAGGTCAGGAGGCGGGTAGGGATCGGGTCAAGGGGGCAGGTGGAGGGGTTGGATGAAGAGAGTAAGGTGGAGATTTCCGAGAGAGAGGCAGGAGGGAAGGATGTGAGGAGAGAGGGGGGAAAGTTAAGGGTGTGGTACGGGAGCGGGAGGAGGAGGTGGGTGGGAGGGAATGTCCTGATGGATCTTGTCAATCTTTGAGGTGAAGAACGATGCAAGATCCTGAGCAGGAAGGGAAGAGGGCGGAGGAGGACAGGGGTGGTTAAGAAGGGAGTCGAAAGCAGAGAAGAGGCGGCAAGGGTCGCGCGAGAGAGATTCAATCCTGGAGGCATAGTAGTGTTGTCTAGCTAGGGAGATTGCTGAGGAGAGGGAGGAGAGGGAGAATTTGTAGTGGAGGAAGTCAGGGAGGGAGCGGGATTTGCGCCAGAGGTGTTCGGCAGCCCGGGTACAGGAGCGGAGGTAGCGGATGTTAGGGGTGAGCCACAGGCGGGGGTTTCGGGGCTGAACGGGGCGGGAAGAGAGGGGGGCGAGAGAGTCAAGGGTTGAGGAGAGAGAGGTGTTGAGAGCGGAGATGGCAGAGTCAGGGGAGGAGGAGGAGGAGAAAATGGAGGGGAGGAGGGAGGATAGAGAGGAGGCAAACTCCATGGGGGTAAAGGCTTGCATATTGTGGAAGGGGCGGGGAGAGGGGGAATGGTGGGAGAGGCTGAAGGAGGTGAGGAAGTGATCAGAATTAGGGCAGGGATCAAAGGAGAGGTCAGCAAAAGAGCAATTTCGAGAGATGAGGTCGAGGGAGTGGCCATCGGTATGGGTGGGGGAGTCGGTTCAGAGTCGGAGATCGAAGGAGGAGGTCAGGGAGAGGAAGTGGGAGATAGAGGGTGAGGAAGGCATGTCGACGTGAATGTTGAAGTCATGAAGAATGAGAGTGGGGGTCTCATCAGAGAGGAAGAAGGTGAGCCAGGATTCAAAGTCTGGGAGGAAAGAGGAGAGGGAACCAGGGGGGCGGTAGATGACAGCAACACGAAGGTGTAGGGGGGAGTATAATCGCACAGAGTGGGCCTCAAAGGAAGGGAAGGAGAGGGAGGGAGTAGGGGGAAAGGTTTTGAATGTGTGGGAGATGGGAATACATACAATTGTACTGGACTCTCAAACTCAAGGTGACCTTTAAACACCAGAAATTATATACTTTATAATATCATAAGTAGTAAAATAATAATTGGAAGTAGTATATGTATAAATCAAGTACCAGCATGATCTCCTGAAATTGATATCAAAATCTGTGAATGGGGGAGGGGCCCCCAGCTAGTAGGATGTACTGGAGCCCCAAATTTCTCTCAACTCTGTTCATGAGCACAAAATCACCATCTCCATATCCTAATTTGCATAAATGTTCAGGTGCTGATTCATATCCATTTACACTAATTTAAAATAGCCCACTTGCTTAACAGTGAAGTGAGGTTGAAAATAGTAGTTATTTTTAAGGGTCAAGTTTGAAAGATTAACTTCAGGGCACCTTTTCAAACCTCTTCCATTTGAACATGAATTATATCAAAATATAGAGTGTGGCTGAATAGCCAAGCTTTAGGTCTCCCGGCCAGGCTAGAATTCTGGGTTCAAGTCCTTACCATGGCTTTGTGCAACCTCTCTATTTCCTTCCTTCCGTCCTTCCTTGTAAAATGAGGTAGCAGTTCATAGTTACTTATTTGGTAGAATGGTGTCTTGTTTGTGTTACCCCAAGAACTTAGAAAAGCTTGGGTTAAGAGTATTAAAAACAAAGAACATAATTGAAAATAACAGAAATTAACAATATTTAGTGTACAAAGAGTGCCACCATGCAGGAAAAGTGTATTATTAAAACCACTAAGTTTAATATATCCCTAATGTTAAATCAATTATATCTTTAATGCTAATGTAGTTTTATTTTTTAAACTAAGTAAGTAGTTTGCAGGCATTCAATTGGAATATTATTCACTAACATACTTCACAATGCAAATTCTAAATTGTTTTAAGGTATTCTAATGAAAGAATTCTGATTAAGGACAGTTCGTAGGATCGAAACATCAAGGGGAAAGATCAAAGATTAAAGAAGAATGTATTTAATTAATAAATTAAGGTTTATTTAAATACAAGGTCTAACTTCAAATTGTAACTAAATATACCATTCAGATGAATTCCTTTGAATTGTGTCTTAAGGAGAAACTCAAAGTTTTATAAATCAGTGTCTGTCTAGAAATTTCTTTCTAAAGTAGGCAGAACTGAGGAAGATCTAACCTCAGTTCTTCAACAACTTCCTGAAAAGAATCGCTATATGAAATTATGTAGAATTAACAGAATTTCATAAAAATTCAATGAAGCTAATAGACTCCATTGGGTTTCATAGAGCTCCATTGAGTAACAGACTCCATTGAAATGGGACAAAGATCAGAACCGGTAAAAGGTTACAATGGTCTTGGTTCGTAGAAGTGAGGAGGGGTGAAGTCATAACAACCATGAAGAAAATACAGCTGTGGAGACATGGGGTGATTTCAGACGAGACGGGGTGGCATTCGTCCCATCCCGGAATCACCCAAATGATTCCCCGCCGGGATCACTCTGGCATGTTCAACAGACATGCCGGCTGATCCTGGCAGGGAATCTGGGGGGGGGGGGCAGGGCCGCACAGCGCAATGTACGGCCACATGGCCCCGCCCCCCACGCTCCCCCGCCGCCCGCCCTCTGGGGAGATGGGCGGGCGCTGCGGCCAATGCAGCTGCAGCGCCTGCCCGATTTGACCACAGCCTAGAATCCCGCCGGGGATTCCGGGCCGTGGTCACTGGCCAGACGTGACTTTTTGTTGGTTCCCGCCGGGGATCTCTTTGACCACGCTTTCGGGGACTGTCTGGTGGGGAGCCACGGAAGCATGGTTGAAATTGACCCCATGTGGAAATCGACCATGGTGAACATCTGGCGGCCGCCGAACAGACATTCAGGGTGCTGCGGTCCCATGTGGGTATTGACCGTGGTTCACTGTGATCTCATCACGTCTGAAAATACCCATGGAAACCAAAAACATCTTTCTTTTACAGCAACACTTGGCAAGAGGCAAACTTCATGCTGATTTGTGGTACCCCTGCCCTGCTTGCCTACGACTGGAGGAACACCTGGCATCCATATTGCAAGACTCTCAGAAATCCTATAAGACTGGCAGAATATTGCTGACATTAGAGGAATATCTTGTGTGCTATCCAGACCTGATGAAGGGCAAGAAAGCCTGAAGGGACTTAGTTTTTTTTCTTTCTGTCCCAACTCTTTTATTTTTAATTTTCATTTTTATTTTTCCAAAGTATTTTCTTTTCTATTTTGAAAGCTATTGAGTCCTAGTTAGGATTTGCTTCTCTCTCCCTTGCTTCAGCAAAGACATTTTATTCACATTTTAAAGCCATTTTTGTTATATTTTCTCTTTATACCCTAAAGGTTGTTTTGTATTTTTCCTCATTTAGCAACCTTTTAAAAGCTATTTTTGAAATCCCAGTTGGAATTTTCTGCTCTCTTGCCTGAGAAAGGGCAATTCATACCTTTCCTCTTATATTATTATTATTATTAATAATAATAATTATTATTATTATTTATTGTTCCCAATTGGAAATTTCCTTCTTTTGCCTGAGAAAAGTGCAATTATTTCTTTTCTCTGTATTTTTGTCCCTAGTTGCAAACTTTTCTTTTCTTTTTGGGAAGTACTGTATTGGTCCCAGTTGGGACTGTTTCTTTTCAATTTTGTTTTACTCAGCCCAGTGGGCAGAGTTCCTCCAAGTGCTTCTCTGTCTTTTCCCCTCCCTTTTTGGAGCTTCCATGCTCTTTGCCTGTTGAGGGGTCATTCCTCAACCTCTGGACAATTTTTGTTTTATATTTTTCTTTATCTATTCTATATTTTATTTTTACTTTGATTTTCATCAAACCTCCAGCATAGCCACAAGCCAACACCTTATCTTCCCCAGCAAGACCCTACAAACTCTGAATAACTTTTGTGACCTGCGTATATCTGTGTGGTGAGAGATTTATTTATTTATTTATTTATTTATTTATAAATATTTGTTAGCCGCCCCCTCATGTCTATGGCATCTCGGGGCAGCTTACAGCATAAAAACACACAATAAAATTCATTAAAACAATGTTTTAAAAATACAACCCCCCTCAACATAAAAACTCTTCAAATATCCCCCCTACCCCACCCTCCCACTCTCCCCTCTGAAGGCCTGGGCGACAAGTCAGGTCTTGTAGGCTCGCCGAAACGCCAACAGACCTGGGGCCAGACGGGCTTCCTCCGGGAGGGAATTCCAGAGCCTCGGCCCGACCACCGAGAATGCCCTCTCCATTGTGGCCCCCCGCTTTACATGGGGGACATCCAAAAAGGCATCTCCAGTGGACCGCAGGGATCGCTCTAAGGCATGGAGGGCGAGGCGGCTCCCAAGGTATGAGGGGTCCAGACCCTCATATATTCTTAAGGAATATATATATTTGTAATCAATAACTTTTTGTGTGCCTCCATAGTGCTTTATAGTAGTGTGTAAGCCAGTTTGGCAGGGCAATAAATTGTAGTATTTAGACATAACTGCCTATTGTAACTTTTTGGTGAGGAAACCTAAGCTTTCCTATGGAGATTCCTAACCCTTGGTGGAGCTAATTCCTGGGAGAATCTTGGAGTAACAAATTTGTGTAGTTGTGTGGAAGCAACTGGTGAAGGCAGGTGAAGATATGACTCAATGGGATGGGAGGCCTATTAGTGAGATCTTAGAACGAATAACACAGGTAAGTAGAGACAAAGAGGCAGCCCTTCAGGCCCAGTGAGGATAACCCAAACTGGGGAAGGGGAACAAGAATAGAGGGGCCTGCTTACTCAAGGGTCACCCCAAGTAGTAGCAGTTGTGCGCTATGACCTTTGAGAGAGCCCACAGTAATGGCTGCTGTGGGGCACTGAGGCATTTATAAAAGTTTAATTGACACTGAGGCATCTGTTACAAATTGTAAACCTCAATTTGTTATAATGATAAAATGTAAGTCCCCAGGACTAACTGAAGAAGTAGGTTTGGGAAGCTAATTTTTGTTTTAGGGGACCAAAATATATTTTGTGAAATTGGCTAACTCATGTCTGTGGCAGTTTCCAGAGAAGGAGAAAAAGCATTTTTTTCTATCTCTCGCAAAACGTCTACTCTTTTGTGAGCATGGTGAAGTTTTTTAATTTGAATTGTTAATAATTGACTTAATTAGAATGCAGGACATGAGATGATTCAGGGTGATTTCAGATGTGTCAGCCTCCCTTCTTGACATGGTGTGTGGTCAAATCTTCGTCCCCCTCCGGAATCAGATCAGCCAGTCAACAGACATGCCGGCTGATTCCGGAGGGGGATTGGGGGAGGGGTGGTGCCACAGGTGTGCAGTCACACAGCCCCACCCCCGTGCTTCCCCGTGCTTCCCCAATCTGGCCGCTGTGCCCGATTCCGTCCCGGGATCTGGGCCACAGCTGGGAATTGGCAGTGGTAACAGATGTTACCTTTTGCTGATTCCCAGCTGTGGTCCAGCTAACCATGTTTCCAGACCTCCGGGCAGCCAGAGATCCAGAAGCGTGGTCAAAGGGATTCCCACCAGGTATTCACCATGGTGAATATCTGGTGGAACACCCTCTAGACGTTACGGTACTGTGGCCACCATGGGGGGTTCACCGTGGTATCATAACATCTGAAATTACCCCCAGATACATGTTTTTCTTTTAATGACTTAATGTGGAATCAGTTAGCCCCTAAATCTAAAGATTTGATAAAAGGGTGTCTTCCTTAAAGTATATATTCAGCCCCTGGGGGAGATCGTGAGAGGGTTCGGGGTGCGATGTCACCAATATGTTGATGATACTCAGCTTTACCTCTCGTTTTCAACTGACCCAGGTCCTGCTGTCTCGATACTTACCCAATGTTTGGAGGCCATGGCAGATTGGATGCAGCAGAGCAGACTGAAACTTAATCCTGATAAGACGGAGGTGATAGTGATGGGAAGGGCGAGGGGGGTGCTGGCTCCTCCGGTGGGGGTGGGGGTGTCTGCCCTCCTGTAGCCCAGCAGGTTCGGAGTCTGGGGGTGGTGTTGGATTCGGACCTCCATCTGGATCAGCAGGTGGAGGCGGTGCCTAAAGCCACCTTCCGCCAGTTGTATCTAGTACAGAGGCTCCGTCCATACATCTCTGGGCCCGACCTGGCCACTCTTATCCATGCCTTCATCACCTCGAGGCTGGACTACTGCAACGTGCTCTACGTGGGGCTTTCCCTGTTTCTGGTCTGGAGGCTGCAGCTAGTGCAGAATGCAGCAGCCCGTCTCCTTACAGGGACGGGTTGGCGGGAACACATAACACCTGTGCTCCGCACTTTGCACTGGTTGCCTATAGTGTACCGGACCAGATTCAAGGCGTTAGTTTTGATCTATAAAGCCCTACACGGTCTTGGCCACTCATACCTCAGGGACCACCTCGTCCTCCGCATCTCAGAGCGATCCCTGCGGTCTACCGGGGATGCCTTCCTGGTGGTCCCCCGTGTTAGGCAGGGGACCACAATGGAGCGGGCGTTCTCAGTGGCCAGGCCGCGACTCTGGAATTCCCTCCTGGAGGAAGCTCGCCTGGCCCCAGGTCTGCTGGCGTTCTGCCGAGCCTGCAAGACCTGGCTGTTCGCTCAGGCCTTTAGAGGGGAGGGGGGGAGGGAGGGGTATAGGTTGGGGGGGGAGATGTTTTTTTAAAAATGTTTTAAAATTAATAAGTTATGATGGTTGTTGTTTTTAGTGTTGTAAGCCACCCCGGGATGCCATAGGCATGAGGGGGCAGCTAATAAATATAACTAAATAAATAAATAAATTCCCCAGAAAAGGAAATAGTAATACAGTTCTTTCTTTGGCCCATTTGCCAAAGCTGAAATCTTCCGATTTGGGCATTATTTGTACAACAAAAACTTCAAAGAATAGGAACCGCTAAGTACAGAACTTTAAGGGTTGGACATGGCCTTCCACATGACTAAGTGTATTGCCTTTCTGAATTGGATCCCAGGCATAACGTTTTTAATGGTTCATAGTATGTTGCAGAGGGTTTGTGACATGTTGTAGAAGGTTTGTGGCATGTCGAGAAAGTATGTGTAGATGCAGAATGTATAATGATAGAAAGAATCGGGTATGGGATGCAATAGTGGTTCAAGTGCAACCACACACACAGATTGGAGAGGTATCTGGAAGGAAGGATGAATTAACATTTCCCCATCTGTAGAATCACTTGTAGGGACCCTGCGTATAGAAACAACACTCAAGTCTGAGTTTAATACACCAAACAGTTATTGGTGGCTGGGTTTAATACACCAAACAGTTTATTTATCTTGTTATCTACAGCCTGCCTGGTTGGAAAAGGTGGTTGTGATTTAGATCAACGGGGTATAATTAGAATTAAAGGTAGAAATGTGGAAGGTCCTATCAGAATAAGACCATATTTGTTCTGTTGCTATCAGTGGGAGCTGTCTCTTATACACATCTAGATGTGTATAAGAGACAGGAATTCCAGAGCCTCGGCCCGACCACCGAGAATGCCCTCTCCATTGTGGCCCCCCGCTTTACATGGGGGACATCCAAAAAGGCATCTCCAGTGGACCGCAGGGATCGCTCTAAGGCATGGAGGGCGAGGCGGCTCCCAAGGTATGAGGGGTCCAGACCCTCATATATTCTTAAGGAATATATATATTTGTAATCAATAACTTTTTGTGTGCCTCCATAGTGCTTTATAGTAGTGTGTAAGCCAGTTTGGCAGGGCAATAAATTGTAGTATTTAGACATAACTGCCTATTGTAACTTTTTGGTGAGGAAACCTAAGCTTTCCTATGGAGATTCCTAACCCTTGGTGGAGCTAATTCCTGGGAGAATCTTGGAGTAACAAATTTGTGTAGTTGTGTGGAAGCAACTGGTGAAGGCAGGTGAAGATATGACTCAATGGGATGGGAGGCCTATTAGTGAGATCTTAGAACGAATAACACAGGTAAGTAGAGACAAAGAGGCAGCCCTTCAGGCCCAGTGAGGATAACCCAAACTGGGGAAGGGGAACAAGAATAGAGGGGCCTGCTTACTCAAGGGTCACCCCAAGTAGTAGCAGTTGTGCGCTATGACCTTTGAGAGAGCCCACAGTAATGGCTGCTGTGGGGCACTGAGGCATTTATAAAAGTTTAATTGACACTGAGGCATCTGTTACAAATTGTAAACCTCAATTTGTTATAATGATAAAATGTAAGTCCCCAGGACTAACTGAAGAAGTAGGTTTGGGAAGCTAATTTTTGTTTTAGGGGACCAAAATATATTTTGTGAAATTGGCTAACTCATGTCTGTGGCAGTTTCCAGAGAAGGAGAAAAAGCATTTTTTTCTATCTCTCGCAAAACGTCTACTCTTTTGTGAGCATGGTGAAGTTTTTTAATTTGAATTGTTAATAATTGACTTAATTAGAATGCAGGACATGAGATGATTCAGGGTGATTTCAGATGTGTCAGCCTCCCTTCTTGACATGGTGTGTGGTCAAATCTTCGTCCCCCTCCGGAATCAGATCAGCCAGTCAACAGACATGCCGGCTGATTCCGGAGGGGGATTGGGGGAGGGGTGGTGCCACAGGTGTGCAGTCACACAGCCCCACCCCCGTGCTTCCCCGTGCTTCCCCGTGCTTCCCCAATCTGGCCGCTGTGCCCGATTCCGTCCCGGGATCTGGGCAACAGCTGGGAATTGGCAGTGGTAACAGATGTTACCTTTTGCTGATTCCCAGCTGTGGTCCAGCTAACCATGTTTCCAGACCTCCGGGCAGCCAGAGATCCAGAAGCGTGGTCAAAGGGATTCCCACCAGGTATTCACCATGGTGAATATCTGGTGGAACACCCTCTAGACGTTACGGTACTGTGGCCACCATGGGGGGTTCACCGTGGTATCATAACATCTGAAATTACCCCCAGATACATGTTTTTCTTTTAATGACTTAATGTGGAATCAGTTAGCCCCTAAATCTAAAGATTTGATAAAAGGGTGTCTTCCTTAAAGTATATATTCAGCCCCTGGGGGAGATCGTGAGAGGGTTCGGGGTGCGATGTCACCAATATGTTGATGATACTCAGCTTTACCTCTCGTTTTCAACTGACCCAGGTCCTGCTGTCTCGATACTTACCCAATGTTTGGAGGCCATGGCAGATTGGATGCAGCAGAGCAGACTGAAACTTAATCCTGATAAGACGGAGGTGATAGTGATGGGAAGGGCGAGGGGGGTGCTGGCTCCTCCGGTGGGGGTGGGGGTGTCTGCCCTCCTGTAGCCCAGCAGGTTCGGAGTCTGGGGGTGGTGTTGGATTCGGACCTCCATCTGGATCAGCAGGTGGAGGCGGTGCCTAAAGCCACCTTCCGCCAGTTGTATCTAGTACAGAGGCTCCGTCCATACATCTCTGGGCCCGACCTGGCCACTCTTATCCATGCCTTCATCACCTCGAGGCTGGACTACTGCAACGTGCTCTACGTGGGGCTTTCCCTGTTTCTGGTCTGGAGGCTGCAGCTAGTGCAGAATGCAGCAGCCCGTCTCCTTACAGGGACGGGTTGGCGGGAACACATAACACCTGTGCTCCGCACTTTGCACTGGTTGCCTATAGTGTACCGGACCAGATTCAAGGCGTTAGTTTTGATCTATAAAGCCCTACACGGTCTTGGCCACTCATACCTCAGGGACCACCTCGTCCTCCGCATCTCAGAGCGATCCCTGCGGTCTACCGGGGATGCCTTCCTGGTGGTCCCCCGTGTTAGGCAGGGGACCACAATGG